>CAUYUJ010008557.1:1086555-1101555 GCA_963575745.1 Prorocentrum cordatum | reverse complement strand
CCTAGTCGGTTGTAATTCGTACCACTTCGGGGTCCGACCCCCCCCCCCTTCCCTTTGGCCGCCCCCCCCCCCCCCTCCCCCCCTTTCGCCGCGCCGCCTCCCGACTCCGGAATCCGCCGCCCGCCGCCCCTAGCCCTAGTCCTCACCCTAACCCAAACCGCCTAATCCTAACCCCAACCACTAACCCCCGCCCCAAAAAACACTCGCTGCTCATTACTCAACTACTGACTACTCGCTATTCGCTACTCACTCAGGACTACCCCCTACTCACTACTCACGACTCACTACTCACTATCCACTACTCACAACCCACCACTCACTCCTCGCTACCCACTACTCAATACTCACTACTCACTAAGCACTACGCACTACTCCCTACTCACTACTCACTAATCACGACTCATTACCCACTATCCACTATCCACTACTCAGTGTTCACTAATAAATAGCCCACAAACCTCTACTCACTACCTACTACTCGCTACTCGCTACTCCCTACTCTCTACACAATACTGACTACACAGTACTCAGTACTTACTACTCGCTACTCCCATACTCGCTACTCAATACTCACTACTCACTCCCCGCTACTCACTACTCACTACTCCTACTCACTACTCCCTACTCACTAGTCACTACATAGTCTCTCGTCACTTGTCATAACTCACTAGTCCCTAGTCACTAGTCACTAGTCACTACCCACTACTCACAAATTGTTACTCACTACCCACTATTCGCTACCCACTTCTTACTACTCGCTGTTCACTACTCCCTACTCCCTATTCACTACTCACTACTCACTATTCACTACTCGCTACTCCCTACTCGTTACTCACTAATCACTACCCACTACTCACTACTGACTACTCTCTACTCACTACTCACTACTCACTACGCCCTACTCGCTCCTAACTACTCACTACTCGCTACTCCCTACTCGCTACTCACTACTCACTACCCACTGCCACTACACATTACTCTCTATTCATCACTACTCACTACTCACTACCTACTCACTACGCACTACGTACTACTCAGTACTCACTGCTCACTACTCACTACTCACTGCTCACTACTCGCTACTCACTACTCACTACTCACTACTCACTACTCACTACTCACTACTCACTACTCACTACTCACTACTCACTACGCACTACTCACTACCCACTACTGACTACTTACTAATCACTCCTCGCCACCCACTACTCACTACCCACTACTCACTCCCCACTACTCATTACTCCGTACTCCTACTCAGTACTCGCTACTCGCTACTCGCTACTCACTAGTCACTACTCACTACTCGCCACTCACTACTCACTTATGAGTACACACTACTCACTATTCACTACTCACTACTCCCACTCCCTACTCCCTACTCCCTACTCGCCACTCACTAGTCACTCACTACCAAATACTCACTACTCACTACGCACCAACTCACTACTCACTACTCACCACTCCCTACTCCCAACGCCGCACTCCCCACGCACCTTCTCCGGCGCAGAAAAGAAAAGCGGGAGAGGCACTCCCTCCCCGGCTCCCTTTCCAGCGCAAAAGGGGAAAGGAAGGGGGGGGAGCTCGACCCCCCCCCCTTTCCAGCGCTAGGGGGAATGGGAGGGGGGCATCCGGGCCCCCCCCCACCCCCCCACCCCCCTCCAAGGAAAGGGGAGGGGGGCCCGGGAAGCCCGCCCCACCCCTTAAGGGGGGAAGGATGGGAAGGGAAAGGGGAAGGGGGGTTCTGGACCCCGCCCCCCTTAGTGTATTCAAGGAGATCCACCGGCGCACTTTCGACATCAGACTCTGCGGCATGCCCCGCCGAGCCCACTAAGGCAATGGCTTGGGCGGGGGCCGCCGTTGCCGACGGCCCCCGATATTGAGCCCAGGAGCCTTGCGACCCCGAGGGCTGGCCACCTGGTTGGCTCAATGAGGCGGTGGCCTCGTTCGGTCGTGGATCGCCCTTCCAGATTGAGCTGGCAGGTTGCCCGGCACCAGTGTCGCGATGGAAGACATCAGCGCGGTGGCCACGATTAAACACACCACCAATGTTACCGGGGATTCGCCCAGCAATGTAGGCGCAAGCCTTCATCCGCTCCAGTAGAGAGTCTAATTTGTTGCTATGTCCGTGGCATGTGGCGGTTCAGCGGTTGCACTGGCTGTCGCGCGCGCGAAGCGCCGACGCCGAGGTCCCTGAACAGCATGACTGTCACGATTTGGACATTTAGGATGTTGAGCCCCGCAGTGAGCTTCAAAGCGTGCAACCTCGAAACTTGCCAGCGTCTGGTCGATAGGCTCTCCCGCGTGGATACGAAAAGCGATGGGGGCCGTCCCCGAGTTCAGTTGCTTTTCATCTTCCAGATGTTCGAACCTAGTGTTGAGGAGGATCATGCTATAGGTTGCCCCATCGGTGTGGCGTCCATCAGTGTTTACTCCGAAGTTAATCACTACTGTGGGGACTCTCATAGCGATGGTCCTTGCGAGACCTCAAATGCTACGCTGTAAGGCAGCGGCCCGTTGGGAGGGAGTGATGGCGCCTGTGGTCACTTCGATCCAAACATGTACCTCGCGAGCGAATTCGCGGAAAGGTATGTTACCGGCAGGGTCCCAGCGGGGACCGGTAGTGCAAGTGTCGTCTGAACCACGTTGCATGCGTCCGACAGCACATCCGATGGCGACCTAGAGGATGCCAAAGATAGCGATGCCAATCCAGTGGCCTCGTAAGTCGGCGTCGCTTGTTGGTGGCTGTTGTTTGTCAGGTGACGTCACCGTCAGTCTGCGAGGAGGTGCAGGCGGCGCGATGTCACAACGCATGTTACCATGCATAGCGTCTTCGAAGAATTTGCCACCTGGCATTGGTGGGTGGACTGTAGTAGTACAGTAGCGCAAAGATGTACGGCTCAGGTAGGAGACCTCTGCGTGAGCAGAGGCTTCAGTGCAAGTGTCCTTCGATGGCCATGGTCTCCTCCGCGTAGAGCCACTGCGATCTGATGGTCTACCATGTCAGTAATCCACCATATAGCGCCGTAGAAAGCAAGGAGTAGAGCCAGAGCTGGCCACCGAGTTTACAATGAAGTGGTCGGCCCAACCAAATACTACGACTTAGGCGTAGCGTCCGACTAACCCTGTTGCATCGTAGCAGCGATAGAACAAGAGATAGAAGATGGCCGCGTGAGCGGCAAGATGACATATCAAGGAGTTGTTTCCGTATCGATGTGTAGTAGCGCGTCGCTGCGCGAAACGGTCATATGGGCGGCCAGACGATAGAGCCCAAACGGCCGCGGACAAACGCTCGCAAACTCTCGCCTTTGCCCTTCCTCCTTTAGAATGTATATATATATATATACAAATATATATGTATATATACATATACATATATATATATGTACATATATATATATGCTTCCAGACCTCCGCCGCACGACGACCCCCAAGATCGCTTGCAAGGCCAGTAAACCCCCAGTGCATTCCAGGAGCGCAAAGTGGCCCCCAAAACGCCCCCAATGAGGCCCCCAGGGGGCCCGAAAGAAGCCCCCCAAAGGCAGCCAATAGGCCTCCAATACAAGACCCTAAAACAAGCGTCCAAGGCCTCTCGAGGCCCCAGAAGGTACCCCAGCAGACCCTCACATGCATCCAGGACGCCTCTGACCCCCAGCCCAGGCACGGTGGCGGGATGCACCGAAGGCCTAAGCGTTGCCCTCCATGTGCCAAGCGACTGCGTCTACCAACGCGGAATGAGCGAAGCGCTTGAAAAATGCTTTGGGCGCGTGAGGAGGCACCTGGAGACGGGATGGTGTTTCCAAGACCTCTGTGCGTTTAGGGTTAACTCATCCTTTCTTTTCCTTTCACACCCCTGCTAAGCGCGTCGCTTGGGCGTTGCAGCTGCTACACTACACGCTTCCCTTTTGCCCCGCCGCCAAACCTCACGCCTCCCCGCCTGGCAGCGGCTTCTTGGCCATCATCTTCAGCTCGTGGAGATCGCATGCAGGAAGTATCAGATTGAATGTCTGGTTTCAGAAGGTGTTGAATCATAAAAGCTCCAACCAAGAGCTTTGCCAACTCTGCCTGGCAAGCGCTCGCCACTGTCAAAGGCACCGTCGCCTCAACGATCAGGTCGTGCGTTGTCTGCCAAGCGTGCGCACCGTGCAAAGCCACGGCTGCACATGCGCGCCCATCGCCCCACCGGCTGCCGTCGAAATTGATTTGGAGCCGCGACCGTCCATAGATGCCCCCATGCTGCCGGAAGCAATATTCATGGCGATTCGCTGCTTTATCCGCCTCCGAATTGCGTTCGCGGTATACATGAAGACAAACATTGTGTCCTAGGGAGGGCGGACAGCAGGTATCCATATATGTATATATATGTATATAGATATTCTGGGGCCCTCTGAAGCCGCTTAACCAGAGCCCTGGGCCTTCTCTTCTTCTCATGCAAGAAGAGCGGCCGCCTCGCGGCCGACAGTGACTCTCTCTGCGACGCCGACTTCAAAGGTCAAGGATGCAGCTGGATCGATCCGCACGCCTCGCAAACACTGGAACTCAAGAGGCGCTTCGAGCGCCAACGGTGCGAGATCACTCACCCGTGCCCCCGAGACCCCGTTTGGGTCTGGGAGCAGCGGCTGCTGGAACAAATTTGCAGGACGCTGGCTTCCGCAACTGGCGGAGCGAGTGCGCGAGGGCCTGATGTAACGAGGAGGCCGCACGCTTCGCGCTCTGCTGCTGACCTCGGCTCAACTTGGACAATTGTTTGAGCAGGTCAGCTGACTTCTCGTATCTGGTGACAGATCTGAAGGCCGCCCAGCGGCCTCTCTTCTGAGTGGCACGGAGGTCTAAGGCCTTATTTATACGATCGTTGGCGGGGCCAGAGTGACGCAGCCAGTGGGGCAATCCGCCCAAAGAAGAGAGGCCGAGGCGTGTCAGGGCGCGGCCGAAACTCTTTTCATGTTGAGACAGGGTGAAGGGAAAAAGGCGGCAGCTGGGCTCAGTGCATCGTGCCAGCGTAGCGGCCACGTCTTTGACCCGGCCTCGTCCGGCCACGCCGACCTCTACGGCGTCGTCGAAGATGCCTGTCTTGGTCGGCCGCCCGCGGTCGCCCGGGGCGAGGTGGAGCGCGACTTTGCCAGCGTACTCGGCCCCGGCGTCGGCGCAGCCGACCGGCGCGTCCTCGGGCCTGAGCGCCAGCGCCTCCGAGGGCCGGAGGTAGCAGTCCGTCTGGATCACCACGAGCGCCGCCAGCCTCGGCTCGCCGTCGGCCAGGAAGGCCTGCGCGAGCTGCCAGCGCACGGAGAGCGGGCAAGGCATGCCAACAGCCCCTGGGTCGCTCTTGCGCCAGCCCTTGAGCTGCCGACGGGCTCGTGGGAGCCGCACCTGGCCGACCCCAGACTCGTGGTTGCCCCCGCGCAGCAGCAGGTGCCCGAAGAGCCCGTTGCGGCCAGTTGCTGGCCCCATACCAGCGAAGTACAGCTCCGTCATCCAGCCGACGAGGTTGGCATCAACATTGACCAAGTTGTTGTTCTGGCGCCCGTTCAGTCGGCACCAAGATTCGAACTCATCAACTCCTTTCCTGTACAGTGCGAGGGTCGCCTCCGACACGCCCTTCAGCTTGAGGTAGTCTGCCCGCGAGCGGCCGGCGGCGGCCGCGTGGCGGGCCCGGGCTGCGGCCTTGGCGACAGGCGCGCGCCGTCGTCGGGCGGCCGGCGCCCGGCTGCTACCAGCTCGGCGGGTCGAGAGCGTCTCCGCAAGCACGGAGGGCCGCCCGCTCGACCGCGCTGGTGTTCCCGAAGAGGACACCGCGCTCCGCGAGGTAGCGGTCGGCCCGGCCCGGGCACAGCTCGCGTCGCCGCCCGCTGTCGTGTCAGCCGGCCGAGCATCGCCCTCAGCGGCGCCGCGATGCCGCCGCGGCACCAGGGCCTCCAGCTCGCCGGCCCATGCCTCCACAAACGGCGGAGAGGCACCGAAGGCCGTGGTGGGGGCCGCCTTGGCCAGGCACGCAGCCCAGCTCGAGCAGAGAGCCGACGGATATGCGCCCGCCAGCTCCGTCAGGCGAACCCATCTGATTTTTCCCCGATCATCTGCAACCTTGACTCGTCCCGAGAGGTGAGGATGGGAGGCGTGTGTGCACTCCGCCGCCAGCGATGCCAGCGTGGGCGAGTTGGTCGGCAGCGCCGCCCACTTCTGGCGCGGGACCCCGTAGGCGCACATCGGGAACTTCACCCAGCGAGCCCCGGCCAGCCCGGCCAGGCCCCCGACCGGAGGGAAGCTCCACAACCCCGGCGACGCAGGATTCTCGATGGACCACAGGACGTTGCACCTCTGACAAGTACGGACCACCTCGCTCATGAACAACGCAAGCTCCACCCTCAACCGTTCCGTAGCTCGAGCACGCTTGAGGTCTTTCACGCCCTTTCTGGCTATACTCCAGGAACTACAAGGTGCACCCAAGTGAACTCCCCAGACTCCTCCAGATCGCAACCACTTCAGAACCAATAACTGAGTAGCCCGACGAGGTATATCATACTGAGCGCCCTTACGGATGTCGAACGAGAAGCCCACACGTAGGCATGCAGATACAAGCGCCCGACTGAGGCCTCCAGTACCCGAGAAGAGCTCCAGGAAGACTTTTGCCGACTCTGGCTCGCGAGCATGTCCGGCCTCGGCCGACGCTGAGCGGCCCCCAACGCTGCGCTCGAGAGCTGTCTCGGCCCGCAGCGCGCGGAGGCCAGCTGGGCTAGATCGTCTGGAAGACGGAGGAGAGGATGTGGGAGGTCTCGTGCTTGCGCTCTGCAGGCTCTGAGGTCGTACTCGAGGGGGTCGAGGGGGCCGGGGGGGGGCGGGCGGGCCCCCAGGGCGCCACCACCTGTCGGCGGGCCTTCGCCGCGCACAGCCACTGAGGCTCAGGTGGTTCGCGCAGCCTCGAGCCGAAGTCAGCCACGCAGAGGTCGGTTGGGACGTGGCGGACACGCCAGCGTATCCCACAACCCAGCGCGTAGCCGGCGGCCCGTCGGCACTGCGCGTTCAGCGCCCTGGAGGTCGATCGCCCCTTGTCGAGGCAGCAGCACGTCGCCATGTTGTCGCGCAGCGAGAGGACCCGATGGCCGTGGCGCCGAGGGTCCCGACAGCTCCTGCGCAACCCCATGACGCACGCCCTCGCCTCCTTGATATTGATGTGCTCCTCGGGGCGCTGCCACCGTCCGGCCACTGCTCGTCGCCAGCCCTCGTCGCGCGTCAGCGCCACGGGCAGCTTCGGGGCCACATTCAAGAGCTCCACCTCCTGGCGGTGCCGACCGCCCACAGCGCTGCGGCCTTGCCGACGCCGAGTCTGGCCAACCTTGCGAAAGGCTAGCTGGCCCAGCTCGGTCGAGGACCAAGCGCCCGCCGACCGTCCGGCACGCAGCTGCACGTCAGCGAACTTGGGGATCTCTAGCTCGTCATCCGCTGGGAGGCCCCGTAGCTGCGCTAGGTAGGCGCTGGTGTAGTGGGCGTCGTCACGCTCAGCCTCCACCTCCACGAAACGCCACCGCTCTCGCCAACGCCAGGCGTCTCGGACCGCCCGAGCGGGCTTCCGCCCGTACATCAGGCAGTAGCCGCCCGTCGACGAGTCGGAGATGCGCACCTCGTCGTCGTAGGGGGCCGCGAGGTTGACGCCCCCAGAGAAGACCAGCGCGGCGGCCAGGCGCAGCTCAAGCCGAACTCCGCGAGGCAGAGGTCGCCGTGCACCGAGCCCGTTCCCGATGAAGGTGTACGTGTCCTGCAGGATCGACAGCAGCAGCGGCTGCAGCGAGAAGAGGTGGACCGCGTGCCCCGCCCAAGCCAGCAGCTCGGCAGGCGAGCAGCGCCCGCGCCGGAGGAGCTCCTTGGTCCCGAAGTGGAATCGCCACACTCGATGCGGCGTGTGCCTGAGCGTCTTGTCGGACCCGTGGATCACGAGCCCCAGCGATTCGAGCTCGGCGAGCGCGACCTCGGGCACGTGGAGCTTCAGCCCCGCATCCGCGGCAGCCCTCTCGAAGCCCCTCACCCCGAAGGCGGCGCCCTCCTGGCGGCCGCCCAGGCCCGCGAACATGCCCGCGTACACGGCGCAGACTGGACGTCCAGGCCGAAGGAGGGGAGCGGGACGCTTGTCCTGGAGCAGCTGCTCGCTGCCCCCTGGACATCCACGCTCGGCCAGAGTGGTGACAGCCTCCTGCGCGGAGTGGAGGGCCCATGACCACCCCATGGGCAGCGCCCGCATCACGGGATAGAGCAACTCACCCGCCCGCACTGGGGTGGGCCCCTTGAGGTCGTCGTCGTAGACGTGGGTGATGTCGAGGCCCCACTCCTCCACGGTCAGCGGGCAGTCAAACCCGAACCAGCTCGCGATGCCCTCCACCTCAAGCTGGTAGAAGCAGTCCTTCACATCCGCGCTCGACGCGTGGAGGTCGAGGGGCAGCTCCAGCGCCCCGCCGTAGCCGCCGAAGGCGTCGGCGAGGGGGCTGAGGTCCAGCTCGCTCAGGGAGGCGGGCCCGCCCATCACGGTCCGTGGAGGCCGTCGGTGGCAAAGGTTCGCCTGTCAAGCATCACAAACAAACCGAATGCGACCATCTTTCTTGTGCACGAAAAAAGCCCCACAGCGGCTCTTGATTGCCCTGCGGAATTCCGCGACACCTGCCGCCGCCAGCCGGCGGAACAAATCGCGACGAGCTGACCGATCTCCGCGGAGGGCGGGGTCCCAGTAAGGTGTCGGGAGCCCTCCCGCGGCGTGTAGCCGGGCCTCCAGCTCCGGCGCGGTCAGCTCCACCTGGCTCTCGAAGTGTCTCAAATACCCAGCCGCAGCCTCTGGGGGCAATGCCGACGCGGGGACAGGCCGCAACGCGCCGGACGCGATGTGCAGCTTGTCGGGGTCGTAGCTCGCCAGGTGCCGCGGCCCCAGCTCATACTGGTCGGCGGACTTGAGGATCGCCCGGAGGGGCCACTCACCATCCGTCGCTTCACGAGGAGGCTCGCCATAGCCGTTGACCCCCGCAACCACGTGGGCCAGCGCACTCCTTTGGACCGCAGTCGGCGGCCCCCCCGTGGACGCACGCGATGAACCTTGCCATCAATCGAACTCGTCTTGAAAGCAGCGAGGTGGTTGAGGGCCTCAACCGTCTCTCTAACCCGCTCTTGCCTCTTGGCCCTGTGGTGCCATCTACGCGCCGTGGGCCTGGCTGCTCCCGTCGGCCGCCCCTCCTCGTACTGCATGGGGAGCTGGAACGGATCATTGTGGAGCCAGTGGCCGTCCGGCCACCAATACTTCTTTGGCAGCTCGCTGATTCCTGGACGGCGGTGCGCGCCCGACGCGGACTCGGCCAGGCCCGCTGCGCAGGCGCCGCCTCGGTGGGGAGTCACCCCCCCTCCCCCTCGGCGCCCGCCGAGGGGGACCCTCTCTTCGCCTTCTCCTTCTGCTTGGCCCTCGAGCCGTCGCCCGACTCGCCCTTGCCGTCGCCCCTCACGCCCCTCCGCCTCGCCGCCTCCTCCTGGTAGAGCCTCTGCTGCTTGAGGATCTGGGCGCGGTCCTTCTGGCGGTTGGTCACGTGTTCGAGGTGCCGCGGCACGTGGGCTGAGCCGCTCGCCGACCGCGGTCCAGCCAGCACATCCTCCAGCCCGCTGAAGTCGGGGTGCCGCGGGTTCTTTTCCACGGCCATCTCGACCTGGATGACCCGCCGCACGACATGCTCGAAGCACGCCAAGTTGACCACATTCAGCTGGTCGTGGCAGATCGCCCTCCGCAGCGTCTCGAGGTGGCAGCGATGCTCGTGTCCCTGAGCTCCGCCCTCTGCCACTCCGCTGAGCCGCTGCCACTCAGCCTGGTAGGTGGGCAGGTTGCCAGCCCCCAGCGCGATGCTCTTCAGGTACTCAAGGCACGCCCGTGGCCCCTGATCGGGCCAGTCCTCGACGGTCACCTCTCTCATGGGCTCGACGGCATCCCTGAAGTCTAGATCCCGACGGCCCACTCGTGAGCGGTGATCCCCCAGCACGCGGATATCCTCGACGTCCTCTCGGCATGACTGCACCCAACTGTCTCGCTCACCTCGAGAGACCCGCTCCACGAAACGCGGCTCCCCGTCGATCATGCACACTCCACGGTGGCCGAGCGTGACACACCTGTCGCCATCCTCGATGACATCGGCAGGCACAGCTTCACCAAAGCGAGCATCCGCGACACTCGCCAACAACCACACGTACTCCTCGGCGTCCTCGACCTCTCCCCCGCCCAGAAGTGCAGCCTGTCGCTGGGCCTGTCGCTTGGCGTCTCGCAGCGTCTGCCCGTCGACTGGGTCGAAGGCGTGCACCATCGGCGCGAACTGGGCGGGAAAAGCCGAGGACCGATCCAACACATGATGTCGCAGGACGCCGAGGTCAACCCTCACAATCTCGTGGTCGGGAGTGAGGCCCAGCCACAGGGCGCCCTCGACCCGATGCAGCAACACACGGTGGTGCCACTCCAGATCCTCGTCGGGGTACATAATGCACCAGCACCTGGGCCTCTCGGATGTCGAGAGTCCTAGCAGCCATCTCGTCGCTGGGCTAGTGAACTGGGTGTGTTCGCCACGGCCGTCACGGATGACCCCGCGGGCGCGCCAGGCGCAGGGAGCGCAGCGGCCCTGGCGGCGCGGCCTCCTGCCCCGCGGGCCGAAGAGGCCGGCTCTCCGCCGCCGCCGCTGGTGCCGCTCGAGCACCCCCAAGCCGCCCCCGCGGCCTGGCGCGCACACCCCAGCAGGCTGGCGCCCGCGCAGCCCACGGCAAGCCCAGCCCCCGCCGAGCACAGGGCCACCGCGGCGCTCGCCCAGAGCAGCGAGGTGGCCTGCCCCTCGGAGCAATTGCAGTCGCCGCAGTGCAGGCCTGGGCAGCTCGGCGACGTCACTGATGGGCAGGAAACCGATGGGCACGCAGGGCAGCTCGAGGCCAGCCACGACGTGCGGAAGTGGAGGGCTGCTGGGAGGAAATCGCGAGCAAGCCCCAGGAGACCCACCGGGAGCATGCCCTCAGAAGCTTGAGCCAGAACAGATACGGTCGCATCTGTGCTGTGAACAAAGACGGTACGCTGAGAACGAGGGCCAAGAACACACATCTTACATATTACAATGTAGATATCCAAGTGTGGCACGTGCCCCATAAGATCATCATCACCCCACATCATCATCCCATGTCGTCTGTTATTCCTCCTCCTCATCCTCCTCGTCCTCCTCCTCCCCCTCCTCCTCCTTATCCTCCTCCCCCAATGTTAAAACAAACCCTCTCTGATTGCGCATCACATGATAGGGCCACGTTAGGGACCAAGGTCCTCTGGGACACTCCAGCCAGCTCATACGAAAGAAAACAGCACGGTGGAAGGGATGGGTGGGGAGGGGCGGGGTCGCGGGCGCACCTCGCTGGCCATCCTCCCCCTTTTCCTTGACGCCTCTTCCTCCGCCCCCCTCCTCATCCACCCCCGTGCCTGCCGCCAGCGGAGGATCAGGAGGAGGAGGAGGAGGAGGAGGAGGAGGAGGAGGGGGAGGAGGCGAGCAGGAGGCGGAAGAGGAAGAGGCGGAAGAGGAGGAGGATGAGGAGGAGGAGGGGGAGGAGGAGGAGAAGAAAAATGATGGTGGGAGGACGAGGAGGAGGGGGCGAGGACGAGGAGGGGGAGAAGGAAAGTGGAGTAGGAGGAGGAGGAGGTTGAGGAGGAGGAGGAGGAGGACGAGGGCCCCCCTCTGTATTCCTCTTCCCCCCTCACCCCCACCGCCCCCCTGGCGCAGTGGGCCCTCCGCGGCCCGGCGGGGCCTCCCGTCTGGCGCGGGGAGCACCGAAAGCTCCCAGCGCAGGTCCTTCGCGGCAGAGGGCAGCGAGCGGTCGTACTCCACCGCTACAGCTCGCAGCACCTCTGCACGGAGGAGGAGTGAGAGAAGGGAGGAGAAGGAGAAGGAGGAGGAGGAGGAAGAGGAGGAGGAGGAGGAGGAGGAGGAGGAGGAGGAGGAGGAGGGGGAGGAGGGGGAGTGGAGGAGGATGGGAGGGTGAAGAGGGAATAGGAAGAAGAGGAGGATGGAGGAGGAGGAGGAGGAGGAGGAGGAGGAGGAGGAGGAGGAGGAGGAGGAGGGATCATGAAGGATGGAGGAAAAGAAAGAGGAGGATAATGAGAACGAGGGGGAGGAGGGGACAGACGATGGAGAATGGAGGAGGGAGGATCGACGGAGGACGTAGGGCAACGGCCGCGCGCCTCCGTGAGCAGGGGCGGCGGGAGGCCCTCGAAGCCGCCCATCAGCGACAGGTCCTCGTGGCCGCGGCGCTGCCCTTCTCCCCCCCCCCCCTCGTGAGAAAGACAATTATTGTGGTGGGAGAGAGGGGTCGGGAAGATAGAGGGCGCGACAGGGAAATTAACATATTCAACATAGGCGAAAACACTGATGATCTTTAAATTCTCCCATGCCCATCATCTTAACCCGATTATTGTCGTTTTGACCTCGGGGCCTCAGGCAACTGTCGGCGCAAAATTCGGCAGCACTGCTCCGGGGCAAGAGCACTCCGCAGGAAGACGACGACGCAGTCGCCCTACTACAAAGAGCAGCCGACCCGACGTCCTCGCCCGCCACGGCGTCGCCTCGTCCCAACCCCTGGGGCCTACGCGGTGATTGGCGCACTGCTCGACAGCACTACTCAGCGACGGGAGAGCTCCCTGCGGGGATGACGACGCAGCCGCCCTACTGCAAGCCACCGCGGACGACCCGACGATCATACCGTCTGCCTCCACTGACCCACCCCACAGCACCGAGTCTGACTCGCCACAAGACCACTCACCAGCCACATCCACCTATTTGACTGAAGATCCTATGTCCACACCCTCACCAACCCAGACCCGCGCACAACACCTTGCCCCAAGGCAAGCATCACGCTGACATTATAACACTCAATACCTCCCTAGCGCCGATCAAGACCCCTGCACGCTGGGACCACGCAGCCGACAGCAGCAGCACTGAAACGCCAACCGTGGCACCACCACCACTTGCACCAACCCGCAGCCAGTCCGTCCCTGGCGGCCCGACAACACCTATACAAAACACCCCAGCAGCTACCAGCACCAGCACCAGCTGTTCAAAACAAGCCAAAACGCCAGCAGCACGCTCCACTGCCGAGCCAAAGAAACAATATATGACAAACATAACAACGACGAACGCCATCCCACCCGACGGCAGCGACGCCTGCCGGCCAGTACCTGGCCCCACGCCACCATAACCTTCCGACTGTGCCAACCAGCTCGCTGGCCGACGACTCACATAGGACAGGCGGTCATCGTCCTGACCGCTGCACACGGAAATGGCAGAACCGACCAGCGAAACATTACGACTGCCAACATGTGAAGACTCCCCGTTCCCCACCCCTCTGCTGGCTTCCGCGTTCACCATACCGCTGCTGTTCTCACAATTTCCATCGTCCTCCTCCTGGATGCCGCCACTCCTGTCTGCTAGACACTCACGCTACCGTCGCTTCCTTGCCTCACGATGGCCATAGTGCACCACTACGCCGCGCCACCGCTTCAGCACGAAACGATACCACGGCTGGAACACCAACTGCACATATAACCAACACTTCCCACAACCGTACCAGCCTCGCAACCTCTGCCAAGTTTCGTCACTTCAGCCAAATGGTGCCCTCTGCAAGGATTCGCTTATCCACCCCTCCACCTCCTCACAACCTTGTTGCGATCTGTGCACGAAAATTTCCGTGTACAGTAACGTCTGCATAGGCAGTCCTGACGCAATCAGCACAGCTCGGTCAGCTTAAACAGACACTATGCCCATGCGCCCGTCTTTGTACAAGCGCGGTTACTGACGCCTAGCACCCTTCGACTACGAGGCGACGCCCGTGTGTGGGCCAACAAGCCCTTGCACATAACCCCCACAAAAGGACCCCTCGACTGGCAACACCCCGTGTACCGCACCACAGGCAGCACGAAACGCCCTTTCCCTGTGCGCCTCATTTTGCCCTCCGCTGTCATACGAGCCCCTCTCCTGCCCCCCACCGTTTCTGCATCATCTGGGTGCCATGTGCGCACCGCGGGTTCGTGCCGTGTCAAGTCTGGCGTTGGATCCTGACCGACTCTGGGTCGCCCGCGGCGTTCAACGTTGAACGCTGGCGGTGGGGTCGCCGCCAATCGACGCGACGTGAACCTACAGTCGTAAACCCTGACCAGACCCAACGCCAACGCCAACGTGCCACCACCAGCCATCAGTAATGAAATGTGCACGTGCATTGCATCCACCCTTGGCAGAGTTATAGCAAGGAGGGCGTGGCCCCAACTGCTTCGCCGATTGCTGGCAAAAGTGCCGTTCCGTTCAAGCATGGTGGCGCCCACGATTTGGGGAGTATGTCAGCTTGTCGTCGACCGCAGACCTTCTGGACAGCTTCCCTGCTCTTTACAGACTCCTTCCCTTCGCGGCACTGCTGCCGCAGTCGGAGAATGCGTTACTGCGCGCAGTGCGTCCCTGCTGCCCTGAAGACTCAACCAACCCAGGGGCCTCGGTACGGATGTTTTGCCCAGCTGGCGACAGCCCTGGAAACGCATGGCGTGTCGCTCCGCCTCGCGAAGCGAAAGGCTGGCAAAGGCTGGGGACGCTGACGCGCGAAAACAGGGGGACGGCGAACAAAAACAGGACCCGTGTCCCGCACGACTCTCTTGCCCTGCGCGCCGCGCCCGCCAAGTCCTTGAAATGGTGCACGACCAGCTGCATCGCGCGCGCCTTCAACCGCGACGCGCCGAGCACGTGGGCCTGCGCTGGCGATTCTCTTTGTGTCCATCCCTCCCTCCGTCCTTCTATCCGTTCTCTCAACGTCCTCCTCCTCCTCCTCATCCTCCTGCTCCTCCTCCTCCCCCTGCTACTACTACTACTACTACTACTGCTGCTGCTGCTGCTGCTGCTGCTGCTACTACTACTACTACTACTACGACTACTATTACTACTACTACTACTACTACTACTACTACTACTACTACTACTACTACTACTACTACTA
>CAUYUJ010008557.1:1024055-1084055 GCA_963575745.1 Prorocentrum cordatum | reverse complement strand
ACTGCTGCTACTACTACTACTACTACTACTACTACTACTACTACTACTACCACTACCACTGCGACTACGACTACTCCTCCTACTACCACTACTACGACTACTGCGACTACGACTACTGCGACTACCACTACTACCACTACTACTGCGATTCACTACTACTACTACTACTACTACTGCTATTACTACTACTACTACAATTACTTATACTACCACCACTACTACTACTACTACTACTACTGCTACTACTACTACTACTACTACTACTGCTGCTGCTGCTACAAATACTAATACTGCTACTACTGCTACTACGACTACTCCTGCTACTACCACTACTATTCTGACTTCGACGACGACGAATGCTACTACCACAACTACAACTAATACTACTACTACTACTAGTACTACTACTACTACTACTACTACTACCACCACTACTACTACTACTACTACTACTACTACTGCTGCTGCTGCTGCTGCTGCCACTACTACTAATACACATACAATGAAAGGTACTCGTGGACTTCTACTTCTACTGCTGCAACGACGACTTCTACTGCGCCTACTAGTGCTGCGGCTACGACTACTTCTACTACTACTACGACGACGGCGACTATCACTGCTCCGACCACTACTACTGCTGCTACTACTACTACTACTACTACTACTACTACTACTACCCATACTACTACTGGTGCCTCTGCAACTGTTACTACGATCGCGACTGCTATTTCTATGGCAGCTATTACTCCTACTACCACCACCCGTACTACGACAACGGCTACTACGACGATTCCGACCCCCTCTACTACTACTGCTACGACCCGTGCTAGCACTACGGCTACTACTACTACTACCACTACTACTACTACTACTACTACTACTACTACTGCTACTACTACTACTACTACTACTACTACTACTACTACTACTACTACTACTACTACTACTACTATACTACTACTACTACTACTACTACTACTACTACTACTACTACTACTACTACTACTACTACTACTACTACTACTACTACTACTACTACTACTACTACTACTACTACTACTACTACTACTACTACTACTACTACTACTACTACTACTACTACTACTACTACTACTACTACTACTACTACTACTACTACTACTACTACTACTACTACTACTACTACTACTACTACTACTACTACTACTACTACTACTACTACTACTACTACTACTACTACTACTACTACTACTACTACTACTACTACTACTACTACTCCTACTACTACTACTACTACTACTACTACTACTACTACTACGACTACTACTACGACTAGTTCCGTTACGACGTCTACTATTACTACTAGTACTGCTATTACTATTTCTGCTAGTACTACTACTACCACTACCACTACCACTACCACTACTACTACCACTACTGCTATTACTACTGCGACTACTATCGCTACTACGACTCCTACCCCTACGAATGCTACGTCTACGATGATTATTACTTCTACTGGTTTTACCAATAATTGTACGACTAGTCCTGCTACGACTTCTTCTATTATTACGACTACAAATACGACCAATACTACCAATACTACTACTACTACTACTACTACTACTACTACTACTACTACTACTACTACTGCTGCTACTGCTACTACGACTACTGATACTGCTCGTATTACCAGGGTCACACTTTACCCATGGACTGGGAGGTTCGGATTTGGGTTTGGATTTGGGTGTTTGCGGGCAGCCTCTTTATTGTAATTGACTGAGAATACTTCGATAGGAAGGCCTCCTATGACGTCAAAAAGCTCGATATGAATTCAATAGAGAACGAGTATGAATTGTATTGAAGCCCAATAGACTGCCTTCCTTGCAACATTATGGGGATTCAATGGTTCCCTTGACAACTTAGAAGAATCCGACAAGAAACCACCAAAAACCGGCCGCAAGCGAAATGCGAAATACAACGCAAATCCCGGATAAGGTTTTGATACACTGATATTGAAAGCCCAGCCAAAGTATGCACCACAAATGCGCGGGAACTACTGATCAGCCCTGGTGAGCCTTGCGCAGCCCCGCGAGGCCCTGCTGCAGTCTGCAATGCTTGAGGTTTCCGACAGCGGCTGGAAGCATCGGGCAGCGGGAGATCAGGAAAGTTGTCTAAAAGACGGGTTCGGCAGACTTGCTCGCCGCACCAACAAGTGGACACAACGCGCGCGCGACTTTGGCCGGCGCGAAACTGCCTCGGGGGAAATCTAGTATCGTGTACAACGCTGGCGACGCTCGCGGCGCGTGACTGTCACGCGGCGAGCGCGCCGCGGCACCCGCCCCAGTCGCGCGCCCTCTCCAGTAGACAGGGCTCGCGCGCCAATTGTCAGGACTCGGCGGCGACGGCGCGCCGCCGCAAGCGGCTGAGTCCAGCGCTGCGTCGAGGCCCCGCGCCAAATAAAGCGACCCAAGGCACGGGCGGAAATGGGCCGCGGGGCAAGGAAGATGGCGGGGCAGGACAAGCAAGGAGGAACACACACTGCATCAAACCCAACTGAAGGAAGGGCGGGGCCAAAAGCAGGACGGGGAGGGGCCCGAAACGGGCGGGCGCGCCGACGGCCGCATCAATTCGCCACCGCACCCGCAGGATGGGAAGGGTCAGACTGCCGCTGGCCGCTTGGGAGGGCGCGAACAACTCGCCAGAGCCAGTCGACCTTCTCATCGGACGCATGCCCTGGCAATCGCCCCCCCCCCTCCCCCCTCCCCCCCTTTTGCTCAACTACTTTATCCCTTGCCGCCCGGGCGGCCCTGGGGCGGTCGCGGGCGGCCCCGGGGCGCCCCGCAACGCCCGCGCGCCGATTTGAGGCGGCAGATCGGCCCCTGAGGGATCCCAAGCAGTGAACGAGAGCACCCAAGGAAACCCCGAGGGGCCCCGCGGAAACGTCCGAATCGAATTGCCAGCGGAGCGCAAAACGCTTCCAAGAGGGCACCAAAACGCGCCCCCAAGAAGCTCCGAACGAGCCCCTGAGCGCCCCCCCCAAAAACAAGACGCAGCGGAAATCCACAATCGGGATGCGACCAGAAGGAACAAGTGGGATGCGAGGGGCGCGCGCGACACCGCGGACAGAGGACGGGGCGTTGATGCCCGCGCCTGTTCAGACAAAGCGCGGACTGGAGCGCGCGCGAAGCTCCACTTCATTCATGCCGTCCGGGCTGCGCTCGGGCATCGGCGGGAACACCGCGAGCAACTGAATGTGAATGGCCACCGCGATTGAGCGATCACAGGAGCCAGCGGCAAACGAGCAACAACAATGAGTTCGCTGCAGACAACGCTGAGGAGCAAGGGAGGAGGAAACGGAGGCGGAAGGAGAGGGGGGTGGGATGGGGAGGAGAAGGAAGAATAAGGATGGGCAGAGAGGGCGAAGGTGGAAGGGGAGGGGGCGAGTGCGCATGTAGTTTGACGACCGAAGAATCGAACCTACTAGATTTTCCGTAGGAGGAGGAAGGCAATGGAGACGTTCGCGAGTCCTTTTTCCCATGCGCCGTGGAAGGGCGGCGCTGTACCGAATGCAAATACCAGAGCCGAGACGTCGGCGGTATATAGATATTCAATGGTGATGTGAGCGGACTTCACGCACGCCCCGGGCCCCGAATCCCGCCCGCTCCACGCGGGAATCGGGCCCGCGGGAGACGAAGGCGGGGCTCGGGAACACCAGTGCGAGGTCCACTCAATGGACTGGAGCCTTGGGTGGAGCCCCCTTATGGGGCCACGAAACGCTGCACTGCGTGGGTGAAAGGTGGAACTCAGGGGAGGTGGCGAGGCGGATGGGAGGAGGGAGGAAGGTGGAGGAGGAAAGGGAGGAGAGGAGTGACGCGGGGCGCTGTCTCATCAAAACGAGGACCCAACACTGAAACGCAGGGATGCGACAAGGCAGATGCGAGGAGGGAGGAGGTGGAGGATGGGAGGAGGGGGGGGAGGAGGAGCGCACGCACTCAAAGAGGAAGAGACGAGGGCAAGCGGGCAAGAAGCGAGACGAGGGCAAGAAGTGCGTCGGCTCCTGTCCGCCCACCGCGCGTCTACTTCCAGAGCAGGGTTCTGGCGGCGCTCAACCCTTCTGCTATCGTAGCTGGGGTCGGCGAGGCGTGCTTCATTTTGTTTAAAGGGGTGAAAGGCGAGCGCGATCCGCTGAACCGACCGCGTTAACGAGAGCTCGTTCGCGGGTTCAGACGGATAGGCTGCAGCGGGGCCCAAGCCCCAATGTGTATGCGCGTTGCGGAGGGGGGGCGAGTCGGGGGACCAGAGGAGGCTCAGGAGGACCGAGCAGGAGAGGTAGTGAGGGAATGTCTCGGGTGCCGCTGGGCACCCGAACACACGCGGCTTCTGCTGGAAAACGTGCATGCGGCGGGTCGTCGTCCATCCGCCTGCGAGAGTCTTGCATGCCGCCCAGCGCCAGCTCGGGCGGACGGTGCGCAGGGCATTCGTGAGAGCAGCCCAGCGCGTCGCGAGCTCTGGGGGCGGCGGCGGCTGAGAAACGCCCCAGGCTGCAATGCGCTTCTCGAGCGTGACTGTGAAGGGCGATGAGAAGGAGGCCCGCTGCAGCGTGAGCGCGACCGCACGCTGCACCTTGGGGCGGCGCGGTGGCTCGGCACTCGGGGACCCGCGAATTTCGCGGGCAGCTGCGCGGTTCGCCGCGGCCGCGGCAGCTGGAAACGGGCGGCGCGCTTGCCACGCGACAAGGCATGGCAGAATTGCACGATGGAAGTGGGCTCTTCCCAGAAGGGCGTAGACCACTGCCCTTGCTCCCACCGATGGATGGAGTGAACCGCACTCTCCTCCCGCGCGGTGTCCTGCAGGCGAGTGAAGAATGGCCCCCATTCCCCACGGAGCGTGGAAGTGGCTGAACGAATGGCGGCGGCGACGGTTGAAATCTGAGCTGAGCGAGGGACAGGAGGCGGGCGCCACTCCGCCATGGCAATGAGATCAACTTTGCGAAATGTGTTAGGCGGCAGGCTGAGCATCTTGTGGAACATGCAATGTTCACGGCGGGCAATCTTCTGATCGAGCGGGAAGAACTGCGAGACACAGCTGAGCGTTGAAACGACTGAGGTGTTATGAAGGCGAACGGTGGCGTCGCTGCCACTCTGCGCAAGCTGTAAAGTATTCCCGCGCTGCCACCATTTCTGCCCAGAGGCGAGCCATTGGTGAGCGAGGGAGGCCGCGGGTCCGAGGAAGGCACCGAGGTACTTGGCTCGCCCCGAAACCGGAAAGCCACCCCAGGAAGGACAGAGTTCGGCCAGGGGCGCTTTCGTTTGAGCGATGGTGGCAGGCGACGTCTTCGCCCAAAGCGGGACGACGACACACTTGCGAGGCTTCAGGGAGAGGAGCGCAAGCTCCTCCGCGGCGGCAAAGGGCTCAGAGGCAGCGCGCAGCGTGTTGAACGAGAACGCGAGGAGGCCAGTGTCGTCCGCGCAGACGCCCAGGTAGCCCTTGTCGTAGTCAGGCATGCCGTCGACGGTCTCGACGAACGAGGCGATGTGGCGAACGAGCGGGTCCATGGCGATCGCCCACGCCGAGCCGCTCGCAGGGCAGCCCTGAGCCACGCCAGACTCGATCGGGAACATGAAGTGGCGAACGCCGTCAATTTTGAGGAAGCTGTTGGGGGCGCGGCACAGCTGGCGAAAGAGGCTCATCAGGCCCTCGGGGACGCCGAAGCGCTCCAGCGACGCGAAGAGCCAGACGCGTCCGAGCGACGGAAACGCCGCCGCGAAGTCGAAGCTGGTGAAGACGGGCTTGTACTTGTCGGCCTCTGGACGAACTCCAGCGCGGCGCATCTCGGCGTCGAGGTTGACGATGTGCTTGGTGAAATTGCGGCCCACGACAAAGCCCTGCTGCGAGTAATGAGTCCGCTCTGCCACAGCGGATTCGATGGGGAAGTTGGCCGCACCTGCGATGGCCTTGATATCTGTGTTCTTGAAGGACAGCGGGCGTGTGTCCTCAGGCAGGCGGTCCGTGGTGAGCTCGCCTGCGAGGTTGTCGCCCTTCGGCAGGAACGCGAAATCTGAGTCGTTCAGGTCGTGGATGAAGTCAGGGTTGGAGCAGAGGTGCCAGGCAAGGACCTCCAGCAGGTCCAGGGACGCGTCCACGGCGAGCCAGGCGCGACACGGCAAGAGGTCGGGCCCGGGCGCGGACGGCGCCGTGCGAAGCAGAAAGCCTCTGATGTGCGACTTGGTGGGCGCGCCGACGTCGATGATGGGATGGCTGGGCACGTGCTCGTCGATGTGCTGCTGGACCTTGTCGGCGTCGACGTGCTTGCGCTCAAAGACGGGCCTCGGGATCGGTGGTTTTGATTCCCTGGAGGACCAGGCGGCGCTTCCAAG
This sequence comes from Prorocentrum cordatum, assembly GCA_963575745.1. Lineage (NCBI taxonomy): Eukaryota > Dinophyceae > Prorocentrales > Prorocentraceae > Prorocentrum > Prorocentrum cordatum. Next base: position 1,077,696 of record CAUYUJ010008557.1, on the reverse strand, counting down.
GGGCCCAAAGCAGGGCCCTGCGCTGGGAAGATCGGATGATCTTCCTGAGCTTCTTGGGGTCGATGGCTCCTGGGGAGCCTCGCGGCAGCTGGGCTGCGCGCTGTGCCAGAGAGCGCTGCCGAGCCTCGAAGTCACGGTGCAGCGCGGCAGACTTCATGGCGAACTCGGCAGCGCCCGAGAGCGCGATGTGCCCGTCGTCGATGGTGAGGAACTTGGCGCCAAGCTCGGTGGTGGACTGCAGACGTCGTGCAAGGCGAACGTCCTGGCGCCAGACCGCGCGCGAGATCGAACGCGCCGTGATCACCTGGCCGTCGGTGTAGTTTGACTTGCCGATCTCGCCGGCTGCGCGGCTGACCCAATCATCACGGACGAGCCGCGCGGGCTCAACCATGAGGGTCTTGTGCGCGCGCCAGCGGTTCTCGATCGTCCTGTGGCGCGTGACGGTGTGGTCTAGCAACTGCTGGAGGTACTTGGCGTACGATGGGTCGCGGAAGATCGCGGGCGGGATCGCCTGCTCCTCGATCGGCGTCTTCGGCTTGATGCCGATGGAGTACGAGACGATGGCGTGGTCGCTGAGGAGGCTCTCCGACAGGATGGCAGCGTCGTGTGCGATGGTGACGCAGGATGTGAGCTCGAGCATCGCATGCGACGGCAGGCTGATGAAGATCCTGTCGATGGCCGACGCGGAGTAGTCAGACTTGTTGAAGCGCGTCGGCAGGTCAGACTCGATCGCCAGCATGCTGTCGAAGAGGGCCTTCCAAAAGGGCTGCTGCTGCCGCGCGCTGGTGTCCAGCGCCAGGCGTGCATGCTGCGGCTGCGGTTGGAAGAAGCTGTTCGGCGGGCGGCTGGCCGTGTTGAAGTCGCCCAGCGCGAGGAAGGTGCGGTGCTGGTAGTTGGCCTCCGCCCACGTGCGGTGCTGGTGCCAGGAGCGCTGAATGCGCTCGCGGCCCCGCGCGTCAATCTCGTGATTGTGGACGTTCATGATGACCATGGAGTTGCGCGAGGTGGCGTTGGTGATGGCGACCGCCTGGACGCGACCGTTGATGATCTCCTCGTGGCTGAGGGTTGGGAGCTGCGCAGGTTGCAAGAGCTCGAGCTGCGCATGCGTGAGCCACGGTATGAGCAGAGCGACGCCGCCCGTGCCAGCGAGGGCCTCGTCGTCGTCTGCCGCAACGAACTGGGAGAAGAAGAGCTTGCACGGGCACGGCTGCGTGTCGACCCAGGTGCGGAGGAGCGCCTCCGAGCCATGGACCTCCTGCAGGGAGATGACGGCGCCCTTCCGCACGCATTGCTGCAAGGCCGCCTGCTTGCGACGGCGCTTGGAGCGCTTGTGGCACATGGGGGCCCTAGTGTTCCACGTGATGAATAAGCTGGGCCTATCGTCCTCGACTGTCTTCCACGGCGCCCAAGGGTGGCTAAACCCGCCACGTGGCCTCCGCTGCGTCCGCGAAGAGCGCCTGGAACGACGTGAGGATGGCGCCGCGATCGAGGTCGCGGAAGGCGGCGAGCTCGAACGCCTTCTCGTTCCACTCCAGGATGGCGGGGTCGGCTTGTCCCTTGACGTCCAGGCGCGCGACGGGCATGGCGTTGCAGTGGATCTCGCCTTTGGCTCGGTATGCTCTCCATTACTTTTGGGGATGGCGGTGTTGAAGGAGCTGGGGAAGTTTCTTGCATTGGATCTCGGTGCGGATCTGCTCTGGCGACTTGTCGGGGTTGAGGTAGATGTCCGTCGGCGTGCCCGAGGTGTCGACGGAAGTGAAGCGCTTCCATTTGCCTCCGGCGTCGCGTAGGGCTCGGGTGAGCGCCAGCGCGCGCGGGGTGGCCACGTCGCACCCACCCTTGGCTTGTAGCGCAAATCTGCGCGCAGGTCCGTCTCCGCGAAGTTCGACGGCGTCGGGGCCCAGGATGGCGGAGGCGAACCACTCCTGCAGGTCGTTGATGAGCGCGTCGGGCGCGATGGGCCGCTGCGCCCCGACGGTGAAGATCGCGGGGTCGATCTCGCGGTCCCAGTCGGCGAGCCTGGCGAGGTCCGCGATCGGCGCCTGGGCCTCGGCGAGCGCGAGGGTCTCTCGCATATGGTCGATATGCTGCCACATCTGTTTCTGTTCATCTGCTTGGCGGTCTTGTTCTCTACGAGCGCGTGCGACGACATCATGAAGGGTGTCAACTCGGCGTTCAGTAGCTTGGACTTGCTGTGCGAGAAGTTGGCGAAAGCTTTCGCGTGAATCATTGAGCAGTTGGTTGGCTTGAGCTTGGAAAGTACTGGCGGCGTGTGCGACTTGAGCTTGCATGAGATCTTGAAGAACTTTGTCGAGTTCTGGATCCAGACCTGGTAGGCGAACGGGTTCGCCTGGAGCGGCAGCTTCGGCATCGGCGGCGGCTCCGACGGCGCCAGCTCCTCCAGCGGCTGCTGCACCTCCAGCGCGCCATGGGTCAGCAGCAGCGAGTGAGTCATGGCGTAGTGCTTCACCTGGTAGTTGAGACGGCGGCTGGCTCGGTCCACTCACCTGCTTGAAATTGGCGCGCCGTGGCGGCGGCGGTGGCACGTGCTGAATCTGCGGTTTCTTCTTCTCCAGTGTCCATGGCGAAGTGGGGCGGCTGCTGGTGTGCGCGAGCTGAAGATCGACAAGAACGAGCGGCGTGTCCAGATGATCGCCCCGAGCGTGGCGCTGTTTGGGTAGCGAAGCCTGCGTCGCCGAACGAGTCCAGGGTGACGCGCACTGCAGCTGCTCGACCACTTTTATCAGCGCGATCTGGGTGACCTCGAGCGGCGCGATCTTGGTCGTGTCGTTCGCGTTCTCGTCGGCGATCTTTCCTTCTGCGGCTGGCAGATGGGGCACTGCGAGAGGTAGAGCGTTCTTCGCTGGAAGATGACATGGCTGCGACTGCGGGCTGCTGTCGGACAGGCTGCTGTTCTGCTTCGGGAAGTTGAGGGTGAAAGCGCCAGACTCCAGGGCCTTCGCGGTGCCACCGCGTGGCGGCTGCTGCTGCTGGAGAACGAGCGGGTCGACGTCCAGCGGGTTATGGAGGCGGAAGACGGCGACGTCAGTCAGGCCGAAATCCAGCTGGTTCACGGCGACGGTAGTCGGGCCGCTCGACAGCGCGATATGAATGGCAGCCTGCAATGCCAGAACCATGAGCAGGAATGGGCGGCCGCAAGCCCCTGAAAGTGGCGGCAGAAACCTTGGGTGCCAGCTCACCCCTGGTTGTGGCTGGACGCAATTGGCGACTGGCCTCGGCTCAGAAGTCCCCATGCGGCCGCAGCGCGACATGGTGACTTGAGCCAAAATGGCTACGGAAGGGGGAGGAGGAGGAGGAGGAGGAGGAGGAGGAGGAGGAGGGGGAGGAGGAGTGGAAGATGCGGGACGGGGGGGAAGGGGTGTGGAACGGGGAGAAAAGGGGCGGTGGAGCATTGGAACGGTGGAGTAAATATTGAACTTTGTGTTATGCACATTCGTTAGAACTCAGGGTTTCCCTGCCTGGCGTAGCCCCGCTCTTCCCCCTGTCCTGCCTCTTGCCTCTCGCCCGTCTCCCCGCAACCCTTTTCGCTCAAGGCCCCTTGGGAGCCACGCTGCTTCTTTTTGGAGGTGGGCGGGCGGGGCCATAGCGCGCGGCCCAGCCGGGAGGGGCCAGCAGTCCGAAGAGCGCCGGGTAGCGGCTGGGCCAGGACCCCCCTCCAGTGCGGGCGGGGGCTCCGGAGGGGAGCCCCGAGGCCCGTCGCGGACGAGAGGCCGCCGACCGTGCGCGAGCGGGCAGGAGAATGAGGCCCGTTCACGGGCTTGAGTGCACCCTGGCTTTGACCATGGGGGCGCTGGCTACATGGCTCGACGTGTCTTTCGGCGTCAACTGGTACGCGACGGTCCACGCGTCCGCCATCGTGACGGGTTCCGAAGAGGGAGGCCACAAGCGGGCGGGACCAGGCGAGGAGGATGAGGAGGTTCCACCGCGCGGGCAGCCAGCGGACCCAGGTGTGTCCGACGCCGCCAGCTGCGAGGAGGGGAGCAGCGACGAGATGCCAGCGGTGGCGGCGCCTTCAGGGCCACCGGCCACGGCGGCACTCCCTGCGCCCGACGAGCCCAGGGCCACGGACCCGCCACCAGCCATGGCTGGCCAGGGCCAGCGCTCGCATCGTGGAGACGAGAGCTCGAGCGAGTACTACGCCTACTACGATTACTACTACGTCGACCGCGTTCCTGCGGGGTCGGCGCCAGCGCCAGCATCGCAGGGTCCACCTCGCGCGCCCAGTGGCCTCGAGGAGTTCAGAGCTGGCGAAGCGGAGAAGGAGGACACCGCGCTGCGGGGTGAGGCAACGCGGCCCGAGGCTGAGGCGGCGGGCGACGCCCCCGCGCCCAGGCGTGCCCAGACGAGGAAGGCGCGAGGGCAGGAGGAGGCTAAGGATGCGCGGGCGCCAGGGGCAGGCCCACCGCCCCCACGCTATTGGTCTCTTCACCGGCCAAGTAGGACCCTTCACCGGCCAGATGGAACCCTTCACCGGCTGATCCGTTCACCGGCTGATTGGGCGTTTCACCGGCTACTTATTTCAATTGAAAGTTGATTGTAATGTTCGCGAGTACGCCACCAAGAACGAGTGTGGAGTGCTAAGGGCTGCCACAGCCGCTTCTGACATTAATTGTTTTTTGTTGTTTTTGGAGGCTGGTGAAAAGACCAATTCTGGTCGCGTACCAACGTGGCATGCACGGTGGGAGGAGGAGGAGGAAGAGGATGCGTAGGAGCAGGAAACAATAGGAAGAATAGGGAGGGGAGGTCGGTGGAATCCTCCCCAAGGTAAGGTATCACGCCAAAGGGTACCTCATGTAAGAATGCGATACATGTACATAACCATATTTCAACAGGCACACTGGATGGGTAAACTTTGGCAAATGGCTGTTTTGCCTTCTCTGTGATGGCATAGGATGTTGTTCCATGCCGCGCAGCTGCCTGCGGCAATTCCCGCCGTCGCGCCATTTCAACACCTGGGGTGCGACTGTTCGATGGAGCGCCGTAGCGGGCGAGATGTCGTGTCCCGAGGCTGGGGGCACCCGTAACATGTGACGCATTCCTCCACAATGTGTTGGCGGAGGACATGAAAACGATGGTGATTGTGGTGGCGGTGGTGACGACGACGATAGCGAGGAAGAGGAGAAGGGAAAGGAGGAAGGGGATCATTAGCATAACAAGATGATCAGGAGCAGGAACAGCTTCGAGGCGGGCGAAGTGTGATCGGCATGGTGATGACGATGATGATGATAGTGTAAGATGACGATGACCATGACGACGATGATGATGACGATGCTGGTGACGATGACCGTGATGATGCCGATGACGACGACGATGATGATGATTGTTCTGGTGGTGATGACGATGGTTACGATGGTGATGATGACGACGACGACGATGATCATAATGCGTATGGCGACGATGGCGATTACGATGACGACGACGAGAATTAGGATAATGATGATGATGCTGATGATGCTGATGATGATGCTAATGATGATGACGGTGATGATGATGATGATGATGATGATGATGATGATGATGATGATTGTGATCACGATGGTGATGATGTGAATCGTGATAATGAAGACGACGATGATGATTACGATGATGACGATGATGATGTTGATTATGATGCTGATGATGGTAATGTCGATGATGGTGTTGATGATGATGATGACGATCATGACGACGATGATGATGATGAGGATGATGATGGTGATGGTGATGGTGATGGTGGTGATGATGATGACGATGATGATGATGGCGATGACGATGCTGATGCTGATGCTGATGCTGATGATGAAGATGAAGATGAAGATGATGATGATGATGATGATGATGATGATGATGATGATGATGATGATGATGATGATGATGATGATGATGATGATGATGATGATGATGATGATGATGATGATGATGTCGAGCCCCCTTGGGGCTTCCACGTTTTCCCAGAGGTTGAGGAGGAGGAGGAATCCAGAGATTTGGGTAGGATTCGCTAGTAATCCAAAGGTTCCGGTAGGACTCCTTGCCGGCGTGCACAGAATTCTGCGCCCAACAAGCATGCGCGCACCGGCGAGGCGAGGTCAGACGGTGAAGCCGGGCAGCCGACCAGCCAGTCAGCCGGTGAAGGGTCCCATCTGGCCGGTGAAGGGCCCCATCCGGCAGGCGAAGACATTTTTCTCCCGCCCCCACCGCCCGAGGGGCGGAGAGGAGCAGGTGATCTGGACAATGGCAACAAGTCGCCCAGCGTCCCCATCTCGACCTTAGATGCGGCGCCAGGTGGAGGGATGTTCTCTATGGAGCGGGTCAACTCCTTGGTTGAGGCGGTGCTCAAGTGGCTGGGGGAGAGAATGGGGTACGCCTTAGGCGCGCTCCACCACCAGCTCATCGCGTTTATCATGGGACTGGTCGACTCCATGGGCCGCTACTTGCTCGGCGCCTATTGGGCAAATTGCAGTGGGCGGCCATGGGGATGGCAGCTCTCGGTGTCGAGACGGTCCTCGGCTCAGCCGTGAGCTTCCTCGTCTGGTTCCTGAAGAAATCATGGAGTTACGCGTCGCTCTTGCTGGCGACGCTCCGGGGCTTCGCGCGGGGCAGCAAGACAGAGCATGGCGTGAAGCTAGCGCTCGACGGCAACTCAGCAGGGGTTCTCAACTGGCACGGCCCTTCGGAGGTGATGGCGGTTGATGAGGACTATGTCAAGAACGAGGTTCGGGCGAGAGGAGGCGGTGCCGAGAAGATGATGCCCAACGACCTGATCATCCAGTCCGGAGGCTCTGTTGCTAGGCTCGAGCAGGGGCCGCTGAAAGGCGGCCGCATCACGCGTCACGGCTACGTGTGCAAGTTAGGGAGGTGAAGAGCAGCTCTCATCGCCACCTGAAGGCTGACCTGGAGGAAACCTGGGACAACGAGGGGATTGGTCTGGCGCATCTGTGCGCGACCTCGCCCTGCACCCTCCCCGCTGGCGACAAGCCCATAGTCCACGTCTGCTCCTCGTGCGCGGTGGCCCACAGCTCCCCAGCTAACGCGGCGGACTTGGCCAAACTTTCCTCAGCGGGTCGCGCTAGGATCGGCAGCTAGCTGCGCTGCTCATGGGCATGTCGCGGAGTGGGCAAAGCGGGCTGGAGGCTGTTCCGGCGCTGTGCCAAGAGGAGGTCGAGGCACCCCAAACCGGGACAGCCGTCCAGCAAAACCGGGGAGATGGACCCCAACTCAGAGACTGAGTCAGAGCCCAGTGCGGACGTCTGCCAGGCCGATCAAGTGGCGTATGTCACCAAGGACGGCACCCAAGTCCTGAGCGCCACGTGCTGCAGGGACACGGCCAGGCAGGACCCGGTCTTCATGCTGGTTGAGGACACGGCTGTGTCCGACGTGCGCGAGATGCAGGAGGGAGGCACCCGGGTCTTCCGGGCATGTGTTCATCATGCAGGCACCTACGAGAGCCAGGCGGCGGTGCGGAGGTGCGCACGCTCGCAGTGTCATCGCGCGCACGTGGTCGAGAAGGATGGCTTCTCCCTCTGCGCGGCCCGCGCAGCCGACCGGACGGTGGGCTGGCGCAGCAGCTTAGCCACGCCTCACCAGGAAGAGTAAGCTCGGGATCGGCGGTCAAGCAGCAAGGAGCCGGAGAGGAGGGACGAGGACCGCGCAGCTCGCCGTCTTCCAGGGGCTTCAGGCCGCGCGGGCAGCCCCGCCAAGGCCGAGGTCGAGGCTGCTTGGCTGCTACATGTACGGGATCCCCTGGCCGACGCGGAGCACGAGTGGGATGCGTACTACAGCTTCCCGGCGCGCTTCGTCGGTCTGGCCAAGGACTGCAGCGACGGCGACCCGCGGACGGACGTGGAGGCGGTCGCCTTGGGGCTGGTCTTCTCCATTCCGGATGGCGCCTTCTCGGCCCCGAGGCCGGAGCTGCTCGACGAGTTCGCGGGGGCCCAGCCACCTGCCACCTGCTGGCGCTCCGGTGCAGCGCTGCGGCTCTCAGACCACGGCGACGGCACGAACTGCCGGGGGGCGTCCTGAGCCCAGCGTCCGCCATAGCGCTCAGCAAGGACCGCAGTCGCCATCACCTCGCCAAGCGGGCGCGGCCCAGGAGCCGCAGCACCACCCCGACGAGGCGAGAGGTGCAGTCGGACTTCGACGCGAAGCTGAGGAGGGCTCAGGAGCAGGATGAGGAGCAGCGGAGCCAGGACCCGAGGTCGACGCTCATCTCGGCCTACCTCACCAAGCGCGCCGACGGGCTCACCGACGGAGCGGCCAGAGGGGCCATCTCGTCCGAGAGCGGCAGGGGCAGGCACGAGTGGCTCGCAGAGCTCATCGAGGCAGCCGACGCGACGCACGGAGGCGGTGTCAGCGAGGTGGAAGCCAGTCTTCTTCGAGGATGCCGCGAGGCGTGGAGCAAGGAGCTCGAGGGAGGAGAAGGAGGCCAGTCCCCAGGAGGGACGGAGGGCCCCCCCGCGCCGCCACCCTACGACGGTCACGAGGCGGCTGTCGGGGGGCAGAGGGCGGCGGCGCCGCCCTGGTCTGCAAGGGGCGGGCAGGCGGGCCCAGCGGCCCCGCCGAGGCCGCCCCCAGCAGGGCCCCCGCGGGGCTTGGGTTTCCTAGGCTTCGGTCAGAGGCCGCCCCCGCGGCAGGAGGCGCAGGCCAGCTTCAACTCGAGTGCGTTCTACGGAACAGGAGGGGCCAGCTCGACCACGCAGTGGACCGCCAGACCGCCCCAGCAGCTTTCCTTCGTGGAGCGGGCCACGCGGCCGCGGGAGTGGCATGCAGGGGCTTCGTCGATGCCGCAGGAGGGGAGGGTCCTGGGCGCGCCGTCGCCCGAGTCTGAGGTCGGCATTGGGCTTCGGAACCTGGTGCGTGAGTTGGGGCGAGACAACAATCATGCGGAGTAATCTGGAGGCGCAGCCAAGGGCGCCCTGGCCAGCATCGGGCGCGTGGAGGAGCAGCTCACATTCATGGCGAGAGGCTGCGACTACTGCACTGTCACGTTGTGTCCAGGGCTGCCGGGCAAGGACGCTTTTCATGCGCTGAGGTCCGTGGGTCAGAACTCTCGGCCGCTCTTCCGGTCGATCAAGTTCCCCGCGAATATCACGAACAGCATCGCGCATGGCGTCGCGGCGTTCCAGCACGGCGGGCGCGATCACATCCACCTGCAGGATTATTGCCTCAGCTGCGCCAACTTCCCGAAGACGACGGAGGTCGACATGGGGAACTACGTGCCACCGAAGGACTACAAGCTCGAGGCACGGCCGAGGCATGCGTCTACGCCCCAGCACTGGTTCCAAGACGCCAAGCGGGAGTCGTGGGCGCGGGCTTGTTTCCACGGCCAGGAGCACTACGACCAGCCGATCAGAGCCGCGGAGCACCTGCTCAGCCTCAACGATGAAGCGGAATACGCATGGCCGCCCAACGTCATCTTCGGCATATGGGCGGAGCTCCGCGGCCGCTGGCGCGAGGAACTGCGCATGAAGAGGGCGCGCATGTTGGAACCCATGGGAGATGAGAACCCGACCTGGGGCCGCATCCGCTTTGTATGCGCGTCCCCCGCCAGCAGCGAGGGCCCGGGGCCGTGGCTGCGGATGCCGCGCACCTACTTCCTCGTTGAGCCCGACCAGTACTTCATGACGGACATCATGGTCAGGCATCACAATAAGCTCACGAGGTCGCAGTGGCAGACGGCTTTCCGCTCCAACGCGGTGCCCGCCCCGCAGCCGATCCACCCCAAGCCCGGACCCAAAGCGGGCAAGGTGGGGGCTGGTGGGCTAGAGACGGGAGGCGCAGCGGGAGGAGCGGCAGGAGGTCGAGGTGGTGCAGGGCTGCTGGGGCATGCCCTAACTCGTGTGGAGTACGGTCCCAGCCTCGATCACCGTCCGAAGTCCCCCGCGAGCGGCCGCATCATATGCTGGGGCAGTTCCAGTTGGAAGGGCTGCCAGAACTCGCCATGCCCAAACTCGCACAGGCCGATTGGCGAGGTAGGCCTGCTCGATCGCACCGTGAAGATGGAGCTGATCAAGAGGGGCGGCCCCAAGGGCGGCCCTGAGGTGGGCTCGCATGAGGAGGTGGACAAGAGGATCGCCGCTCTGCGACGGGCACATGATGCGGAGGAGGCTTCCAAGAGGGCAGGTGAGGCGGCGGCGGCAGGAGCCCCGGATAAGGGACAGACGCCCGCGGCGGGAGCCAAGGGGGGCGGTGAGAAATGCGGCAGCATCAATACCGTGACCGAGCAGGAGCCGTCAGCGGCTGCGCAGGGGGCCAGCCACACTGGCGCGGGCCCGGAGACACCGCCACCGTCAGGCTGGGCGGAAGCGCCCGAGGAGCTCAAGGATTTCAACCCGACGGAGCTCGAGGAGCACCTGCGAGTCACCATGCAGGGCCCAGACGCCAAGTGGCTGGGCAACCATCACCAGGCCAAGCAGCAGCGGCCTCCCTTGCCAGACTCAATCCCGGAGCTAGCCAAGCGCAAGGAGATCATGCACGAGGTCGACACCGACCCGGCCCTCGCGCACGTGGCGGCGGCGCCCGGCTTGCTCGGATGCTACCTCCGGAACCGGGTCAGGGCGGCTAAGGAGGCAGGAGAGGAGTACGACGTCGAGGCCCTGGCCGCGCACGCTGTGGACTACGGTTGCCCAGAGTTAGCGGAGGCGGCGGAAGCATTCCTGCAGCGGCAATACGGCCGCAGCAAGGCGGGCGAGGTCACTACGCACCAGGCCGTCGTGGTGCCCATCGCATGGGGAGAGGGCGACGAGCCCGGTAAGGGCGCGCTTGTGCTGGCGGGCGTGGAATGGACGATGCTCGACTACCGCGACAAGCTGGCGCTGGACCCAGAGACGGTCGAGGCGCTGGATGGCCTGCCGCATTCGTGCAAGGAGCCCCCGGACATCGAGCTGAGGGAGTGCGCGGCCATCAACGTGATAGCAGCCAACATGATCAATGAGGGAGCGACCCCAACTGGAGAGTGGCCGTCAGCGATCGCCGTCCAGGAGGAAGGTCTTCGCTTTCGCAGGGAGATGCTGCAGGCGGCGCGGATCGCGGAGGGGGCCTGAGGTGAGGTCCCGGGCCTTTTGACCCAGGCCGAAGCGGACATCCGCATCTTCTGCCGCGACCTCACCTACAGGGACCACGACAAGGACTACCGCGTGTACGCGGCGCTGCCCCCAGACCTCCTGCGCACGAAAGCGCTAGGAGCAGTGCGCCTGGACTACTACGGCAGGGCGGCAGTTGAGCTCATCATCGGCGTGGAGGAGTTCACAAGGAGGGGGGAGGATATTCCGTGGGTGTTGGTTCACAAGGGCCCCATGCGGGTGCTTGTCCCGCCGGGGGCGGGCGTCGCGGGGCAGTTGTACGGGGCCGGCATTGACGTCCAAGAGCCGCCCGCCCTCGGCTGGGAGGCGCTACTGGAGCAGGCGCTGACCACCAGATCACCCGCAGTACTCCCAAGGGCCCTAGCATGCCAGCGCTGCGCGGAAGCCGCAGGGCTTTCGGCTACGCGGCGCCCTGCCTCGGGCTTCCTGGTGGGTCTCCTGAGCGACGAGGCCCCTGCCAACTCAGCGCTCTTCCTCGAGAAGGCTGCGGCAGGAGAGGTTGAGGAGAACGAGGCCCAGGACGGCGACAAGGTAGGCGAGATGGGCCCGAACCTCTCGGAGGGTGATGTCAGCAGTTGGCTGGGCGAGCAGGCGGCAGCATTGCCTCCGCGCGGGCACCGCCCGGATTTCCTCGAGATCATCACGGGCGAGGCCCGCATCTCCCAAGCGGTGGTGCAGCAAGGAAGACGAGCCATCAACATCGGGCCCCAGCACGGCCAAGACTTGCGACGCAGACGGGGCCGGAAGCTGTTGCTCCCCATGATCGAGCGTTACAACCCGCACGAGACGTGGATCAGCTGGCCCCTGTACCGCGTTTTGCGCCTTCGTCGCGCTCAGCAAGTCGCGCGGGGTCGATCTCTCCAAGGTCAAGAAGGAGGGCGCGGTCTTCCTGACACTGGCCAAGCAGATCATGACCGAGAGGGCAGCCAAAGACTGAGGTTGCTCGGGCGAGAACCCTTGGCTATCGGCCGCTTGGCTGGGATTCTGGCCGGCCCTGCCTGGCATCAGGCTCGTCTTGGCAAGCGCACGCTGAACCTCAGGGGCGCTGCAGGCGGACATCACCTCAAGCCGACGCGCATTGTCTCAACTTCGGAGGACATCGCGGGCGCGCTCAATCTCCGTTGCAGCGGCGACCGCGCTCGCGACCTCGTGGAGGGCAGGGCGGCCACCAAGCGCAGCGAGACCTACTCCCAGGAGATGGCTGAGCTGGTCGCCCGGACAGCACTGCAGCGGCTTCGGCGAGACCGTAGAGCAGGAGATGGGGAGCACGGAGGGGGAGAGGACAGTCAGCACGAAGATGGCGGAGCATCGAGAGGCGGAGCAGAGGAGTCGACTTGCGCGGGCGAGATCCTCATTGAGAGCGACTCGACGAGGGCTCAGGATGTCGCGGCCAGGGCCTACTACGATTTTCTTCAGGACCATCCAGACTACGAGGCGGATCAGGTCAAGGAGGTCGCGAGGCGAGGAGATGCGGTGCTGGAGGAGTCGGGATCGCCCGAGAAGGCGATCATCGCGCTGCGGGGTGTCTGGTGGGAGAGGCATGGCTATCACCTGAGGGGCATCTCTGACAATAACCTAGAGCCGCTAGTGGAGGGCGCGCTGCTGGAGCACGCCCGGAAGGTGGCCGTGGAAGGGGGCGAGGGCGAGGTTATAGAGGCGCGCCGACGCGCCTGAAGGCGCTGCCGCACCCCGGTGCGAAGGATCACCTCGATGAGGTCATGCATGCTCTGTGGAAGGATGCGGCCAAGGGCCGAGTACTGCTATGTACCAACGTCCACGAGCACGTAATCAGCAAGGTGGTGAGCGCTCCCATGGCACGGATGCCCAAGCAGAACCTGGACCGCACCGCGAGCGACAAGGGCCGCCTCATTTGGGATGGTACTGTGCCGAATCAGAGCTGCCCCAAAGAGGATCCCCCCCCCCCGCGGACCAGGCGAGGCATGAGGACCTTGCGCGCATCATCCTCTGGTGGAAGGCCAGGACGCCGGGGGTTGACATTGTTTTGGCCAAGAAAGACGTCAAGGACGCCTTCAGGTGGGTGGTGGTGCACGAGATGGACGCGTGCATCTTTGGGGCGGGCCTGGAAGATGGTACGTGGGGCGTGGCCGCCCTGATCACGGCGGTGTATATGGCCCTGACATTCGGCTGGGCGGGCAGCCCAGGCGAGTGGATGATCTGGGCGTGGGAGGCGAAGTGCTACCACGCGGCCTACCGCCCCGCGGACGCGAGGTGGGATGACGATGTCCCGTTCCGCAGCTCCTTCCTCATGGACGACCAGGTGCTCGTTGAGCCCGACATCGGCACTCGGGCGGCTCAGAGCGGCGACGCGGCGCTGGAAGGAACCAGGGCGTGCTTAGGAGAGGAGGCGACCAACGAGGAGAAAGACCTTGAGGAGGGAGGCTGGGAGACGCCCAAGATCTGCTGAGGCCTCCTGTATCGTACCCGGGAGGGCGCGATTGAGATGCGGGGGCCCAAGATCGAGAAGGCAGCTTACCTCTTGGCGGATCCCACGCTGGATTATGGCCAGCAGAATATTCCCTGGAACTTCCTGGAGGTCTACAGGGGCAACCAGCAGTACTGGTGCCTCGTCATGCCTGCCACGCGATGCCTCGCGAGCGCGACTGACGCCCTGATGCGGGGTCGCCCGAGGAGGCTGGCCAGACCCAAGGGGGGCGACCAGCAGGGCCGCCTGGCGTGGGTGGATTTCTGGCAGGCTACCGAGGTGGCACGGGCTCTCGCATCGGATCGGGCCAAGTGGAGCACGGGGGCGCTGCCGGGCATCCTCTCCATCAGCGAGAAGTTGACGCCCCCGGACTGGCGGCGCCGCGTGATCTGGGCAACGGGCGATGCCACCCCGCAGCGGATCGCCACGGTCGATTGGGTGAACTCCAAGTGTGCTTTCCATGCAGCGCCCGAGTTCACGCAGGCGCTGCGCGAGGCTGTCGGCGTAGAGGAGGACGAGGAGGCCATCATCGCAATCGCCGAGTTCATGAACCTCGCGACGTTCGCAGCCAAGGCAGGCGCGGGGTCCGGTGGGAGAGAGGCGTGGTGATGCACGGCGGAGACAACTACGACGTTCACTGCTGGCTGCAGAACCGCAGGGCCAAGAATCGCCACGCCGGCTTCCTGATCATGGTGGTCACGTGCCTCGAGGCGGTATACGGCTCCGAGGTGGCGAGCGCCTACTTCCGCACCTACCACCACGTCGCGGCGGATACGTTCTCCAGGGTTGAGGGCGAGGAGGCGAAGGAGCTTGCGGAGTCTAGGGGTCTGGAGGTCGTCAGCCTGCGGGACAGTTGGGCGGGGCATCTCGAGCGCGGCTGGCTACGCCGGGCGCTCGCTTGGGAGGGGCGGAGCGACGCGGGCGCCAGGATGGCCAGGCAGCTCGCGGCGGCCCGGCGCGAGCCACGCCGCCCCAGGACTCTGCAGCTAACGCCTAGAAGGGCTGTGACCCTCGTCGAGTGGCGCGGGTCAACAGGTGCTCTGTGTAAGGCTGGGGCGCGGCGAGGTGCAGTCGTCTGGATGTTGGCGGCTCCTGGGGGCCCGGGTGCCGGGCGCATTGTTTGGCCACCGGGCGTTGCAGACTGGGGCGCTCGAGGCCCTGGCAGGGCGGACGTTGTGACCGCCAGCTTGACCAACGATGGGGGTGAGGAGGCTCGGCGGCGGTCGGAGTTCGTCATCCAGGTAGGAGCGGAGGTCGCGGTTCACGCGCCAGGCCCAGCGGATTTGGGCCCGGCGATGCGTCGGCTCAAGGAAGCGGCTACAGCTGGGAGCAGGTAGAGGTCTGCTGCGCCCGGCTGGGCGACCCCGTCGCGAGGCAGCGGCGCGTAGTCGTGGCTGTCCGAGGAGGCGGCGAGGCTGCGAGCATAGGCCAAAAGTGCGGTGAGCACATGAGCATCCGCTCGCGCGTTGGTAGGCCGAGCCCGAGCGTCGCCAGGCTGAGCAGCGACGATAGCGAGTTGGTCCTCGACCCGCGCATTCCCAAGCGAGGAGGCCCGGAGGGGGCTCGGCCCTGTGGCCACTGGCATCCGAAGGGAGGAGGAGCAAAGGAGCTGGTGTTCACGGTGAACGGGCCATCGCCGAGCATCAGGAGCGCCTCAGGAGCGCGGCAGTAGCTGCCAAGCCAGGAGAGCGCATTCTTGTCCATGATGCGCGGGATCCTCTTCCTGGGGCGTGGCAGCTGGGGGGCGAGGAGATCTGGAAGCTCGCGGGTGGCGCCCCGGCGATCTTTCGCCGAGCGGCTGACGAGGGGGCCCCGCGGGGCCCCCTCGTGGCATGGGGCATCCGGGCGGCCGCCCCGCTGCTCGCGGACGCCGTGGTCGAGGAGGCGCTGGCCCAGCTGGACCAGGCAGAGGCGGGATTCGGCCAAGGCGGGGGTTTGCTCGTTGGCCAGAGAGGATGCGTCGTGGGAGCGGCTGCAGATGCGGCTGCGAGCGCGCAAGGAGTGCCCGCACGACCCGAAGGGAAGGGTGGCGGCGATCAAGGGAGCGGACCCCCAAAGTAAGTGCGGCATGATCCCTGGCGACGACGAGCGCGGCCGGAGGAGAGCGCAGAACTTGCTGGAGGACCCGTGCCCAGATGTGATCCTGCTGCGAGTGCCCGATGGGGGCCCGCCGCGCTGGAACGAAGGTGGGGGGAGCTGCGCCGACCTGGGCCGCGGCTGGGGCTGGCATTGCTGCAGGGCGCGCAGGGGCACCGACGGGGCCAACCACGGGCCGGGATGCGAGGCCAGGCACGAGGAACTCCGGAGGCGCCAGCAGAGGCAGGCTACCGTCCACCCGCCGGGGCGGCGTCGGGCAGCGGGGGCTGTCAAGGAGGATCAGCCGCTGACCGAGGGTCGGCAGCGCCAGGGCCAGGCAGCAGCGCAGGAGGAGGCGGCGAGGAGCGCGCGGTGCCATTCCCACGGGGGAGCCCGGACGCCCAGTATGCCTGGTGCGAATATTGCGGCGTGCAGGGTGAGGGACGAGACGCGAGCTGCCCGATGTGCAATCGCACTTACCCCATTTCGATGGCCCAGGACCGCGTGAGGGCCAAGGAGGGGACGGCAGGGGCGGCCAGCACCGCCGCCATCTCAGCCAGTGAGGGCACCTCGCCTATCAGAGCGATGCCGAACGACTTCCAGGGGGGCGATCCGATCCCGCCCACCGTCGTGCAGCCCGTCAGCCTGGCCAAGGCGCCGCCGTTCGCGGTGCCGTTCTGCTGCGGCATAGAGGCGGACATGAACACGGCGGAGGGCAATATCAGTAACGTGTCGTACGTCTGCATCGGCCAGGACCGCGAGGGGCGGGATTTCAGGGGCACCCAGTGGCCGGAGGAGCTCAGCTACGAGGAGACCGAAGGCGAGGCCCGCGCTCGGCGCAGAAGGATCAACCCAGAGGAGGAGGGCGTCTGCCATATGGAGGGCTGCGGGAGGAGGCTGCCAGAGCTGTCGACCCCAGTGTTCTATTGCTGCAGGACGCGCTGGTACACGTTGGGGCGTAGTCACGGACCGGCGCGTGAAGCTCGGCACGCGCAGAGCGGCACGGGGGGTGGAGCCAGCGGGTCGGACAGGCGGGCAGGTGCAGTGGACGACGACGAGCGTTGGGGCATGTGGCAGCGGAGGGTCCGGACACGCCCACGCCTGGAGCGGCCAGCTCGTCAGGTGCGGTGGCGGCAGGACCTGAGGCGACGCAGGCCGAGGCAAAGGAGCGGGCGCGAGCCAGGGCGCCCGCCCCATGCCTTAACCCGGGGTGCCTTTACCTGGAGCGTAGCGATCCGAGGGAGCTCTGGAAGCCAGGCTACTGCTGCGACAAGCGCGGCGGCCGGCACAACGGACAGGATTGGGCAGAGGGCGGCGTCAACCACTACAAGTACTGCGAGAAGGCGCCCCGCGGCCAGAACGAGGATCAGCAGCCGAACGCGGGTGGCGGAGGCGGCGGCCGGAATCGGCGGAGGAAAAAGAAGCAGGCCCCACCCGGCGACGTGGCCGCTGTGATCGAGGCCGCCGTGGCTGCCGCCGCCGCTGCTTCTGGGAGTAGCGGATCGTCACCGGAATGCCCGCCCCCGTCGCCGAATGAACTCAGGAGGAGGGAGACTTAGGCAGAGGCTCGAGTCAAGGCCCCTCCTCCTCCGGACGTCGAAGCGGCACGTAGGGCCACTCGCAAAAACAAGCCGGGCGAGCGCGTCGAGCTGACGGCAAGGATGTTGCCGCCGACTGTCAAGGAGGAGGTGCACTCCGAGGGCGAGGGCGCGAAGGCATCAGCTGGTTTGGCGTCGGCCCGCGATGGCCGCGGGATGGAGGCCGGGGGCGGCGCGCGCGAGGCGGTGGGGCGCATGTACAGGAGGCTCTCGGAGCGGGCGGGGGGCCGCTCTACTTCGGAGCTGGAGGAGATCGACAGAGATTACCAGCGGGCCCTAGACGTCTGAGGCCAAGCGCGCCCTGAAGGAGGCTCAGGCCCTCCAGGCGCGGATCCGGGGCGCACGCAGCAGGGGGGAGAACGCCGCGCGGGAGCCGAGCGCCACTGAGGAACAGGAAAGGTCGTGGTCATCGGAGGAGGGCAGGCGCCCCCCGAGCCCTCAGCGGAAGGCGCGGTCTGCCCCGCCGCGGCCTACGCCTACGCGTGGGGCCGACTTCCGGAGGTCCGGGGAGCCGCTGCCGATGCCCATGCTTCGAGAGAGGACGTCTTCTCGCAGCCCACTCCGGAAGAGCGTCGCCATGGTGGACGAGGGAGGGGCAGGTGCGTCAGCTGCGAGCTCAACCGGGCCAGGGCTTCCGGGGGGGGTGCAGGAGGCCAGCCTAGCGGCCAGCAGCGAGGCCGGGATGGCGGAGCTGCGGGCGCAGGCCATCAATATCAAACGCAGAGAGGATGAGGCAGCTGAGGAGGCCCGGAAGGAGGGGGCTCAGCGCGGGCGGGTCCCGGGCGAGGAGGGCCCGCGCACGGCCCGCGGGTTGATCCTGGGAGAGGACGTCGAGATCGACCCGCGCGCGGTGGCACGCTACCTGGCGGACGTGCGAGGCTCTAGCGGCGCTGGGCCCAGCCAGGCGGGAGTGCGCGCGCATCTCGAGACCGTGGCGAAGGGATCGGGCCGGCGTCGCGACTATGAGGCAGGTCGCAGACGCAGAGGCGGAGGCGGAGACGACCGCCAGAGCGGATGCCTAGAGCAGGCCGAGGCAGAGGAGGAGCTGAAGGCGCTCGTGCGGGTGTGGGGCTACCCGGACCAGAGGGGGGGTTGGCTCGATTGGGCTCTAGCAGCTTTGGGCGCTGGCGAGGGTCGGGATCGCAAGGCAGGCGCGTCCACGAGGAAGGGCAAGAGGAGCAGCAGCAAGGGTCATGCCCCCTACGAGAACAAGCCACCCAACCTGCTGGACCCGGAGGCTGTGCGGTCCAGCGCCCGCCCAGGCGACCTCACTATGACAGACCTCAAGACGCGCGAGGACTGGGAGAGGGCCAAGCTGGAGCTCATCCTCGACAAGCTGGCCAGCTCCACCATCAAGTCGTACAGCCTGGGTTGGAAGTAGTGGGCCCTCTTCTGCCAGACTAGGGGCGTCAGCCCGCTGCGGGAGATCACAGCCGCGAACAGGAGAGATGAGGAGGAGCTGCTGATTGAGTTCGTCATTCACTTAGCGCGCCGAGGCTGCAAGAAGGCATGGACAATCAAGCAGTACCTGAGCTCGGTTCGGGCTCAGCACCTCGCTCTCGGCATGGGTGACCTCACGAGGGGGCTGGCAGGCTCTGGATGGCGATTGACGGGCTCCAGAGGCGCGACGGTGATACCAAGCGCAAGAAGCCGGTCACGCCCCGCATGATGAGGTGGATCAGGCGGAAGCTGCAGCCAAAGAGGTCGAGGGAGGGCGCGGCCCTGTGGGCCGCGGTGGCCACGGGCTACTTCTTCCTGCTGAGGGCCAGCGAGTACGTCTCCGGCGACAAGAACGGCTACACAGGCGGCAAGGGTCTCCGAAGCGCGGATGTGACCCCCAAGGCGGGTGGGGATCCAACGCGGGATTGGAAGGAAGCGAACGAGGTTGTAATCAAGATCAGGGCCAGCAAGACGGACCAGTACAATCGAGGAGAGTGGCGCAACCACTTTCGGGTCGAGGTTCCGTCGGGAGCAGAGAAGGACGAGCACATCTGCGTGGTGGAGGCGCTGGAGATCTACGAGGGATGGGCGCGAGAGCGATTTTCGGGTGCGCGGATGTACGACCCGCTCTTCGCCTACGACGACGTGCGTCTTGTCACGAGGGCGGACGTCCAGCGCGTGGTGATGCAGTCGGCCGTGGCGGAGGGCATGGACCCGAACGACCTGGGCTCTCACAGCTTGAGGATCGGAGGAACATCAGCGCTTTTTGCAGCGTTCAAGGACACGGCGCTCGTGCAGCGCTGGGGCAGGTGGAAGAGCGATGCTTTCCAGGGGTACCTCTGGGAGGCGCGCGGCATGGCGGAAGAAGTGGCTAGCAGTATGGCGGCCACGGACATCACAATGGTCTAACGGCCGAGCAGCCGCAGTGGCCTGAGGCTCGTAGCGCGTGGGCAGCTTGTGGCCACAGGCCTTGGGCTGGGAACGCAGGGGAGCGTCGAGGCCGGCAAGGCGGCGGAGGCAACCCACTGAAGGGCGATGAAAAGAGGAGGCACAGAGGTAGGTCTGCGGGCGAGGCGGGACGGACACCGCCGGAGGCCTCGAGAGGGGCGGCGGGGGAGGGGTAAGGAGGGACGAGTACCTCCAGAGACCCTGACGACAGCCTACCCTGAGCGCGTCGGATCCCGACCGCCCCATGGCGAAGTGCCGGGCAGTATGAGGAGTGCTCGGCTAGAGCGGGGCCAAGTCCCCCCCCCAGTGCGAACGGGGGCCCTCGGGGTGGGCCCCGCGGCTCGAGGTGCAGTGTGCACCAGAAGGGGGCGTGGGCCGTCGCGCCAGGGAGGCGCGCCGCCCGGAGCTCGCGCCTCGGCCGGAGTGCGGCCGAGGCGCCTTGTGCCACGAAAAGGCGCCTCATCATCGGCATCCGAGGAGAGGTGTGGAGTGTCGAGGACGAGGAGGAAGAGTAGGAGGAGACGGGAGGCGGCCTGTGCGGTCCAGGCCTCGGGAGGCCAAAGAGCCGCGATCCGCCCGAGGTCGAGGGGCGGAGCTGTGGAGGGGAAACTCTTTGTTTTGCTTGATGTTTCCTTGTGTGTTTGTTATGTTTCAGCCGTCGGTCTTTGGTTTATTTGGTTTTGAGATTGTTATGTGTTTTGTGTTGGTTTCCCACCGCCCACCGAAGGAATCGACACGACATTCCTCCACACACTGAGCATATACATGTGTATATTCATATGTAACCCCCTCCTTTACTGTTCCCCTTCCTTCCCCTCCCCTTCCCTCCCCCCTCCTCCTCCTCCTCCTCTTCCTCCTCCTCCTCCTCCTCCTCCTCCTCCTCCTCCTCCTCCTCCTCCTCCCCCCCCTCCCCTTTTTCCTCCTCCTCCTTCCTCCTTCAAGGAAGGAGGAAGGAGGAGGAAACATGGGAGAGGCAACGGAAATCTATGTGTACCCCCCCCAGAAAAAAAAGTCACGGGCCCGTCCATGATGTCCGCACATCCCCCCAATCACCGCGCCCCTCTTCGACGCCCCCAATTCGGTCCTCCGTCCTCCTCAGCATGATCCGCGAGCCTGCACGAGCATGCCGAGGAAGTCCTGCGTGTCCACGGCGCCCTCCTGGCGGCCAAGGGGGGGAGGGGGCAAGATCTGCGTGTCTGGAGCGAAAGAAGGGGCGGGGAAGGAAGGGGCGAGGGGGGGGGGGAGGGATGAGATGGGACTGGGGTTGGAGAGGGCAGGGAGGGCCAGGCGGGAAGGATGAAAAGGAGGAGGAAGAGAGGGAGAAAGCGAGCCAGGAAGAGGAGGAGAGACGGAGATGTGGGAGGAGATGGGAGGAGTAGAGGACAGTGGAGGAGTAGGAGAGGCGAAGGCGGAAAGAGGGGGACGACGAGGAGGAAGGGAGGAGGGGAATGATAAGGAACGAGGAATTGAATTGAATTGCGACCTGATTCGCCATAATTGCGGTCAGATAATGTAGGCACTCAAATAGCTCCAGACACACGAGCCATCGCAAGCACTAAAGCACGGGCGCCAAGGACAGTACGCAGTATCGGCCCAGCCTCCTCCCAATGACCCCCCCAACCATCCCGAGATGACGGCTGGCGCACTCTACCGGCACAACCGCACTCAGGGATGACGGATTCATACCCTGCTTCGCCAAGCCGCGAACAGGCTCCAGACCTCAAAAGGGCGGAGTACACAAGAAGTCTGCTCCATCCCCTCCCGCTCGCTCTAACCCACCCGCCCCAAACGCTTCACTGCGCCAAGTCTAGCTCAGACATCGACGCTGCACGAGGAGGAGGGGAGGGGCAAGGGGCAGAATAGATGAGCGGGAAGGGGAGCAGGTGAGAAGGACAATCGCCTCCCAGCGAGTCCGCTGCGGACACCTCCACGCCAAAGGGACATGGCGGGGCGCGCTATTCGCATTCTCGGCCAGGCAACCAGCGCGAGGGAGCCAGCAAGGAACAACAGGCAGCAAAATGCAGCACGGGGACGGTCCTGGGCGTTCTTCACGTCGTTCCGAAGGACGGCGACAGACAAAAGAAGCAGCAGCAACGAGAGGCAACAACCCTTTCCTGCTACCCCTTCTCTGCCGCTCGCAGCGCGGGGAAGAACGGACAGCGATGGGGCCAACAGACCCTTCCCTGCCACCCCTTCTATTCCGCTCGCCGCGCGCGGGGAGCTCGGCTGCAGTGGCGGCGGAAGAAAGGGGAGAGGAGGAAGGAGGAAAGACATCCTATTCTCTTCCTATCAAACCAGCTGGCTGGGCCTAATCGAACAGGTGAAAACTGAAATTGGGATCCGCTGCCCAAGGGGCCACAGCTCGAAGCCTAGCTTCACGCTCAGCCTGTAACCGCGCCTTGCGGCGCCTACGGGCCTCTTGCCTGTTCTCGAGAATGCGCTGCGTCTGGCTCTCCGATAGTGTGACTGGAGTCAACGGCACTGGCGCGCGACTCTGCTCACCTTAGAACGCACGCGCTTCGGCATGCCCCTCTTCACACCAGGCTACCTGCCCACCCATGTCCTCCTCAGGCGCCTCCCCCTCTGCCAGCGGTGTCGGAGGGGAGGGGGGGGGGGGGCAACTGGGTCGGGCATCGCCTCTGGTGCAGGGATGGGAAGAAACCTCGCCATCTCTGGGTCGGGCCGGGCACATTTCTTGGCTATGGACACGAAGTCGGGGGCCCACGACTCATCGGCGCACGCGTGTGGATCCCAAGAAACCCAGAACTGCAACAGCTCCTGACGCGTCGCATCTTCGCCACACATGTCAGAAGGAACCTCTTCGTCATACGATCTATCTCCGTCGTCGAAGATGGCACTGATGGTAGTGGCGATGCAGTCCACGATGCATCGGCACAGCGCAGGGGGATCAGTCTTCTTCTGGGCAGTGCGCCAAGCATGCGACTTCCGATCGTATCAAATGCAAGGTCTGGTGCCCACCCCTCCCATGCGAGCACCGTCCCCGCCCAGGCGCGTTGAGTAATGCTGTGTGCAGTCCTGGCATCCTCAAGGCGAGGATACGCGTCGGGGCCCGTGAACTCTGACCGTGTTCGCATTGGTCGAAGTCCGTGGTAGTGGCCGCAGGCGACGACTCAAGCGCGCAGAGGGTGCCAACTGAAAGAGCTGACGGCATGCAACCTCCACCCGCAAGGCTGGGAGTGCTCCATCCAGCAAGACGTGCCCGCCTCTAAGTGCACCGCAAACAATTCCACCATTGCTTGTAGTGGTGCATTTCCTACCCAGAGTTGCTCCATCTGCCGTGGAGTCACGTTAGTATTATCCCAGAAGGCATCGTGCGCACGGAGAGGGGGCGGCCCAGGGCCATCGGCCCATCGCGACGCAGACCATGTCTCGCAGGGGGGGCCCCCTCCGGACAAGACAACTCGACGATCCCGAATGTGCCGTTTCCAAGTCTCGAGGGTACGTCTGTCCATCGTGTCCCCTAACGTCGCATGAATCGCAATGTCTACCGAAAAAACATGGATACAACATTGGCCTCGTGATGAGACCAGTCCAAATGTGCTTGAATATCCTCAGCCCTCCGATGACCACAATGCAAATTCAACGCAAAGTACTCGGTACGGCGCACGTGCACAGGGACCGGGTCCGCAGCAATCCCTGTATACCGCTCTGTCAAGACCAAACGACTTGGGTAACGCTCCGTGCTATACTGAACATCCGAAGCGGGCGGCGGCGGCAGAACAGCGGCATCGACGTCCGGCCGTCTGTCGGGCGCCAGGGCCGCAGCCGCATCCGAAGACAAGGCCGGGTCGGACTCAAGCAAAGCAATACGGGCACCCACCTGACACATCGCACCATGCACCGTTGTTGTACACTGTGGGAGGGGCCCTTCCGCACGCACCGCGGGGACGATCACATGGCGTCTTCCAATGGGTATACCCGGGACCCTCCCTACCGTAGGCGCATCAAAGTCAGGGCACTGCATGTGGTAGCACGGCGCAGCACCCGATATCGGAGAGAGCGTGATCCACCGCCGCTTTACTGTGGAAAATTGCCAACCTTTTCCTCCGGAGCCCGGGGGTCTTCCCCCCCCCCCCCCGAAAATCCCCCCCCCCCCCTGCCGGAACCCCTCCCCCCCCCCCCCCCCCCCTCCCTCCCGCAAAACCCCCCCCCCCTAAACCCTCCCCCCCCCCCCCCCCCCTCCCCTCGAAAGCCGGGGGGGTCACTACCGGTTCGAACCCCTCCCCCCCCCCCCCTTCCGGATCCGGAAAACCGGGGGGGGGGGTCACTACCGGTTGGAACCCCCCCCCCCCCCCCTCGAAAACCGGAGGGGGGTCACTGCCGGTTCGACCCCCCCCCCCCCACGCACCGCCAGCAAACGACTCCCGGTCCCTACCACCGCTCGCATCACATCCCCCACTGTTGTTCCCAGCACCACTGTCCTCACCACCACTGTCCCCACTGGTTCCACCACCGTCCCTATTGTCCCCACCAATGCCCCCACCACTGTCGCACTGTCCCCACTGTTCCCACAACTGTTCCCACCACGGTTCCACTCTCCCCACTGTCTCCACGGACCCAACCACTGCCTATCCCCATTGTCCCCACTGTCCCACTGACTCCTCCGCTGTCCCACTGAGCTGTCCCACTGTTTCCACCACTGTCCCCACTGTCCCCACCACTGTCCCCACTGTACCTCTGTCCCATTGTCCCACCGCCGTCCTCGCCACCGCCTTTACCAGTGTCTCCACCACCATTGTACCCTCCACTGTCCCAGTGTTTCCACCTCATTCCCACTGTCCCCACACCACTGTCCCCACCACCACCGTTCCCACCACTGTCCACTGTCCCCCCTGTTCCCACCATTGTCCCCACCACTGTCCCCACCACTACCGTCCCCACCACTGTCCCACTGTCCCCCCACTGTCCCCACCACTGTCCCGCTGTCCCCTCACCACTGTCCCCACCAACACCGTCCCCACCACTGTCCGCACCCCCACTCGGTTTTCGAGGGGGGGGGGGGGGGGGGGTTCGAACCGGTAGTGACCCCCCCCCCCCTTTTCATGATGAGCTGGGGGGGGGGGGGGGGAGGGGTTCCAACCGGCAGTGACCCCCCCCGGTTTTCCGGAGGGGGGGGGGGAGGGGTTCGAACCGGTAGTGACCCCCCCCCGGTTTTCCGCCAGCAGCGGTAGAACACGCTCTTTCCGATATCGTCACACTCGGATCCGACACAGCACTCGTGGGATCACTGTAAATAGTATACAAACATCTCGGTGAATCGGACACCAGGTGGTCCACCAGATGCATGCGATTGTTGAATGTAGCAAGACACGCACAACACTGGCCGTTCGGCGCCGCCCACACACGCGCGATTGCTGCTTGCTGTCTATGTTGCCGAGCAATATGCACACGCCATGACGATTTCTTGCGAAAAACGATGTGACACCAAGGGCACGCATGCTCATCACGTGCGGCAGGGACGTGCGGAGCTGGCGGTGGGTCGACAAGCAATCAGTTAATGTCGGTATACACACGCTCGGGGACTCCGAGCGGTCGGACCGCCTGAAAGAAACTGGATTCTACGTCCTCGGCAGTCAGGGCTCGACGGTGGGCCTGCGCAGAGGCCTTCAGGGCTGTCCGAATGAGATGCTTCCAGCCTGGGAGACTTCGTCGGATAAGGTCCTCCCATGGACCAAAGTCCTCACTGGGCGGCGGCAGCTCGGCACAAGCGGCAGCAGTAGCGCGTAGCCAGTTACAGTCGTCCAGCGCAAGGCCGATCCACGACCTGGCGCGTGTGCCGCATTGCTCCCGAGCGTCCCATTCGGCCCCCAACAAGGCAAATGCAGGTCTCTGCCCACTGTGCAGCAGTGAACCCAGTAACCGCAAACGGGCTGCCCGTCGAAGCTCAGACGTTCCAGGACGACACAAGGTGGCTCGAATCTGAACATCAGACACACACGAGTCGGCTTCAACGAAACGGACCCTGGCAGCCGCACGAAAAACCTCCATGGTTTCGGAATCGGCCAACTTGGCCTCGGCGGCCGTGAGAGCGGCCCACGCGCCAGCGTTGTACAACCGTCCTGACATGACCAGCCTGTCGGCGAGAGTGAGACACGTAGGGTCCAGTATATCCCGATATGCACATACTTTGGTCCTGAGCACCCTGCGCGACGCCACCGTAGTATGTGACCGAAAACGGATTTCGGCAGCCATACCCCCAAGTGCATCTATGACGGGCCCAAGATGGAGATAGTTCTTGACCACGGGTATCCGTACCCTCCCAAGACACCGTGTATCTGCCGTCGCATGACCATCGCGCGCATGCCATACATACTGCCGCGCTCTCTTGGCCCCGCGACCCCGCAAGGAAAGCAGTGCAACCGTTTTCGTAACACCAATATTAAGCATGTGCCCGCGGCTAGCAAAGACATCCGCAACCGCTGCAACCGCTCGACACATGGCAGGATACAGCTCGGTTGCGGACATGATCATCATGATAGTACCATCGTCGGCAAAGGCGAGATCTGACAGCACCGCAGAGGCATCCGCTTCATGCTCCCGCAGTATGCTGCATATGCTGCTGCAACTGTGCGCAGGCAGATGGATTGCAAGACCCTCGGCATCCAGTTGTCGTCGCACGGCGCCCATACAGTCCCCCATCAAGATCTCGTAAAGTACGTCTGCCAACGGCTGCCCAGGGAATACCGACCGCTGGGGCAAGGATACCTGTTGCGAGCCTTCAAGCACAAACCACGGTGTGCGCGTGCGTATGCCACTTGCCACTTGCGCCGCTGTGTGTGTGTGCAGGAAGAGTACCTCTACCAACGTACTCATCAAATCGCGGGACGCACTCGTGTAGTCTGCGGGCAAGTTCATGCATGGCATCTTGTGGCAACCCTGCTGCACGAACAATGCAAGCAATAGAATCATCGTCAAGCGGCGAGCTGAGCAGGGTCCCCCTCAGGGTCCGGTAGAATGCCTGCACAACATCGAAAAATAAAGCGCCGAAAGAGAGTTGCCGAGCAGCCGCCACTGACTGTGCCAACCGGAATATAAAAGACGCCTGTGCGGTGCCACGTCCAGGAATGCCTCCGAGCTGTGTAGGCCCCGCTGCACCTAACAGAGTAGGTAGCAATCGATTGCGCAGACACCTCCGAGACGCCTTGCCAATTTGGGACGACACCAAAATCTACCGAGAATTGACACATTGACTGGGGTCGGAAGTAGCCGATTTGAGTAGATCCCGATAATACCCACCCTTCCACTGCAGGGGCTCCACCAAAGTAACGGAACACTTAAGCTGGAGTGGATAATATAAGGCAGCCAGGTCCGTGGCAAACGCGTGCACCCCCCCCCCGTGATTCCGTCGCAACCAGGAGCTGCGCGTTTGGATTGGCGGCAGGCTAACTGGAACTCGGACAGCGAGGGCAAAGTGGACAGGGGAACGGCGTCGGAGGACATCCGATCGTACGCCACCCTGCTGAAATGCCCTCGAAGGACATTGACCTCCTGGAGGTCGAATGTGGCAGAATGCTGTTGCCAGCGTCGTGCCACCGCCTTGGCCGAAGTAACAGGGGTTCCGTGCATATCCCTGAGGACGGGCAGACCATGATGCATGCGTTTACGCATAGACACCGCGCCGACACGTCGCAAGGCCGCAAACGCAGCTGCGAACTGTTTGTGTGACCATGCATCCTGTATACCTAGCACTATCGTGTCATAGTGAACAGCGGCGTCAAAACTCACAGATTTGTTGATGACGAACGACGTGGCACGAAGGAACACATATGTGATGGCCCAAAATAACCCTTGCCATTTCCAGAAAAGTGGGATGAGCCCTTGGAGCACATACAAATCGCGTGGGATACCCACCAACGGCATGTCTGGACAAACAAAGTGGAACCCTTGCGGGGTAATCGGCATACGACACAGACGCCACAGCGACGACAGGTGTGTAGATAGAAATGGCGGGAGTACGGTACGACTCCTGGCATCCTGCAGAGGACTGGTGAAGTGCAGAGCTGACTCCAAGACAGATTGTCCGGCACTGGCCACAGCATCACACGCGGCATGACGGAGAGCATGGGAGGGACACCCACGTACTGACCACTGCCAAACACACCTTCTATAGTTGAACCATTCCTCTATTTCCTTCCCGTCCGCAGCCCATGCACTGAAAACCGTAGCGAGCAGGAGTAGATTTAGTTTATGCCGAAGCCATCGCAGGGCCTTGCGACCATCTGCACGATGATCCATCAGCGTCAACGAACGCTGTGAAACCCAAGACTGGCGAGGTAGACGACCCTGAGATAATTCCTGGACAGGCAAACACTTCTCAACAGCCCGTCGAACCTCGGTATTGAGATGGTGGGCATGGTCATCTGGGTGACATCCGAAGCGGGGCTGTGGGATTTGCCGTAATTCCTGAACGAACATCTGGGAGCACCCAGGGTCCCGAAACTTGGCAGGATCGTGAAGGATGTCTGTGCTCGACTGGGCCACTCTGACTCCGAGGTATGCCGCGCATCCGCAGTAACGACGAAATGGTCATCTGCCCGCATAGACAAATCGACCGAAGGGTCGACCCCTTGACGGGCGACGACGTCGAGAGAGGCGTGAGGTACAGTGATGTAGTCGATCCTCCTGCGGGGGTCCTGCGGCGACGCGCCCGGTGGCAGCCAGGTGCCATGGATCCCCGAAAAGGGCTGCGCGAAAGTAGACGCAGCAACCTGCTCGGTGTGCCTCAGAAAATCGTGGAACAACGCACCCGCGTCGTTCTCTGGCTCGGCCCCGACAAGACCAACATAAGAAGATTGTACCGAGCCCACCGTGGCATTGGCATCCACACGACAGTACAATTGTGCAGGGTGTGGTCGATCACGCACAATGCGCTGCATACGAGCCCACCAATCAGCAACACCCGAGAACCCCGAGCTTGAACGTGCATGTGGTGCATGTGCAACAAGAGTGTCTAGCCGCAAGTGAGGCGCACGTATGGCTGCAAGCAAATGACGAGCATCATGCGACAGCACACGTACATGCCTGCGATCAAGCGTGCACCCTGGAATATACTGCATAACTGTGTTGATCCACAAGGCGACCCCATAGGACCCTGAGGGCTCTGCAGACGACGTAATGACAAGGTAGTCCTGCGCACCACGCCACGTGCTGTGCCTAAGACGCGTCTCAAGAGTACCCACAAATAGATACGCACACTGCGAGAACTGGTACGCCAACGACAACATCCTACCAAGTATGTCGATCCCCCCCCGCGTCGCGATATGCACGTCGTAATCGTGTGCGTCCGCGCCTGTCGGGTCGTTTCCTCGGGCGAAGGGTAAGGGCGTTGGCTGCCGCAAACCTGAGGAGACAGACACGAGAAAGGCAGTCGTTGGCGCGTCCACCTGAGGAAGCTGCCGAAGAGGGCTGATCGGGAGGGGCCAAAGGAGTCACAAGGGCCTCAAGAGGGGACACCTCGGGGCCAGCAGTGCTCTCAAGGCTCGCGGGGGACACCCGCGGAAATTCCCGAGCACCGTTGTCGATGCGGTCGGACATCCACATCCATGGCACCTCCGTCATGGCACTGGGTAGTGGTTCCCACGGGACGCCCATACCTGTATCCAGGCATACCTCCTTCATTGACGCTAGCCGTGCCAAAGTATCAGCTAGTTCATTTAGCGGGTGTGCAGAGTGACCAGAGACATGAGACCACGTGACATGCTGCCGCGTGCGCAGTAACTTCACAAGCGAATCCAAGAACAAAGGTAGCTGACCGCACGACTCATACCTCACGCCGCCCTTGGCCGTGTCAACCACCATCATGTCATATGTATGCACGACAACTGGCATGTTACGATACATGGCGGGGGCCTGCAGAAGCCAACATACAAGCCATAGAGCAGCATGGAACTCAACAGGACCCGAAGGACTGACACACTCCTCCTTAAGGCTGGGGGCGGTCCCTGCCAAGTACCCCTCGATCCGACAGCGATGGCCCTGGGTAGCGCCACACACCACACATGCCCACGACGGGGGACCGCCATACTCTGCATGTTCTGAACCCCCAGACCCATCCGTGTACACAACCAGTCTATGCAACTGTGAATCACCAATCGGAACATGCTGACACTCTGCAACAACATGCTGTAAGAAGCAGCGCGTGGAAGAATGGAGACGATGCGAGAAACGACAGGGCATCTCGCATTATTCTGTGGACTCTGAGACACAAATTGGCGCAAGAGATAGCGCCGCGGCAGGCTCGGACAACTCCGCCACAAGCCTGCGGCACTCGGGAACTGGGCTGCGCGGCAAGACAGCACTGTGCGATGGGGCATGCGGCCCTGGCGGAGGTGACGCGCGCTGGGCCATGAACGGCCGATCCCCACTGGCGCTATCAACCTCCGCAGGGAAGCTCACCCCTGTGACAACGAGTCTTCACCATAGCCCTCCTGGGCTCGTCTCGGGCTGCGATCCCTCTCGACGTCTGAACTGCGCGCTGCTCATCACGACCCCTTGGCCGCGGGCGCTCATCACCAGGGACAACCCGTGGCTCAACACTGCCTGGCAACGATGATGCTGCCCCGCTGGACGCCGAGGCCATGGCGGCCGCGATGGTCGGCTGACCAGGGCCGGCAATGCCACGTGCCCGCATGGCGTGGCGCTCCTCCTCGGCAGCCTCCGCTCGGCGCTCGGCAGCTGCCTTGGCGCGGGCCGAGCGGGCAGCCCTCTTGGCCTCCCAGTCGTTGGAGGCCGCTTCTTCATCAGCATCATCTGGTACGGGCACGCCATGTCCGCTATCGGCATCTGCCTGCAGCGCCGTCGCCGCGCGCGACTGGGCTTCCGTCAGGACGGGCGCCCCCGTCCCCACCACGGGCACGGCTGGCACTGGTGTCGCCGCCGTGGGCAGCTGATCCCGCGCAGCAGGTGCCGCTGGCGCGGGCTGGGCCAGCGCCGCGCCAGCAGCGAGCTGGCCGAGGGCCGCCTGCAGCCCGCCAAGCACCGTCGAAAGCCCCGCCATCTGCTGCGCCATGTTCACCTGGCCCTGCTGGAGCCCCGCGATGGCCGCGACGGAGCTCGACGCGAGCCCGTCCGCTGGCAGGCCGCGCGGAGGTGAAGTGCCTGCAGGCGGTGTGGCAGCGCCGGCATCCCCATCGGCAGCTGCGGTCGGCGACATCGTGGCGTCGCTGTTGGGCTCCGGGTAGTGCGTCTCCAGCTGGCGCAGCAGCAGCTGCGCACGCGCCAGCTCACTGGACCGCTGGGAGAGCACGCATGACCTGTGAACCAAGGTGGCCTGCGCGTCGTCGACGCCCTCCTGGGCCCGCCGCGCCCGTTTCTCGGCTCGCTCCACGAAGGCGCGCTGGCGCTGCAGCCTGGACGTAGGCGAACGGCACACGATGATCATGGTCATGAGGACGGCATACTCCTGAGCCAAGTCATTGATGACACTTTCTGGATGCCCGAGCTGTCGGCTAGCACGTAACTTCTTGGCCGAGGCGATGGCGAGGCGGCGAAGGCGCCGCCCGTGCACCTGCACTGCCTCCTCAGTCCGAGGGGGCCCCAGCCGGGAGGGGTGCACCTTGGCCTCCTCAGGGGGCGCGGGCAGCGCGCCGAGGGGCTGCAGCGCGGGCGAGTCCTCCGCGCCCGTCCCTTCCTCGACCTCGCTCTCCTCAAACGTGACCTCGGCAGCCCGCGAACGGCGAGAGGATCGCGTCCGCCTGGCGCCAGACGCCGAACGGCCTCGGCGTGCCTCGGGCTCGGGTGCAGGCTCTGTCCCAATCTCCTCGGCTGGCGCGGCGCGACGCGGCAGCGTCGCCTCCGCAGTCTCATGCTCCGCGCGGTCAGCCTGCTGACTGCGTCCACGGCGTCTCCGAGCAGCAGCGCCCCCCGCCGAGCGGGCGCGCCGATCAGCTTGCGGCGGCTGCTGCTGGCGTCGGCCAGCAGGTTGCCGAGGAGACGGGGCGCCTGGCCCTCCGCCCGCCCAAGGCGCTTGGGCGGGCATGGGGTAGCACGCGCGGCGCAGACGATCGTGCATCATGTTGGGCGCCCCGCGCTGCTCGCACCACCAGGCTGGCGGCGGCGGCGGGGCGGGGCCGTCCTGCCTGCCCTTGCCCTTGCCCGTGCCGCCACCTTTGCCTCCACGATGTTGCCGCGACATCGGGCTGCGATGTCCGCGTAGCCGCTGCGCCGCACTGGCAACTCGAAGCAGCGCGCGGGCACTGGCGCGGGCCTGCCGCTCACGGCGATGCCACGCTGGCTCGCCGCCGCGGCTGCTGGGCCGCGCGCGAGCCCGTGGCGAGCGGGAACCCCGCGGCGCGCCGCCAGCAGCAGTCGCGGCCCAGGCCCAGGCCGCCGAGCCGCGCAGCGGCGGGCGCGGGCCAGCGCGCGTAGCCGCCCGCCCCGCGTGAGAGGTTCGCTGCACATGGCACAGCGCCCAAAACCTCTCGAGCAGGGGCGGCAGCTAGGGAACGAGGGGGGAGGGAGGGGGGGGGGAAGGAAGACGAAAGAGGGAGCGGGAAGCAGGGGGAGCATGAGAAGCAAAGAGCAAAGCGATCAGGAGGAACAGGAAGAGAGAAACAGGGAAACGGGGAAGGAGGAAGGGGGCGAGGAAAGGAGGAGGGCCGAGCAGGAAGCACGGAGGGAGGTACTGTAGCGAAAATAATCCGACGCCGGCAGCGCAGTTTGCGAGAGACTCCAAAAAAACCAGGGGGGCCATGGCGCGCGGCTTGGGCGCCCCCCCAGGGTGGGAGAACTTGCGGCCGCAACCTGGGGGCGCGCTCCGAGGGCCAGGACGCCCGAGATGGGCACGGGAAAAATCAAAACGATGCCCAGCATCAGCGGGAGCGGAAGCGGAAGACCGCCCTCGCCCGGAGGCAGCCCGGCGGCGGGCGACGAGCGCGCAAGGCGCGCACGCCCTCTGAGAGGACCAGAGGCACGGCGCATCAGTAGGATAAGTGTTTGTGAAGCACTACATATGCTCAAGGATAGACGGCTCGCTTCCGGATGATCTTCGCAAGCTCTTTCTCCAGGGACGCCCAGGAAAACAGCATGTGTAGCAGCGGACATCCATGAATGCCATTGCTTATGCCTGGCAAAGCGACTAGATCGCCCTCCCGCCGCGTGAAGCGTCCCGGACGAGATCTCACTGGACAGGACTGAGTACCTCGGGTTTGCTGTCCCCACCAAAAAGAATATCTCCATTGCATTGTTCTTATTGTCCGAATTTGGCATGCTCGCTTTCTTCCCAGCCCATGCCCACTTGCCCTGTAAATTGCTTTCCACCCAAGAATAAACGCCTGCCTTTCTAGCCTTGCCGTCCGCAAATGCCGTCGCCCTCTTGACCCGAGAAGTGCACCCCTCGTCCGGCTTCCGCTTGGGGCACACCACTATCCGAAGCATTGCTCTGAGAATGTTTCGTGGCATTGTCTTCTGTTTGACGGAAAGCTTCCACGACTCACTGCGCCACAATATCGTCTTCGACACTGCGCTGCGAAATAGACGGCGGCGTTTCTACTGGGGCGCGCTCTTTTTCAAACGAGCAGACGAAAGAGGCGAGAGTTTAGCCCATGCCGCGCGCGACCTGGACTCGAACTCTATGGAAGTGCTGCCGTCCATCGCGGCAATGACACCCGAAGCCATGAAACCTTCATTGCGTCCGCATAAAAGAAGATCCCTTCCCTGTCAACTTCGTTCTAGGTCCCACTGGAGCGCGTTTCCCCGCGCATTGAACACTGCATTTGTCGACGTTGGGGCGCAGACCAATGCGCGCAAGGGCAGCTCTGAGCGATGTCATCATGATCATCGCGAGGGATCTCTTCGACTTGGCAATGAAAATTGCGTCGTCCGCAACCATGGCGCATGTAAGCCAATGCTTATCCAAGCAATCGCCCCCCGCGAATGCACCATGTCCTCTCCGTTCCCACAATTGGCGGAGAACTGCCGTGGCTGCCCGCGCCGTACTCGGAAATAACGCCGGCGAAATGGGGTCTCCTCGTCTGGCACTTTGTAATATTTGGAAGCATGTGCCCCGCGTACTCGCGCCCAATTGAACGCCAGCTTGCCGCCCCAAGTAACAGTCCCAGACGGCGCGAATAGCGCTTGCATGAACTCGGAGTGCTGTCGGGCCAGCGAAAGCAGCGCCGCGGATAACCGCATCGAATCTAAAATGGGGTGGTAGGCCCAACCAAAAACTACGCCTTAAGCGTAGCATCCGCGCAGCATTTGTCCAACTATTGCGTCGTCATAACAATGGAGCCAGAAGTAGGCTGTGGCCGCGCAAGCGGCAAGATGACATCTCGCGGGGCTGCGCGCCGCATCGATGTCGGATTGCGCGCCGCAGAACGGCGCGGTCAAATGGGAAGCTCGTCGCTCGAGCCCAAGCGGCCGCGGACAAACGCTCGATACCTCTCGCCTTCCCCCTTCCTGCTTCAGAATCGGGGGGGGGGGGGGGGGCGAAGCGCGAGTCCGCGCCCGGCCATTCTCGGCGCGGCGGCTATGTTGCAGATGAAAGGCAGCAGCCGGCGGGCTCCACCTTGGCAGGTTACCGCGCAACTCATTATTCCTCGGGCGGCTCAGACGGTCTCGCCCGGTCGGCCCCGCAGGGGGTATGTCGCTTCAAACCACGCTTGACTTGAATGATTGGATTCCATCCATAACTGACATGACTGGCATGATCATATCTCGGTCAATGCCCCGCTTGGCGCGGCCATCTGCAGCCATGTCGCAGGCGTCGCACCACTGCGCGCAACGCGCGATGCCGCGCCCCATCACTTGCCGCGTCCAACAGGCGTGGCCCAGAAGGGCACGTTCAGTCAGCTTCTTCAGGTCTTTGCTCGGCGAGGACTTGAAGACAGATCCCGCATCAATGGTCAGGGTGGCCTTGCTGCTGAGGCCGCCCATCTCCATGCTATCATTCGATTGAATGGGTCTCGGCGGCCCTGCGTGGAGTTCATGTAGCGCAACGATTGTGGGATAGCAGTCCTCCAAGTTATGGGCCGCTGCTAGCGCTTCAGCCGAATTGCTAGAGCGGACCTGCAAGCGGTGAAACTTGCAGCGCGCGTCGACAAGACGGACGACAAGCTCACCAGCATGCGCGTGTCCACGCCTTAGCATGTTTGCCCCGCGAAAACCATAACCATTGACCTCGTCATCGGCATCGCCGTTCAGGCGACGATAGCCGGAGTCGCTGCACAGGTCTACCTCACGCGTTGGCAGCATCGCTTCATAGACGATCTCAGTAGGGCCGGCCTGCAGCTTCCTGACAATCGCGCGCTGAGTCGTCGTACTTGCATGTTGGTTGGTTCTTGGACACGCTGTAATGATGCGACATATACCACTCACCGTACTTGGATAATGAGGGCGTAGGCCAGAGCGCCTCTGAGGCTGACAAACATGTCAGCCACCATCTTCGATGCTGGGCATCATCATCTGCGCCTGTGAGTTCGCGGTGCTAGATAGGACGGAGCTGTTCTGATATTCGTCTTGGTCAAGAGTACCGTCGCTATCCTTGGCATACCTCACAGCACAGTTGGTGTATGTATGTTTGTTCAGTTTACATTCCCCGAAGGTATCCTCGACACACTTAACGCATGTGTCAACGGTGTCCTCTATGCCAGCCATGCTTATGTCATCAACATGCTTGGCGGTGAGAAGGTTGGAGCTCGTCTCAAAGTCCTGGTCGCAAGACGCGGGTCTAAGTCCAGAGCCTCTCGCGGTCTTCCTGAGTTTCAGTGGGGAGGCTCTTGGTGCATCTTTGGTGCCTGTGCCTGGCTCACGGGACTGCAGACAATGTCTTGACCCACAATGGCGCTCAAATCCTGGGAGCGATCTAAGCGCTGATGCTGAGCCAGGTGGCAAGGCAAGGCACGCCACGCGTTCCTTCTAACCGGTTGTTTCAGCGAGCTCTTGAAATGCGATCCCCCTCAAGGAGGCCATGTTCATTTCAAAGGAAGCGGCGGCCCACTGCTTCCTGCACGCTGCCGCGCTGGCAAGCAATCGCTGGCTTGACCGCCGCGCCGTTCCTGAAAACGTTTCTACACCGAAGGCTTCGAGGTCGATGACGCCCCGAAGGACCAGGCGTAACCTGATGGTGCGTTCCATTTCGCCCTAATGTGTTTCCATCTATATGCGTATCTCGAAGTCATGGTACCTCACGCCTTGGATCTGTCTCGTGTATTGAAACACCTGTTGTCAAACCCTAACTTGAGTTCCGTGCATTGGGCTTTCGATACCATGACTGGATTCGACTGGATGTCTGCCTTCGTGAGAAGGTCGTCCTCCTTGGCGACTGCAGCTCGTCTGGCTGCAGCGGCCGCATATACTCGCATCACGGCAACACGGTCGACGCCCAGTATCCTGTGTAGTTGCTCGGATAATACTACCTTCGACATCTCTGCCGTAAAGCAGAGCTCCACATATTGTCCGTGCTCGTAAGAGTTTACTCATAACTGTCATCGTCGTCCGTGGAACACAACGGGGCATTATATGTCTCGGTTGTGTTGATGTCCTGTGGGTTACCCCACGTGAGCAAGCGTTCTTGCTGTTCTTCAGATACTGTGACCAGCGCGCTGTTATCAGAGATCATCTGTGTGGGTGCAATATAGAGTTCTATTACTGGGGTTGTCTCCAACAGTTCCCTTTCGTCTTGTAGTTCTGCATACCACATCCATAGTGTATGCCTCGAGGTCCGCCTCTGATTCCTCGTGGACTGTGGGAAGCCAGCCGTCCTCCTGTGGTAATTCGGCTTCTTCGGCCTGTCTGGCATTGCTGCTTTGTGCTGGCATGCCTGCCAGTTCTTCGTGCTTCGTCATGCCTTGATCGAAGCCCGCAGGCGGTTTGGTGGATTTCAGTCATGGGGTAATTCTAGGGTGTGCTGATCCAGTGATATCTTAGATATTTGGGGCAGTGCCTTCAGCTTCATAATCGTGGAAGCCCGAGTTCACATCGCTGTCATCGTGGGCCAGCGAGCAACTGTCAGCATGCGCACTCTCAGCTAACCTAACAGAAACAAAGTTTCGATACGGAAGAAGTTCCTGATAATATACTGGAGAGCTAAGCGCACCTGCGTAGATGATGCTCGCACTCGTCATTTGGAGCACTCCGTTTTCAGCCGAGAGATAGCCGAAGGCCGCGGCAAGTTTCCCCGCGGGCAAACTGGCTACGAAGGCCACCACAGTCCGCGAGGTGTTGCCCGAGCCAATTTCTCGAGCGGTAGAGCTTCAACATAGAGCGAGCGCGTCGCATCATCGCACTGCACTTGCACATCGCGTTTCCCAGCTCGCACGATAATTCGACCCCTCGCGGTGCAACCGGAAATGGCCCATTCCAACCACCCTGGTCGTCTTTCGCGGTTGTGGGGCGGTAGCAGTCTACGCGATCACCCTCGCTGAAATAATGCTGACCAGTGATGGTCATCTTGGTCGGGAAGCATAGCTGGCTGTCGACCAAAAAATGCGTTGTTCGGTGATACCTCGTTGCAGAAAGTAAATGCATTGCTGGCTAACATAGCCCCATGCAATAGCCAGGTGGAAACAAGTGGTATGTCCAACCTATGGAATTCGGCCTCCATGAAGTGAAGCAGGTGTCATAATATGCCGCTTCTGGCTGGAATGGTTGTAGCGCGTTGTGCACGCGCGCGTATTCCCAGCTCAATGCCTCTCGCCATAAGGACTGCCTTCGCGGCGTCGTTATTGAGAGCTCCTCCCCCGTCAGAGTATAATGCTTCGGCGGGCCCGACTTGCATCTGGCACTGATGGTGAGCATCTAAGATGCTGGCCATAGTTTTGCCTGGTATCTCGGTTCCAGCGCCGTACCGAATGGAACGCTCGATTATGTAAAATACCCGATGTCCCTGCTTGTAGAACATTAAGTCGCATTCGACTTCATCATTGAGCTTGCCAAGTAGCGCGGTAGACGACATTATAGTCTGCCCGGGTTTGTCCCAAGCCCTACGCCCCCGGCATGTGCCACAGACGCCCTTTATCCGGTTTAGCCAAACGCTATCCAGGACAGCCCTAGTGAAGGGTCTCATCTTATGGCCCTTAGCGTGGAACCATCGCAGATGTAGTCTTCGTAGCTCGCGTGTTACCTCGCATGGGTCGAAGGTGCGCAGGGCAGACTGATGTGCGCGTCGAATCTTGACCAGTCTGGAAATCTTGGACGTGCAATAGGGTCACCCGCAGGTGGCGGTGGAGGTGGACCACCTCCCTGCTGTCGTCCACGCCTGGCTACTACCTGTGGTGGTCGTCTGTGGTCGTCCGAGCTGCCGGCGCGACTTGGCCCTGCAGCATGCCCACTTACTGTGATGTCGTGGCTGCTGGCGCCCGCAGTCGGTCCAGCTCTGAAGCCAGGCTTCGGAGCACGTGCCCGCGCAACTTGTTTGGAGGCTGGTGCCTCAGAAACAGCTGCCGCCGCAGGTGGTGGCGCGTCGGAAGCAGCTGCCGCCGCAGGTGGTGGAGCTGCCGGTTCAGAAGGGGCTGGTGGCCACTGCCCGTGGTTGTCTGGCAGCTTCCACGGTTTGGCAAATTTTCATTTGCCAGGGGTGAGTAATTGGCCAGGCTTAGCCTTCCCATAATTAGTTTGGCAATTTGGACAATCCCAATAATTATCCTCTCTGTCATACACCTACAGCGTTTAGGGTTTCTGCTGTGTGATGGGGGTGCACGTTGGCATTGCCGGCGCATGCAGGGCACCCCCATCCTCGTGATGGTGGTGGCACGATACGTCCGTCAGGATGTCTGAGGATCGCTGGGCGATCCAAGTCAAACCCGCGTGCAATCGTGGCAAGAACAGATGATGCATGAGGGCGGTTATGAAAAGAGATCGCAGTTAACCGCGAACGTGTCATGTGCAATTTGAACTGCCTCAACGAAGAGGGATTGCATCTGCGGAATAGATTGTGCTGCCTTGGCCCATTCCTGGTTGCAAGCTTAAGCATGTTGGCGGTGGCCAGTCAACCGTTTGTTGTCAAAGGGTGTCAGTAGTGGACGGTGGTTGGCCATTATTACAAAAGGTTCACGTATCAATACGCCATGGAAGTCACGAGGTCCTGTTGTACTTTGGTCCAAGTTGAGCTTGCGAGTGCCCTCGCGATTGGCAAGTGTCGTCCGAGGCAGTAATTCATCCACCCAAGTACAAACTGATTGTTCTCATAAGTACAATCGTCGGAGGTTGTCTTGACGCACGGCGGCCCTTCCACAGAAGTTAATGCGTGGGGGATTTCCACTGTCACGTTCATACCACGTATCGTAGTTGACCTTTGCGTTGAAATAGGATGGTAGTCCACTAGTTATTCAGTTAAGTTATAATGCTACGATCTTCGCCCAACATACGGTCAAGTAGTGCAATACTGCATCCTGGACTTCCTTGTTACCAAGATCAACAGAATCTAGTTTGTCGAGGTTCTCCCCTGAGAATAAACCTCGGCTGCATGCTACTTGTGAGATCCCCCCGCTACCTCCTCATAATTCCAGCATGTCTACCTCGTTGTTTCGTCCATGACACAAGGTTGGCATTATGGAGACCACATCGGCATGCGAATCCGCAGGTAGGCCCGCTGGTAGCGTTACGAATGCTTCCTCATCCTCATCACTGCCGGAGTCCAGAAGAACATCGGTGTAGTATGCTCCGCGTCCAAGGCCCTTTTATGTCCTCGCCGCAATCGTCGCTGCCGTCTTCGGCACGTTTGGGCATCTTGCGTTGTTTGATGCTGGATTCGTCGTCAACTTTCTGCTGTTTCTGTTTGTTTCATCCGGGCACTAGTAGGTAGTGCTGTCTGTTGTTGCTCATTGTCGGGCATCGTAAGTGTCGGACAATTTGGAATACGGGGCAGCGCGCGGCCGCGCGCAATCGAGGCGGGGGGGGGTCGATCGCCATCGACGGTCGTAACCCGCCTTGGGCGCGGTCGCTGCAACTCATCACTGAGCAGGGCGGGGGCCAGAGGCTCCCAGTACAGTGGAGCGCTGATGCCAGTCACTCTACTCGGTTATTAATGGAGCTACCCAGTCGCATCCGATAGGTTGGTCCTGAACCTTGATACCTTGCACGATAGCATTGTCGTCAAGATTTGCATTTACCCGGCGTGCCACACTATGGTCCCATTGAAACCCATTATTCGGAGACTGGGCGTAAATCCGAACTCCTTTTATCTACTCGGGTGCGTGCGCTGAGATGCACAGCTCTTATACTGTTTATCTGTATGTTGTGTGCACCAATTTGGTCAAACAGTCGCGCGGCCATGGTAACGATTGTTTTTTTCTGCCATTCCGCCCTCTGGGCGCCTTGGCCGCACCAATCTAACTTATGTTCCACTCGTTCGGCAGGTTTCCCTGCAGCTCGGCGCGTGCACTTCCGCAGATTAACTGGGGCGCGCGCATGCCGCTACCACCTGTAAGCGCGATCCACTTGGCAAGCGACTCGAGCGATCGAACCTAAGACCGACACGACAGCATCGAATTCGCTTGACTTTCAATCCTAAGTCTTCAATGGCATCGCGCATGGGTCCGAGTTTACAAGAGAAGCCCGGGGGCGCCATAAGCGCGATAGACATGCGTAAGGCCCAAGCTTTGACCATGGGATTTAGGATGCGCTGATAGCGCGGCCCCGCCCGCTTACCAGGCAGTCGCGCGTGCAAATCAGCGGGCGTTGCAACCCATGAGAGTTGATAGCCCCCCGACAGTAGACTACCCGAGTATTGTGTACCCGTGGAGGTCATGACCTCTGCGCGTGTTATACCATCGCACATGCGTCCACGGGGTCGGAGTTCAGCGCAAGCTGTTCGTTTATACTCGATGACAAAAGCACGAGAATTATAATGATGAGATGAACGATATGTTCTTCCAGCGGCCCACATGGAAAACGCGCCGGGTCCGCTGCCGTCCCTGGCGTTCACGGCTGGCGCCTGGGAAAAGCAAGCAGGTGCCCACACGTCTGTAGACAGGGCCTCAGGTGTCGGCCTGTCCACGCAAGCGAGCGTCGCCGCGGCAGTCGCCTGCAATCGCCATTCCCTCTCGAGCGCAGGGGGTGTCCGCGTGGCCACCTGGCTCGGGCCCGTGTCTGGGCTGCAGCCCGCGGAGGTGAAGATGTCACATCTCTCGACAGCTGTTGTCGCGCCGCTCGCTGCAGCAGGTTGCCCTGCAGTAGCAGGCTGCCCCGCGCGGACTCAGGCGGCGCCCACCTGGCGCCTTCGCTGCACATGGCCCGGCGCACCTTTGACTACAGTGTCCTCAGAGCAAAGTCCTGATCCATAGGCGTAGGCTTGCTGCACCCATAGGGTATCCTTCGGGTGCCAGGCATGCAGAGTGGTGTCCACCATGTTCCTGATCGCGAACCGGAATGTCTCCTCATTAAATGCTGTGGCCGATGCCCCTGGCGCTCCGCGTCAACATGGACGCGCCCGCATCCACGGGGGCAGGTTGCCCCGCGCAGCTTGAAGCTGGTTGCCCCGCCAAGGGCCCCGTATCTACGGTCTCCTCGATGACGCGCCGCAGGTGCGTCCCCGTCGAATTTGGGCTTGGCCGCGATGGTGAACGCAGTGGCTCCATCGGCCTCGGTCGCCACGTCGTATTCGTCGACCTTGATTGCTAGGTGTCCTGATGGTGTTACTACTAGGTCAATCACCCTAGCGCCTTTTCCAAGGAGGAGCCTAGACATACCAGTGCCTGGGATGACCATTTTCACGTTGCCTCTCGAGGATCAAAATGGATCGCATGTTGGAAATGCTCCTCAGGCCCAATATTGCGCGCAGGCTCTCGCCGGACACCTCGGCCACGTTGGCTGACTAGGTGCCCAGCTTTGCAATGGCAGGTCGCCCCGCAGGGTTACTCCTGCATGTGCAGGCAATATTGTAGTGGCCTATCGTCCTGCACAGTGCAACTGCAGCACCCACTCTGGTAACGTACAATGGTCTGCTCAGGTTCAACCTCCTTATGCCGTGACCGCGGGCGCGCGAGACCCGCCCAAATGTCTGCGCAGTCTTGAGTCCGATGATGATTATGTTGTTGCCAATGCCCAGCAAGATAGGCAGTGCACCATCGATCATGGTCCCGCTGTTTGCTGCTAGGGCTATCTCATGGCGATCGCCACTGAAGCCCTGGACTGTGGTCACCGTGGTGCCGTGCGTGCCCACTAGGCGGCGCCTTCGGTTCAATGTCCACTCGTTCTTCCGCATGGGTGCGAATACTTGCATGCATGCTCGGTTGTCTTTCGCGGTGACTGGATATTGATGGAGATTCCAATCGGAAGGGTTTTCACCCCATGTAGGGGGCTGCTGTGTCAGTGGGATATTCTCAAAGGTGTTCTCATCGGCGCGCGTTGCATTCTGGCCGTCAGTGTTGACCATCAATATCGCCTGCAGCATGTCTCGTTCGGACATAGCGCTGGCGCCGCTGCGCACGCTGACTGGGCTGTCATTTCGGCGCTGACGTAGCGGGTTGTCCCGTTTCTGCCGTATAAGGCGCGCTAGCCCTTTCCATGCGCCTGAGTCATGCATCTTTGGCAGGTAACCCCAATGGTGTTGTGCCTATCGTGTTATCTGCAGCTGGCTCAGCTATCAGCGGCATCTGTGCGCCTGCGGTTGGCATCGTTGCTGGTGGTTCTAACCGTGCGCACG
Organism: Prorocentrum cordatum; assembly: GCA_963575745.1. Classification (NCBI taxonomy): domain Eukaryota; class Dinophyceae; order Prorocentrales; family Prorocentraceae; genus Prorocentrum; species Prorocentrum cordatum. The sequence goes on along the minus strand of CAUYUJ010008557.1, from coordinate 1,035,510 downwards.
GCGGTGGCGTGGCCGTCGGCAACGGCGCAGCGCGCGCAGCAGGTTGCCCCGCAAGTACCGCGGGCGCCCCCGATGGCGCTGTGGATCCGGCCATGATGGCCGTGATCCTGTTCAATTCTTCACGAAGGTCCCTGAGCTCGTTCGCCCCTCGGAGCATCCCCTGGCGCCCGTGCGCGGCGTCCTGCCTGCCCGCAAGGGCGCAGCGAAACTCAGCTGCGATCAGTCCCGCGCCTCGGCGCACAGCGCGCGGCGCCTCGTAAGGGGCGCCACCAATCTGTCGGTCGACATGTGACTGGGCCACTCTGTCCAAACAGCCTGCGTGAAACATGCGACCGCATCGGAGCCTCCACACCTTGTCGCGGCACTCAAACTCTCCGAGACAAATCGCACTCATCGTGACATCACCGTCGTTGATGATCGGCGGCGTGGCCGTTGGCCTCGCGCGCCCTTGCCGCTCGAATGTGGCCTCGCCCATTCCGCGGCGGCTTGGTGGGGCCACGAGGCCAATGTGCACTGTCGCAGGTCGCCCCGCATCTACAAGCCCCGTAGCAGCTTGCCCCGCACCGCGACTCATCATGCGACGCGTCTGCCGCGCGTGATAACGCCGCTGTCGTGCGCATCGTGCTGAGAGGTTCGCCTGCTGCGATTCGCGCATGGCCAATACTTCAGGCCGAAGCTCTCCCAGCGACGAAGGGACCGTCAGCGCTGGACCACTCGGAGTGACATCCTGGTCCATCGAAGGCGCTTGACACCCAGTGCGGCACCTGGCCGGGGATGCCCGACTCGTATCCCGCACCCCTCGTGAGCTGAGACCTTTCAAAATCGTCCGCTGTTTCCATGTCATGAGGGTTCTCGGGTTGACTCCCAAACGGATCCACCCCAATGGTCTGCGCATAATGATCAAGGAACATAGCCGAATCCATCGGTGGAACCACTGGCCTGTTGGCCACTGTCGGGTCGTATGTTGGGTGGTTGAAGAACGCAGGCATGTAACCATGCCGGTTCGGATGGCCCAGCGATGGATTTGCATCAGGCACGCGCCCCCAGGCTGGAGTCCAGTTTGCATTCGGCAGATCGGCCCAATCACGCCTCATATGCTCCGTCGCGTCTCGCACCTGGCGAAGCATCCGCTGCTGCTGTGCAACGCATGCTTTCGGCCCATAGAGCCGTCTCCGTTGTGGGCTGCATGCTACCATGCAGGTCCATGGCCACTGGATGCCACGTTGGCCCATGTGGTGGTGCTGCAGCACGTGGGGATGCGAACGGCGATGCGGCCTGTAGTGCCTGATAGAGCTGGGGGTCCATCCGCATGCTCTGGACTCTGGCCTGTGGGCTGTTGAGGCTACCAGCGCTCTGTGGCGTGCCAAACGGCGTTGCGGGCCCGCTCATGGGCGCAAATGCAGCAGGTTGCCCCGCAGGAATTGGCAGCTGCTGCGCCCGTGTACGCCACGGACCGTTGGCGAAGAGTCCATCGTTAGGAGCTACACCACTCACTGGAGGTGATGCCTGACGCGTCCGCGCTCTGGGCCTGAATCCAGGTTCCATCAGTGCCGTCTGCAGGTATCCCCACTGGATTCACCTCCTGAATCACGAGCACCGTTGCATGATGCACCTCCGCTTTGGGTGAGTTTGGCACGGGTGCGCGCAAATTGAACGGCCTCTGGGGTGATCCATCCTTCAATGTGGAAGGGTCATTGTGGTCTGTTTCGTACCCGTCGTACAGTACGGATGTAAGCATGGTGCCACGCTGCGCTTGGGTGTATGGCTCATTGACCCATGTTTGTCCACCATTATTGCGTGCGCAGCCGTTCGGGTCATCCTTGATGCCGATGAGCTGGACAAAGAGGAACGCCGGGATGCGACCACCCACCCCGGAAGTCATGATGCTGTCATCAGCAGATCGCCACACTGGAATGTCGTCGCGAATCAAGCTCTTGAGTCTGGTTAATATCAACACCTCGGCGTCTGCACGTATGCCCGACTGAATGCGCTGGTCTCCAGGCAGGTCTGGGCGTCCATGAACCGTCTGCCTGCGCGACTTCACATTTCGGGTTGTCTGAGCCTCGGCGTGACAGACCGATGTGCAATATGACCGGGATGTTCCTCCACTGAGTCCCGCGCACGAAGAAACGCGGTGCTCCTTCCGCTGTCAGGTCGGCCACCTGCGAGCATAATAACTCTGTGCGCCTACTGCCTGGCCCGCCACGCCCGTCGCCGTGCTTGTCGGGCAAGTTCCCCCGCTGAGAATGGCACTATTCATCCGGAGTCGGCTCTTCTTCATACCAGTACTGTGGTCAACCAATTCGCATATCTTCGACGCGGCAATTGCCTGGCATGCCCAATGTTTGGGCTCGAGGTGCTGCTCAACGACGTCGAAGTATTTCTCACGGTGCCATCTGTCGTCGCGTGGTGGCAAATTGGCCAGCAAATCACTGAGACATACCCAGCCGTCGAGCTCGTCATACGAGATAACCGCATCCGTGAACCGATGCGAGATGCTGTCTCTATGAATCGGCTTGTGCCGGATGGCTCTGGCGAGTCATTCCGAGCCATTGCGTTCCCCCGAAACCCTGGCAACCGCTTTGACAAGTCCTCGTTCCAGAGCATCGTCTTCAGTGCTTCTGCTTCACCGCTGTAAACCAGGACGGGCTCTCGGCGCAGCTGGCCACGGACTCGCCGGCGCTCGGCAGCTACCTCGGTCGCGCGCGTTGCCGTGCATGCAATTGAGTACTGGGCTACCCTGTTTCAGCTCGTGCCATCATCTGCCTCATCATGTTATGCAAGGTTAACTGGCATCTGATGAGGAGCGCCAAGTACTTCCCAATGGCGCCTGCTTCCATCCCCCAGCTCAGGGGTGTTAGCAGGTTGCCCGCAGACGCAGATGCAGCAGGTGCCCCCGCAGAGGCCGACGCAGTGACCCCGCACTTCCAAGTGGGTAGTTCTCCTTCTCGCGGATGCCCATGTACTGGCACCCGCTCGCATTTGGAGCTTCTGGCGGGGGTGCCTTGGACGTGTTCTGGACTGCTTTCCTTTCCGCATTCTGCTGCAAGGCATGGTGCGCAGTTGAAACATCCAGTGAGGGTGGCCAGCCAGCCCCACAGCTGGCGCCCCGCTCGCCCCGGCCCCGGTCAGCATCTTCGCGAGAAGAGGCAAGTCCCCCAGCAGGAAGGGGCCACTGCTGCATCAGATCGGGCCCGACGCCCCTGGCGCTCGTGGCATGCCCGATTGCGGCGCCTGCGTCGGCGCCCCTCATCTAGGGCCTGCGGGCGAGTCCTGCCTGAGTGTCACTTTGTGGCTTGTAGCCCGCTTTGGTCAAATGCAGGCGACTGGGGTTGCAGCCTGGGTCCACTTTGTGGCCTTGGCCATCCCCTAGCGACCAGACTCACGGGGCCCCCTCGAAGATGGGGCCCCGCGAAGGGCGCCCCACCGGGCAATTCGGCCTGCGGTCCGCGAAATGCTCGCATCCACGGGCCACCTCTCGGCATTTCTTCTGATCCGCGCGGGTGCCTCTTTTATAAGCCTTCCTCTCCAGCGTCTCAGGCTGCCCAGCGTTGCCGGCGCTGTTCGAACGGATAATTTTGCCCGCGCCAGGGCCCCGACGCACATGCTGCATTGACCAATATTGATGGACTCGGTGGTCGGTCCAGCCATGCGACCGCCGGCGCGCCATGTGTTCGCGCGGTGCGCGTTGGCGGGCGACGCCGTCATTCTGTTCGCCAACTTCCCTGAATCGAGGCTGGCCTTCGGGCTCGTCTGAGCCCTCGCCGCCCTGGCGCAGGTTGCCCCGCGATCGCACCCTTCCTGGCGGTCCACTTGGATCTCGCTGGCGCGGGCGCTGCGCGCCGTTTGAGCGGGCGCGCGAGTGCCTGCGAGAATGGCTCCGCCGATGATGGCATGGCGGGTTGCTCTCAGCTCCCCACTCCTCATCGTCATCGTCAGTCGCCAAAGCTCGCATTGGATCCGTTCAGAAAGATCCCCAGCGTCGCGCGGGTTGCCCCGCAAAAGTGATCATCATCACAGGTTGCCCTGCAAGTGGGATTCCCAATCACCTGCGGTTGGAGCGCCATGTGTAACTCCTCTTCCGTTGCCCGTATTGTTTCGTCCTCAGAACCGTCCGGATCGCATCCGTCGGAGCGTGCAGGCCCCCCTGCCATCTCGTAGTCCGAGTCGGCGGATGAGCGTTACCCCTCGATGATCTCCACGTAAGCAAGTTGCCCCGCGATCGGGATGCCCAGCCAATCTGCGATATTGATCTCGCCGTGGCCAACGAACGCCTCCTCGTAGAGCTCCTCGGCGAACCTCTCGAGAGACAGGCTGGCGTTCGTGTATCTCGCGGACGTGAAATGGACAGCAACAGCAGGGGCATCTTCGGACTCGGCAAAAAGTCGTTCGAAATCGGCATACTGAATGTCAGAATCTGTTTGGGCCGCATGCATCGACAGCCCCCCCCCTGCCTCTCCCGTCGCCGCGGGGGCGCCCACGGCAAAAATGATGGGTGGTATGGCAGATGCCGCATTCCACCATGGTTTACCCCGACGTCCCTTACCTTTTCCTGAGGTGCGTCTACGGCCTCTACCCTCCCCCAATAATATTTCCTCATACTGTGGTCCCGCAAGGGAGGCCAGCAAGGTTAGCATGCCTCTACCATGCAACCGTCGTCTTTTACCCTTGCCTCGACCCTTACTCTTTGACACAAGCGCACGTCGGACTGCGCGTCGTGCCCTTCGAACTGGTTTCTTCATAAAACGTCTCCATCGGCGTTGATGTTTCTGATAGCCCAATCGTATCCATTGTGCTTGTTGTTCCTCAGTGAGGCATATCTGAACATTCTACGTTTCCGTTGCCTTCGTCTGACGAGGTGTCGGCATCGGTGCCTGAGTCAAAGTCGGACTCTGCGGGCTGCCCCGCCGAGCCCCCTAAGGTAGTGGGTTGGGTAGGGGCCGCCTGTGCCGACGGCCCCTGATATTGAACCCAGGAGTCTTGCGACCCCGAGGGCTGGGCACCCTGTTGGCTTGATAGAGTGGTGCCTCGTTTGGTTGTGGGTCGTTGTTCCAGATGGTGCTGACAGGTCGCCCCGCATGTGTGTCACTGTGAAAGACATCGGTGCGATGGCCGTGTTTAGACGCACCACCAGTATTACCAGGGGTTCGCTCAGCTATGTGGGCGTAAGCCTTCATACGATCCAGTAGAGAATTAAATTGTTGCTGAATCACCTTCAAGAATCTCGAACTTAGCGCTGAGGAGGAACATTATATACGTGACCCCATCGGTGTGGCGCCCACCAATGTTCACTGCAAAATTGATCACTGCTGGGGGGACTCTCATGGCGATGGTTCCCGCGAGACCTCCACGGCCACGCTGTAGAGCAGCGGCCTGTTGGGAGGGAACATTGGTGCCTGTGGTCACGTTGATCCTGGCACGTACCTCGCGAACGAATTCGCGGAATGGTATGTTACGGGCAAGGCCCCAATGGGGGCCGGTCGCGCGCGTCGAATGCACCGCGTTGCATGTGTCCAACAGCACATCCGATGGCGACCCAGAAAAATCCAAAAATAGCGATGCCAATCCAGTGGCCTCGTAGGTCGGTGTCGGTTGTGATGGTTGTTGTTTGTGAGGTGGCGTGACCGTCAAGTTGCGAGGAAGTGCAGGCGGCACAATGTCATAACGCATGTTGTCATGCATAATATAGAAGAACATTGCCCACTGGCGTTGGTGGGTGGACTTCAGAAATGTAGTAGCGCAGATATGTAGGGCTCAAGTAGGAAACCTCTGCGTTAGAAATGGCTTCACTGCAAGTGTCCTTGCGATGGCCATGGTCTCCTCCGCGTAGAGCCACTGCGCCCTGATGGTCCACCAGATCAATAGTCCACCAAATAACGCCGTGGATCGCAAGGAATAGAGCTAGAGCTGGCCACCATCGGCCAGCTCTGCTACCAAGTTTAAACTGACGTGGTCGGCCCAACCAAATACTACGCTTCAGGCGTAGTATCCGTCCAGCCCTGTTGTATCGTAGTAACGATAGAGCAAGAGGTAAGAGATGGCCGCGTGAGCGGAAAGATGACATCTCAAGTGATTGTTTCCCGTATCGATGTCGGATAACGCGCCGCAGAGCGGCACAGTCAAATAGGCGACCGGTCGCTTGAACCCAAACGGCCGCGGACAAAAGCTAGATGCCTCTCGCCTTTGCCTTTCCTCCTTCAGCGTTATCAAACGCCTTTTCCAAATCAATGAGCGCCACCCATACTAACTCTCCCCACTCGGTGCCCGATTCGCTTACCATGCGTAAACAATGTATTAGATCGCCACAGCAAAATCCTTCCCAGAAGCCCATCTCTTCTGGAGTCTTGGCGGCTTCCAGTAGAGCACCGATGCGGCCAAGCACGACACTACTGTAGAGCTTACTCATAACTGGGATGATCGAGATAGGCCTGTAATTCTTGGGAAGGGTCGCGCCGCCCTTTTGACAAGGACAACGATCTTTGACGTACGCCAAGACTCTGGAGATTTAGCGTCACCGTTCAACAGGTTGGAGACCATCTCTGCGATCGCATCTAGCATTGCGTCGCCGCCTTCCCTGAGCAAAAACCGAGAGCGGCCGCTGTTGGGGCAGGCGGCCTCCTGTCTCAAAGGGATAACGTCCGCGGCGACACCGGCGTCGAGTCCTGGTCAAAATGAATAGGAAATTCGGCCGGTCTTTGATAAGCAATAAAGTACCCCTAACCCTTTGGGAGCGGTCCTGAGTTAAGAGACCCAGAACATTAGGGATGGGGGATCCTTTCTGCAGATGCATCAGACCGTACCACCCAGAAATCTTATCCCTACTGCAAGCACGGGGACCTGAGTTAGGCTGCGGCTTCATTGTGTCATTAGGGTTCGGGTTTCTTTTATTCTCGATGAGTCTCTGTACCAGCTTCGATCGCCCCAAATGGGCAAACACCTCTGGACATCCACGGGCCGCCCGCCACCAGCCCCGCCACATGGCGGCGGGCCCCGCACGAGTGACTCCTGCCCCGATGGTGTCGAGCTCCCCAGGCAGCCGCCCCGACCGTATGACTGCCCACGGCCAGAGCCCCCCCAGCCATTACCCCCTCGGCGCACTGGGGCCCCACCGCCGATACATGTTCTAACCCAGCAAGCAACGAGGCCGTCGACAAGCGCCCCCCAGCTCACACATCAGCTGGCATTGCGAAACAGCTCGCACTCGCTCGCACTCGCACTCGCAGTCGCACTCGCTCTGGGGCCCCGCCGCCCGGACTGGGGGAAGGGAGAGGGGGCAGACGCACAGCAAACAACACACCTAGTAGCAAATCGCACACAAAAAACGATTCACACAATAGCGCGTTTTTTTATTCGCGGCGAAACGGGCTTTATGGGGGGCGGGAGGGTATAGTTAACGTAACGCCCCCCCGCCGCCGTGCGATTCTGGCGCCACCACAGCGTCCGCACGCACGACAGCGACAAGCGACGAGCGACGACGACGACGACGACGACGACGACGACGAGCGACAACGACGACGACGACGACAAGGGACTACGATGACGACGACGACCACGACGACCACGAGAACGACGACGAATACGACGACGAGCGACGACGACGACCGACGACGACGACGACGACGACGACGACGAGCGACGACGACGACGACGACGACGGCGACGGCGACGGCGACGATCACGAGCGACGCCTCCAGTGGTCTCGGGAAATTTCCCGAGGCCTTTAGAGGCTTCCTGAGGCCTCTGGAAGCCTCCAGAGGCCTTCCGGAGGTCATGCGAAGGCCTCAGAGGCCCTCGAAAGCATCCGAAGGCGTGTGACAACGACGAGAGACCGCGAGCGATGACGACCGACGACAACGACGACGACGACGACGGAGATGACGACGACGACAACGACGACGACGACCGACAACGAAGAGCGACGACGACGACGACAAGCGACGACGGCGACGACGACGTACGACGACGACGACCGAGACCGACACCGAAGAGCGACGACGAGCGACGACGAGCGACGACGACGACGACGACAAGCGACGACGACAACGACGACGAGCGACGACGACGACCGACAACGAAGAGCGACGAGGAGTTCGTTGCCTCCACGTGGTGCAAAGGAGGTATGCTCATTACCTCCCTTTTCCATCCTCGTCGTCGTCGTGCCCCTATGCGCCCCTGGCACTGCCGCCGTGCGCACAAGGATCCTATGCGGATCCCTATGCGCACGGCGGCAGTGCCGGGGGCGTGCTGGGGGCGGGAGCGTTACGCTATAGGGGGAGAGCGGGGAAGCCACAACGCGCGTTATGGCCCAAGCAATAGAGAAACACGCTCCAAGTGCCCGAGCATGGCTGACAATGTGCATCCAGACAGCGCAGCGGGAGGGGGAGAGTTGGAGCCGGCTGAGGGTCTGAGGTATAGCCCAGCACCGGCTTCAGCCAGCAGGAAAGGCGGGGGGGGGAGGGAGCAGGTTCGAAATTCTGGGATCGAGAAAACTGGTTTGCCTCTTTCGGCCTCCAGGGGCTGTTTCGAGCCCCGGGACAAGCAAAAACAGATCCGGGGTGAAAAACTGCACCAGACAGACCCCAGATTTTGCATGGATTTGCCAATCGCTCCCTTTTTTGATATATTTTCTCAGGGCTCATCCAGCTCAGACCCCCCAGCCGCCTCAAAGGAGGGAGGGCGGGAAAAAAAGGGAGGAGGCAGGAGGGAGCAGGGGCAGCAGGATGAGGAGCAGGCGCAGCAGAAGGAGGGACTAAAATCCGAAGGGCCTGCTGCCGATAGCTGTGGATCGATGAGAGGTTCCCGTGGGAACCGCTATAGCTCTTGGGCTGGAGTTTCGCGTGAAGCAAGAATGCGCATGTACCAGCCTTGGTCAGAATCCCCCGCGCTGCTCCCCTGACTAGACGAACTGGAAATGTGAGCGCTCCTTCCAAGCAGTGTCCAGCACGAGCCCCTTCCATCATGACCCCCCTCTTCAGAGCGAAGAGGGAACGACGCGGGGGGGACCGGCTCAAGGGGGGAAACATCGACGATACACCGCCGATAGATCTGCGCTAAGCCCCCGACAGCCAAGCCGCACGTTGCTGAGCGGGGTGCGATATCAGGCCCCGATCGGCGATGAATGAGGGATTGGGGGCCGACGCATCCCACCCTGCGCCTACTTCACCTTGACGTTGCCCCTCAGCCTCCCCGCTGCCCGTCGGGATGCAGCCTCTACCCCGACCCCAGCACTTGACCGATGGCTGGGGCCAGCTCGAGCCTGGACGAGGACTCCGCTCGGAGCAGCCCACATCGGCCACAGCGGCCGAGGCCCCCGACTCGCTCTGCTTGCAGGCCTGCGGGCCCCGCGCCCGCTCTGGACAATCCAGGTCTTGTGCCCCTCTCGCCGCCCGCCCCGCCCCACGGCCCGACACAGAGGGCAGAAGAACCGCCCTTTTAGAATCCCACCAGCCCTTCAGGGCGTGGCTGGTTTCGGGTAATCCTCTTGCAAACCCCCATTCTCCCCTTCGGGGAGGGGTTTGCACCTCACCCTCCCCCCTCCCCCTGGACCTGGACGAGTCGTTGGAGCGTCCAAGACGGCCTCAGCCAGAAGACACACATCAGTGTTTTTTTGTTCCTACGGTGTTTGACCCATGTTGGCCTCCTTGGGGGGGGACCCTGCTTGGAGCCCCGCCCCTCCTTCATCGAACTCCTCCAAGATGGCCCCGAGATAGCCCCCATGGCTCCCAAGAGTGTCCCAAGAGGGTCCAAAGTGGCGCCCATTAGAGGCCCGCAAGAGGTCCCCAATACTCCCAAGAGAACCTCCAAGAGGCCTCAAGATGTCCCCCCGAGGCACCCAGGACCCTCCAAAATGCTCCCAGGACCGCCGCCAAGAGGTCCCCATAGACGCCCCAAGAGAACCCCCAGAAGCCCTCGAGAGGCATCCGAAACGACTCCAAAAGGTATCCAAGAGGCCTCTGGCCGTTCTGCTCGCCCTTCTCCTCCCCCTCCTCGTCCTCCTCCGAGCCGGCAATGATGAGGCCATGATGCGGTAGCGCCAGTCGATGATCCTCAGCGCCAGTCGACACCAAGCTCGCGATGTCGCCAGTCGACGCGTGTTGGTACGCCAATCGACAGGGTTGGCGCCAACGCGCCCCGTCTTCAGGGACTTCGCATCCCCCTACGATGGTGGGATGGGGAGACGGGCCTCCACCCCGTGGCGCTGACCGAGTGCGCACGGCTCTCGGCGCCCGCCGCGCAGGCCCCCGACAGGGGAGCCCCCAGGGGGGCGGCAGGCGGTCCTCGGCGGCCCGCTCGCACGCGCGCCGCAGCGTAGCCGCGTCGTGGAGCTGCAGGTACCCCCCGCAGTCGTCGCCGCAATCGCTCTGCTCGCCGCCGACGAGGGCCAGCACCTCCCCAGACCCCTCGGGCCCTGGAAAAACACGAAAGCCCAGCTGCCCCGATAGGCAACACACAACCTTTCGCGTGTTGACACGGAGCTCAACACGGAGATTGAAAACGTACGTTTGGCGAGAAACGTTCGCCAAAACGTGGCCCAACATGTGCCGAGCCAACACGCAGCGTGCTGACACGGACGTTTTGAACACGGTACGTGTTGCGTTCCAGCGCGAGCGTACCAGGGCAGCTAAGGCATGACAAATTGTGCGCCATTTTCGGCCCCTGGGGGCCCTTACCCGGCCTCGGGACTGTCAGGAAACGACTCGGCCCTTCGGTCGGTAGGCTGGGAACTGCGATGGATGAGAAACAGGTCTCAGGGAATGGGTCGAGACCTATGGGGGTCAACGTTCTGGAAAAAAGCATGACGTCGGGGATCCGGGTTGCCAGCTGCCGCCGCTGGGAGGGTGGCCCCTGGGCAATCGAGGATCGAGCTTCGAGGATCGGACTGCGAGGATCGAGGTTTTAAGCGACTGTCGCCCCTCTGGGGACCTCCTGGGGTATTCTCGTCGGCACGGCCGGATTCGCCTCGAAGCTCTAAACAGAACACCCTGCGCAACGGGTCTGTGGGGGCCGATTTTCGAGGAGGACCCTCATATCCAGGCGTCGCAAAGAAAACTCGTGACGGCCACTTTTTCCACGCTTTCTGCATCTGGAGTATGCTTCCTAGCCCCAGGGCTCTCAAGTGACGACTCGCGCGGTGAAACGCCGGCGAGATCTCCTGGGGGGCTCACGTCACGAAACAAACCCGTTGCATGGGGGGTTCCTGGGGTGGTCGTTCAGGGGGGTCCTGCGAACAGATTTTCTAGTCGAAGCTCTGCCGCCTTTCCCTGGGGCCACCTGGGGCTCTCCAGACTCCCCAGCCCACGCTGGATCGACCCAGGCCGTAATCGAGTAGAGGAAGGAGCCCTTCCCTTTGATCCTTCCCCCGCCGTGGGGCCCCCCTTCCGGGGGTGACTCGGGCGATCTTGGGGACGGTTTGGCGATCTTTGGGCCACACTTGCTCGCCAGAGCCTTCTCGGGG
>CAUYUJ010008557.1:824055-1019055 GCA_963575745.1 Prorocentrum cordatum | reverse complement strand
ATCCACTACTCACTATTCACATTTCACTACTCACTACTCACTGCCCACAACTCACTACTCACTATCCACTACTCGCTACTCCCTACTCCCTACACAGTACTCACTACTCGCTACTCGCTGATCCCAGCGCCCTACTCGCTACCCGATACGCACTATTCACTACCCGCTACTCATTACCCACTACGCTCCCACTGCTCACTACTCATTACTTCGTACTCTCTACTCACTACTCCCAACGCACTAATCAATACTCACTACCCAATACCTACTCAATAGTCACTACCCACTAAACACTACGCATTGCCCACTTTTCACTAAGCACTACTCACTACCCACTATCCACTAGTTATTACTGAGTACTCACAGTTCATTACTCACTACGCACTGCCCGCAACCCACGACTCACTATCCGCTACTCGCTACCCAATACGAAATATTCACTACCCACTACGCACTACTCGCTACTCACTATTCCCTCCTCCCTACTCACTAGTCACTAGTCGCTAATGACTACTCGCTACTCTCTACTCACTACTCACGGCTCACTACTCACTACTCACGGCTCACTACTCACGGCTCACTACTCACTATTTTCTACTCGCAACTCCCTACCCACTACCCACTACTCAATACCCATTTCTCGCTTCTCACTACTCACTACTTACGACTCCCTACTCACTACTCACGACTCACTACTCGCTAATCCCTACTCGCTACGCACTAATCCCTACTCCCTACTCACTAATGACTCCTGACTACTCCCTCCTCAGTACTCACGACTCACAATGCCCTACTCGTTACTCCCCACTCGCTACTCACTACTCACTAGCTACCCGCTACTCGCCACTCACCACTCACTACTCACTACACACTACTCACTGCGCACTACTCACTTCTCTCTACTCACTCCTTGCTATTCGCTACTGTCTACCCCCTCATCCCTACTCCCTGCTTACTACTCACTATGCACTACTGTCTACACACTACTCACTCCTCACTACTCTTAACTCCTTACTCTCTCTACTTCCTTCCCACACCTCAAAACCGACTACTCACCACTCACTACTCACTACTCACTAATCACTACTCACTGCTACCACTACCCACTACTAACTACTCACTACTCACACCTCGCTGCGCACTACCCACTATCAAATGCCCACTTCTCACCAATCGCTGCCCAAAACACTCTACTCTCTACTCGCTACCAGGGAGGCCCCTTCCCCAGCCCCCTGTTCGGCGCAAAGGGGGGGGGGGGGGTCGACCGCATGTGGGCCGAATCCCAACCAACTGGGCCCGATCCCAACCAACTGGGACCAATCCCAGCCAGTGCGAAAAGCAAACTGGGCCCAATCCCAACCTGCTTGGGATCGCCTCACAATAAGATTTGACTTGTAGAGAAGCCCAAGACGACTATGAAAACCAAGTGGCGCCTCTTATGTCAACGCAGAGGTTCTGGAAGCCAACATACGTGCCAGAGTTGGAATTGGTCTCAGTTTATGTCTGCGCACGAACACTCTGTTAAGATGAGCAAGAAGGCATCGAAGCGTAAGCAACACCGCACCGAATTGCATCGATTCTAGAACATGCAAAATGGATCCTCCGATTGGTAGTAGCAGTCGTAGTACTAATAGTAATCGGAGTAGTAGTAGTAGTAGTCGTCGTAGTAGTAGTAGTAGTAATAAACATAGTAGTAGTAGTAGTAGTAGTAGTAGTAGTAGTAGTAGTAGTCGTAGTCGTAGTCGTAGTCGTAGTCGTCGAAGTCGTAGTAATAGTAATAGTAGTAGCAGTAGTCGTAGTAGTAGTAGTAGCTGTTGTACTAGTAGTAGTAGTGGCAGTAGTGGCAGTAGTGGTAGTAGTAGTAGTAGTAGTCGTAGTAGTAGTAGTAGTAGGTGGTGGTAGTAGTAGTAATAGTAGTAATGCTAACAGTAGCAATAGTATAGCAGTAGTAGTAGTAGTCGTAAAAGAAGAAGTAGCAGTAGCAGTAGTAGTAGTAGTTGTAGAAGTAGTAGTAGTGGTGGTAGTCGTAGTCGTAGTAGAAGTAGTCGTAGTCGTAGTCGTATATGTAGTAGTCGTAGTCGTAACAATTGTAGCAAAAATAGTAGTAGTAGTAGCCGTCGTACAAGTAGTAGTAGTAGTAGTAGTAGTAGTAGTGGTAGTAGTAGTAGTAGTCGTAGCCATTGTCGTAGTCGTAGTCGTAGTCGTAGTAGTAGGTCGTAGTAGTAGTAGTAGTAGTAGTAGTAGTAGTACTGGTAGTAGTAGTAGTAGTAATAATAGTAGTAGTAGTAGTAGTAGTAGTAGTGGTAGTAGTAATAATAGTGGTAGTAATACTAATAGTGCGGGTGGTGGTGGTGGTAGTAGTCGTAGTAGTAGTCGTAGTAGTAGTAGTAGTCGTAGTAGTAGTCGTAGTAGTAGTAGTAGTAGTAATAGTAGTAGTAGTAGTAGTAGTAGTAGTAGTAGTAATAGTAGTAGTAGTAGTAGTAGTAGTAGTAGTAGTAGTAGTAGTAAAAGAAGGTGGTGGTAGTAGTAGTAGTAGCAGTAGTCGTAGTAGTAGTAGTAGTAGTAGTAGTAGTAGTAGTAATAGTAGTAGTAGTAGTAGTAGTAGTAGTAGTAGTAGTAGTAGTAGTCGTAGTAGTAACTGTAGTTGTAGTCGTAGTCGTAGTCGTGGTCGTGGTCGTAGTCGAGGTAGTAGTGGTAGTACTGGTGCGCAAAAATGCAATCCGCGAGCGGGCGGGCGGGCCCGGCATGTGAGATGGCGCAGGCCTGTAGGCCAACCAACAAACAAACCAACCAGCAAGGCAGGCAACCAACCAGCCAACCAGCCAACGAGCCAACCAAGCAGCCAACCAGCCAAAGAACCAGCCAGCCAGCCAACCAGGCCACCAACCAACTGCCAACCAGCCACGACGGGGCGGAGCGTGCCACGAGGAGGGCTCCAAGAAGGCCCCAAGAGGGCCCTAAGAGTGGCCCAGAGAGACCCCAAGAAGGCCCCCTTTTCCGAGTAAGAAAATATTGTTCGGTTGTTCTGCCCGCCCCCTTCCGAAAAATAATTGTTTTTGTTGGTTGGTTGTCCCTCTTACGGCCGTTTCGGGCTCTTCTAGGGCCCCCTGTAGGACGCCACTCCACTGAACCCACCAGCACCCCTCGAAAGTGGCGACAGTTTCGCAGATCGCACCCACCCCCCAGGGATGGCGAGGTCCAATCTGACTCCCCATAGGACGTCACTCTGCTGCCCCCCCTGCAGCCCTCGAAAGTGGCGGCAGTTTTGGTGCAACGGGAATCCTGGAGGCCCCCAGGTGGCAAGTTCGAGCGACAACATTCGGCATCGCATAGAATGGAAGGAAAAAACAAAGGATCCCGTAGGAATTCGTAACGATTCCTTAGGATTCCTTAGGATTCCTAAGGATTCCGAAGGGTGCCCGAGGATTCCCTAAAGATTCGCTAAGGAATTCCGAAGGATTTCTCAGGATTCCGATGTTTTCGTAAAGATTCCTCCGGATTCCTGAAGGAATCCGGAAGGATTTCCCTGAATTCCTGTGGATTCGTAAAGATTCCTGAGGATTTCCGAAGGAATCCGGAGGAATCCGGAGGAATTCCGAAGAATCCTAAGGAATCGTAAGGATCCGGAGGGTTCCCGATGGAATCCAGAGGAATCCTGAGGAATTCCGAAAAATCCTAGGGAACCATAAGGATCCTGAGGATCCCCAAAAAAAATCTTGAGGAATCCTGAGGATCCCCGAAAGAATCTGGAGGAATCCTGAATAATTCAGAAAAATCCGAAGGAATCCGGAAGCATTCCGAAGACCCCATCCATGGTTGTAATTGGTCTCATTTCTGGTTGGAATTGGTCTCGCTTCTGGTTGCAATTCGCTCCGAACGGTTGGAATTGGGACAAGTCGGTTGTAATTCGTTCCATTTCGGGGGTCGACCCCCCCCTCCCCCATCCCTCCCTTCCCTTTCCAGCGCAAAGGGGGGAGGGGGGAAGGGGGTGCGCGGGTTCGAAAATCACCCCCTCCACAATTACTCAATATGAATACAACCCTCCCTCTTCCCCCGATGGCGGCCTGAAAGTAGCGGACCCCCCCCGCGTCGTGCTTTTTTACACACAGGATTCCCGGGAGTTGGGTTTTCGCCTGCATGTTTTTCAAAATGCTGCTCTCGCCGAGGCGCCGGCCTCATTTTCGGGCCCCGCTCGTTCCGAATCGTGCTCCCGCTGGCGCCGCCACCACCACCACCGGCCTCATTTTCGGGCCCCGCTCGTTCCGAATCGTGTTCCCGCTGCAGCGCTGGCACCACCACCACCACCACCACTACCACCACCAGCACCATCACCACCACCAGCACCAGCAGCAGCAGCCCCACCACCACCACCACCACCACCACAACCACGCACACACGCGCGCACGCACGCACGCGCACCACCACCCATTAGTCCGCGGATAGAGAAAATCAGCGCCATGGTAAGGGATGGGAGGGAGGGGTAGGACGTCAGATATGACGCGCGCGCGCCTAGCTTGCCCCCCCCCCCCCTCCACCCCTTTGAAAAGGGGGGGAGGGGGGGGGGGGGGGGGGGGGGGGGGGGGGGGGGAGGGGAGGGGGGGGGGACGCCCCCCCCCCCCCCCCCCTTTTGTGCATGCAGGGCCATGCGCTGGCGCGCTTTCCTAAATGGCGAACGAAGCCCCTTTTTGGCACCATATGCCCCATAAGGAACGCTCAAGAAGGAACGCAACATGAGGAACGAAGCCCCATAAGAAACGCCGAATAAGGAACGAAGCCCCTTCTTGGCACCAGAAACGCCTGGATGCAGGAGCAAGGCTAGAGGAACAACCGCGGAATGACCTAGGGAACAGCGGGTCCCGCCCGAACCCAAAGCGTTCCTTTTTTTTCATCAGCTCGACTGTGCTCCTCCTGCGCCTCCTCGCCACCATCAGCAGCAGCAGCGTCGTCATCATCAGCAGAATCGGCAGCAGCACCCTCCTCCCTCCTCCTCCTCCTCCTCCTCCTCCTCCTCCTCCTCCTCCTCCTCCTCCTCCTCGCACGCCGCTGCGAACAAGTCCTCTCCTCCTCAGCGCCCACCGCTGGCCCTGGCCACCTGCGCCTTAGTAGGGGGCACGGCCTGCCGCGCCCATTCCTCGCTGAGAGCCCTCGGGGGCATGTGAACTGAGCAAGGGTTGACGCGTGGCAGATAGGCGGCAGCCGGGACAGTCAGACTGGACTTCGTCGGGGGGAAAATACCGAAGCGACAGATCGGGCAGCTGTGAACATCATTGAAGAGGACAGAGCGGGGGAGGTCGAGGAAGCGGGGACACGCCCAATAATGCGCAAACGAATCACAAAGCCTGGCAACCAAGCATGCATGAAAGGGCAGTGTCATCATGAAAGCGCATGGACGCGTGCCAACTGCCAGTGAGAGTCTTCCATATAGCGTTAGTGAGTGGCCCTCTCATCTTCAGGAGAAGGGCGCGGACCTCTTCCCAATCCACAAAGTCGAAAACCTCGCGAGCGCCAGGAAACCACCGAGCGAGACGAGTCGCGAACACCCGGCCGAGATCAGCAGGGAAGAGTTCCGCAGACAGGACTCGCGTTGACCTACCTTGGAGCTCGATGCGCCGAGGGGGTCGGGGGAGGTCAGCGGCAACGGTCGAGGGCTCCGTCGCAGCCGCCAGCGCAATCGATCCAGCGCGAGAGAGGGAGGGGGTCCGAGGGATCCCTGATGCAGCATCTCCAAGCGTCTCTACACAAGAAGGGCGGGCCCAGAAGGTCGGGGCGGTCTTCCCCGCGACCAGGGGCACAATCTCGAGGCGTTCGCTGGCAAACTCACCCAACTGACAAAGAATGGCGGCATGCGCGGGGAAGGTGGAGATGGCAGAGCGCATGGGGGCGCCTGCGCACAAAGCTTCAATACTAACAACAGCCCCAAGCTCCGAGGTTGAACCGCGCAGCTCGCGAGATGGCGCAGCGCGGGGCACGATGAAAAGAAGCGAGGGCCGCGCGTTCCGCACGGGCGACAGGAGAGGGCAGGGCGGGGCAGGAAGGAGGCAGGGAACAAAACTGGGCAACGCAGCTGAGAGTGGAGATCGCTCGACTGGAGCACAGATATTGAGCGAAGGCCGCCGGCGAATTCTCCGCAGCAATCGCGGCGCGTCGCGGCGCCCACTTCAGGATCGCCTTCGCCATGACTCAGCAGTGACAGCCGGCCCCATCTGGAGCCCCAGATATTTCGCAGCGGCGACAACCTGAAAGGAACCCCATTCAGGCGCAGTGTTCTGAAGCCAACGCCTGCACTTGGCAGCGAGAAGGGGGCAAAACGGCCCCGCCAACGGAACCAGGAAACACTTCGATTTCTTAAAAGCAAGACAGGCAAGGGCCTCACTGCGCTCAAAAACCGCCTCCAGATGCATAAGTTCACGAAGGGCCATCACCGCTGCTCCGACGTCGTCGGCGCACGCCCTTGCAAGGCTAAGCCGCGGGGTGGGCGCGAGGGGGGGTGAGCTGGAGAGACCAGCGGGCAGGCGCTGCAGCTGGTTCTCGACATGGTCGTTTCGCTCCTCGAGCTGCTCCAAGCGCCCCCAGAAGTCAACCAGGAACGGGCGGCTGGCGATGGCGAAGAGAACGCCTGAGCCAGGGCGGCCCTGGAAGATGCCCGCGTCAACGTTGAAGAGGAATCGGCGCTCCCTCGCGAAGGCCCCGAAGCAACGAACTCCCGAGCACAGAGGCCCCGCATATATCCGAAGAGGAGTGGGAACACCGGAGGCCGCCAAGCTGCTGTGAATCCATTCGCGCGCGACCGATGGGAGGGCCTGGCCAAAGTCAAATGCAAGAAGGGCTGGGTGCCGAACAGCGGCGTCGGGCAACATGGGCGCCATCCAACTCCTGGCATCAAGTTCCAAGATGTTCAGTCCAAAGTTGCGGTCTCGTACGACCCCCCTCTGCGAGAAATGAATCCTGCCCTTCAGGGCCTTGCTGCGATTCTCGAAGATAGCGCAAGTGATGAGCTTATTTGATGACTGTTTGAGCCCCAGAGGGCGAGTTTGATCCGCAGCTCGAGACACACCATCAGAGTCTTGTTCATCCTCCCCTTTGGCAACGAAGACCCCCCTGACGTGGTTGAACGACGGTGACATGGCCCTCCCACTAAGTAACCACCACATCCCTTCGTCAGGAATACTGAGCCCCGCGGGTTGCCGTTTCCAAGCCCTGCATGGGGGCCCGCCAAGACCCGGGGCGCTGTCTTCGGATCTCTCATGACGAGCTTCCAATTGGCGAAGAGAAGGAGGAGGGAGGTCAGAAATATCGATATCAGAAACACGATGATGAAGATAAGCTTGCGCAGCATGAACGCTCATCTCTTTCCTGGCGAAGACAGGCTGCCACTGGTTGGCCAGCGGCGAGAGAGCAGCACCAGGCTCGGCGACAACAGACTGGCCGCCCGCTGCCCTGATCCGCTGCAGGGACATCCTGCGCCCAAAGGGGCTCCAGAGTCTACTTCGTCGAATCGTACTTTACAGTTTCCTTCTGGCTTTCGTTCTCGTAATCTCGTCGGTCGCGTCTGAGATGGCCCCCCTAAGGGCCGCCTGTTTCTGCGTCGAAATCTACTCGTGGATCGAGTTCGAACGACGATGAAACTCAGGGGCGCCGATCAACTCCACTGCCCCCTCCAGCGGGGCGATCCGAAGGAAGAGCTTGCCGAAATCGCGAGACCTCCAAAGCTGCTGGGCATGCCGCGCATCCTGCCGCCAGATTGCTCGACCGATCCCTTTGATCATCGCCGAACGCGCGAAGAGGGAGACGGGCGTCTTGGAGATGAGGCTCTCGCGGGCGACCTTCGCCGCTTCGCGCATCATCTGGGTCTGAAATTCCAGCCGCAGCGGCGGGGTGAGCCTACTCTGATCACAAACCTCTTCAATTTTCACCAGGAGATGCCGGTATTCGGGCCGATCGCAAACCTCTGGAGGAACAGGGCGCTCGCTGTCAGGAACAGGTTTCCCAAGGCAAACAACAGCCCGAACAGGTCCATGATCAGAGATCCCTTTGCGGTTCAGTAGTTCGGGGGGCTCCACCACCACGCCTGCAAGACTCATCTGCGTGCGCAGCCACCCAGGGAGCGAGACGAATTGCCGATCGATGTAGGTGAGCATCCGCTTGGGGGCGAAGTGATGGGAGGGCTCGGGGACCTCGACCTCGACCATTTCCCCAAGGGCTTCCATGGGGGTCCTGTCCTGGGGGGCTCGCCAATCCTGAAGATATCGACGCGGGGGCACGCGTGCAAAATTGAAGTCCCCGCTGACCGGGGCCAGGGACCTGGCGGGGTTCGCCTGTGCCTCCTCCAGATCAGCCAAGATAAGTTCTGCTAGTAGTTCTTTATATTCACGGAAGAGCTTATAGTTATGACTGTTGTAGTGGGCCAGCTGGGACCCACCTTCCATGGCCAGTGCAATTCGCACAGCGCGTCCTGGAAGGATTTGTCGAGCGCAAACCTCTGGGCCGTGGTCTCCGAGAAAATGAAAACTGGGGAGGAACGTGACAACACCACCAGCCTGCTCATTCGAGCAGAAGGAAGCGCACGCCTGGAACTCCAGGCGATTGTTATACAACAAGTCCTGAATCCCGAGGAGGGTACCATGACTCTCTTGGACTGCTACAGCGGCGCCTTTGGTGAGGAGACGTCGGAGGAGGGCGCGCTTGGGCTCGCGTCGGGGAACATAATGATGGAAGAGGACTCGGGCGTTCCAAGTAGTCAGAATAAGGGGCCATTCTTCCGATCGTGGACCTCTCCACCATCTAAGAATACTGCTAAATAGACCACTGCGGCACCACCGCGGGTTGCAAACTGGCCTCGGACAGCCTCTGAACGCTCTCCTTGTCGATCCCCAGCTCCACCAAGTTGGGCACGCACTACTCGACCTTGGGAGCTTCATCGCCAGGCACGGGGGCGGTGCGTGCCAAGGGCTTGCAGCTCGCCGAGATCTCGCCTTTCGCTTTGTCCGAAAAGTACCTGCCCCCGCTGGCCACGCTCTCGAAGGCGCGGCGCAATAACTTGAGGCCCAGTTCCCTCTTGACCATCGCCGGGTTCTTGTCGGTGCTGATGAAGAGCTCCGTCCTGGTGCCGTCAATGGCAGGGGCCGCGTGTCTCTCCCAGTCACCGTTGGCGAACCTGAGAGCACCGATCGCCTGCGCCACCTTCCGCTGGGCAAAGGCGGGGTTCCCGCGGACCCTGACCACGAAGCGCTTGCCCGCAGGTCAAAGGAGAAGGTGTAGTCCTCCTTGCTGGTCTGTGATATTTCCAGCCACGCGCCGATGCTGGCTTCGACGTCCTTGGCTGCGGCAACTGCTTTGCTGCGGATGGCCAAGATACAAGGGTCCACATGCCTGTTGAACGAGGAATCCTGCACGACAGCCGTCGGCTCCTCGGCTTCGATACAGTGAAGTTGCTGAAGCTCGGCCACTTGGCGCTCCAGCGCGCTGACCCTGAGCTGAGTGTGGTCCTGCTGCGCTTGCATGTCGGCGAATCGAGTCTCAACCTGCTGGCTGATGTTGTCGCACGACTTGGCCACTCCTGCGCCGGACTCCGTGACATTGGTCTGCAACTTGGCAACCGCATCGAGCAGCTCGTTGCGGGTGTCGGTGGCGAAGGAGCGAAGCGCGGCCACAGCGGCCAGAGCGTCACCATCTTCGCTGCCCTTGGCCTTCTTGTGGGGTCTGCCACCAGGTGGGGACTGGCTCCCGCCTGTGCCTTCCTGAGATGGGAAGGTGGCAATGGAATCGTAAGCAGCATCAAGAGAAGCCATCGAAGCCCCATCAGCGTCATGGGCCATGCTGCTCCGAAGGAGCAGGAATGGCGGAATCGGAGGGAAAAGGGAAATGTCCGCCAGCGTACGACACGCTGGATGGCCTGGAGGGGCTGTCCGCTCGCCGTGGGGGTCTCTGGTCCCCACCTTGAGCCAAAATGGCAACGGACCTCCTCCTCCTCCTCCTCCTCCTCCTCCTCCTCCTCCTCATCATCATCATCATCATCATCATCAGCATCGTCATAATAAGCATCATCACCATCATCGTGATCATCATCATCATCATCATCATCATCATCATCATCATCATCATCATCATGGGCATCGTCATCAACATCAACATCATCATCACCATCACCATCGTCATCCTCATATTCATCATTACAAGCATCAGCATCAGTACCAACATCACCATCACAATGACCATCATCATCATCATCATCATCATCGCCATCACCATCACCATCATCATCATCATCATCATCATCATCACCGTCACCACCATCATCGTCACCACCACCATCACCATCATCACCATCAGCATCATCAGCACTATCAGCACTAACGTCATCATCCTCATCACCATCAGCATCATAATCATCAGCACCATCATCTGCTTATCAGCAGCTCATCGTCATCACCACCACCACCACCGTCATCAGCATTATCATCAGCATTAGAAACATGATCGACATCGACATCAGCACGAGCATCACCATCGGCATAATCATGATCATCATCACCATCACCATCATAATCCCCACCATCATCATCCTCATCGTCATCATCATCGTGATCGTCATCGTCATCGTCATCGTCATCGTCATCATCAACACCATCTTCATAATCTTCAGAAGCATCATTGTCATCATCGTCGCCGGTATCATCACCATCGCCACTGTCATCTACATCAACATCAACATCAACAGCCCCTCCCATATCGCTAACTGAGCCTCCTCCTCCTGCTCATCCTCGTCTTCATCGTCGTCATATTCATCATCACCATCACCACCATCATCATCATCACCATCGTTAACATCATCGTCATCGTCGTCATCATAACCGTCATCATCATCAGCGTCATCATCACCATTATCGGCAGCAGCAGCATCGTTAACACAACCATCGCCACTATCGTCATCATGAACATCAGCATGAACACACCATCCCACCTCGCTACCTCCTCATCCTCATCCTCCTCATCTTCATCATCATCACCACCATCACCATCACCATCATCATCAACACCATCAGCATCACCACCACCACCATCATCACTATCATCTTCACCATCAACAACATCATCATCACCACCATCATCATCATCACCGAGAATCACCATCATCAGCATCATCGGCATTATCATCATTGTCGTCGTCATCATCGTCATCATCATCATCAGCATCAGTTTCATCATCATCATCACCATCGTCATCATTAGCATCATCAGCAGCAGCAGGAGCATCGTTATCACCACCATCACATATACCATCAGCATCATCATCAGCAGCAGCTTCATCATCAACATCAACATCAACACCCCCTCCCACCTCCCTACCTCCTCCTGCTCCTCCTCCTCCTGCTCCTCCTCATCCTCCTCATCACCACCACCAACATCATCATCATCATCATCCTCACCACCACCATCATCATCACCACCACCACCACCACCACCATCATCATCATCATCATCAGCATCATCATCATCATCATCATCAGCAGCATCATCATCATCATCAACATCATCACCACCATCATCACCCTCCCGATTCCTCCCTCCTTCTCCTTCACCCCGATAATTCCCGTCCTCCTTCCCCTACAGGGCCTGAGTATCCTCCTCGACCAACGATCCCACCACCAGCAGACGAGGGATTGCCTGTCACCGAGATGAGGTGTTACGGACCGTGGGTGTCCCTGGTGTAATCAGGAAACCCAATACCGAGTTCGCGAGCTCCAGCTGAGGCTCGACATCCGAAGCTTCCAGCGGCCCCGCACCCGAGAAGCCCAGAGATCCCACACGACTGAACCTCATCCTGGCAGCTCAGAACCTGAGAGCATGCGAACCTGACCACGCTAGGAGACCAGAAAGGACAACAAAGGGCGGCACCTCCATGGCGTTGCTCACGTTCACCCGCGAGGTCAGCCCTTCGACCCGGACTCTTATATCACAACGACACGCAAGACACCCCTGGCAATCCCCCTTCTGGGCGCCCGTGCGGCGCGCCCCCCGAGTGGCCGATCGCCGACCGCCGATCGCAACAACACTATCGCGCGGCCCAGCCCCGGCCCGCGGATCGCATCGACCGCCGCGCCGCTCGCTTCCTTGGTGTGGGCGGCGGCGGTGTCGGGAGCGTCTAAGAGAGGGGCGTCCAAGAGGGAGGAGTGGCAAATCATGGCCCGAGGCATGCGCGCGGCCCTGGGGGGGGAGGCGCCAAAGGACGTACTGAAAGAAGAAGGGGCCATGAGATTGGTGGAGATGTCATGGCCCAGGCCATGATATCCAACCCCCCTTGGTCATCACCCCGCTCCCTGGACGCCCGCCGAGTTGGGCACGGTGATCAGGCGCGGCTGGGCGAGGGCAGGGCGCACTCGTGAAAGCTTGGCCGATGCGGGAGGGCAAAGACGGGGGCGGAAGAAACATGGGGGGGAGCTCTGTTGCGGCCCTACATCTCGAGATCTAGTCCAAAAACATGTCGACGCAGCAGCACAATGGCAGTTCGAGCTTCTCTCGGATAGTAAACCGATCTCGGCGCCCTAGAGGTTGCAGACTGCTGCTCTCGACGAACCCGATCGAATGGCATGCCTAAGAGCTCTGGAGGTGGCGGGCAGAGAGAACCGGCAAGAAGGCCTGGGGAGGGCAGTCAGTCAGGCACGGGGTGCGGGCCCCAAGAGCATACACCACCATTGCCTCCCTTCCCCCACCCTCCTCCACCCCAGACATACGATGTAGTGGTGCTTGTTCAGCACTGGGTCCTCAGTCCCGAACCTTTCTCCAAGACCAGCTTTTCATCCAGAGTCGTCTTCTGACGGCCCTGGAGGCCCCAGAGGTCCAGGGGACGGCCAAATGCCTCGCGTTCGCGTCTACGACGCGAGCCCCCTCTGCGGTGTTTGGGGGGGGGGCGGAACCAGGGATCGGCCCACCGAGGGGGCGCGGTCGTGGCCAGAGACACGCCGCGGCCCTTGTGACCGAGCCTCTTACATCAGGCGTGCACGCTTGGCTTTGCAGGCTTTGCAGGGCTTGATGGGGTCCCCTGAGGGCCAACACTTGGCCGAAACATTCAAGGGCTGACACTTAGCCAACCTGCGCAAAGCCTCCCGACCACTGTCAGTGCCCACACCACCTGGACAAGGGACGGGGAGTTGGTTGAGCTCGCCACCTCCAGTGTTCGTGCAACTGCTCGCACACTTCGTACACCAAAGTTGACCATTCATGATGTGCACCGAATAAGTCGGGTGTACCGTCTTACCTCCAACTGTAAGAGAGGGGTATGCTGAGGGCGGAATCGGCAGAGGCACATTATAACATGAAACAAACGCTCTTCCTTTACACCGGTGATATTGCATCCAGCGTTAGACGGCCTGTCGTGTTGGGCCGAGCTTACGATGGAAACAAAACCAACGGGTCCATAAGTTATGGACCCGTTGCAGGAGAGATTCATAGTCTTTCAAAGAATCGAATTGGGACTGGATTAGGTTCAGGGCTTTCGCGAGGCCTCTCTAGGCCAGAGCGTCAGCTCTTTCATTGCCGAAAGAAACATACCAGGGCTGGGAGGCAAACCTTCGGCTCACGGCGTCAAGGTGAGAGCTGCATTTCTTCACGCAGACGATGGAGATCCTGTCGGGCCTCTGGAGGATAGCCTGCTTGATCCGCTGCCACCACTGCTGATGGGGGCCTCGAGGATAGAGCCACACTCTGGAATTCCAACCGCGGTAAGCCAAGGCATTGTCGGTCCAGATCTCGAAGGGCCCCTGGGTGTAGAGGAAACAGTAATACAAAGAAGCCAGCTCAGCACAAGAAACAATTTGTTGACCATCGATGGAACCGTAAAACCCTGGGAATCGATCATCGACTGGAGTCTCGTTAATGTCGAAGGCTACCTCCCACCCACCACGGGCGATACGAGCATCTGCTGATTTGACCGAGCCGTCGAGGTAGGCCCTGTGGGCCTGAATCGGGTTGCCCCTGATGATGGAGTAGCTTTCGAACGTCGGGACCTGGACGGGCATGTCAACATCGTACACGGTCTGGATTTCATTCCACTCGGGAGCCTCTGGAACCTCATTGAGCCTTGCGGGCAAGATACCTCTGCACCAAAACATCTTCATGTCGGGCTCGGCACTCATGGATTGGACGGCTCTGTTCTTGAGGTCCTGGGTGCGGCGGATCCATTCATGGTCGATGTCATCGTTTTTCTCGCACCGGTAGCGTCTGTGCAGTAAGCTCCCAGCTGCCTTTCCACAGCGCGGGCGCACGGCTGGGCAATCGTAGCCCGCGGTGGAGGTGCGCTGAGCAGTCCAACAACTGCCTGTGACGATGTTATCCAAGGCTCCAGCCTCCTTGAAGAACTTCTTGTGCTGCATCCAGCGCAAAGCGCGCTGCGTCGCTTGTAGATGTCAACCTTGTTCGCCACCGAAAACTTCAGGGCGTTGGCCAGCTTGCTTCCACAGGCCGGCTGTGATTCGAGCGTGAACGGTGACGAAGCTGCCAACCGATCTCGCCCATGCCGACGATCAGGGCGCCCGTGGGTCCTGTGGCGGAGCGCCATTTGGACTTGGCACGAACCTTAGCCATGCCGTCAACGACGGCCTGCCATCCGGGGCGGAGCCAGGGAGGTGGGGGGAGGGGGGGCGAGGGAGGGGGAGCGAGGGAGGTGGGTGGTGGTGGCGGCGGCGCGAGGAAATGGGGGCGAGGGAGGGGGGCGAGGGAGGGAAGGCGGCGGCGCAAGGGAAGTGGGCCCCGCAGGCCCCCCAACCCACGCTCCGCGCCGCGCGGGAGACAGGGAGAGCGCGAGGGGGCTTCGCCCCCTCGCGCCGCCCCAGCCTGGACCACGGAACAACGCGGAGGCTTGGCGGCGAGCAAAAGACGGTAGGGAGCGGGGGGGGGAGTTTTTTTAAAGGAGGCCGCTTCCTAAGAGGAGTCGGCCCTACATCCCTGCTTCGAGTTAAGGGAAATCATGAACAAAGAAAAATGCTTTCGCTCCACGCGTTGTCGTAAGAAAAGGTCCAAGTCCACGCGTGCGAAAGGTTCCACGGGAAAAAGTTGCTCCGAGAAACCGCTCAGGGCCCAGCCTAGGCTATTCATTGTCTTAAGGGAAATCTGGAGACCATGAAACTTGCTTTTCTTCGGACTTCTGATGGGTGCACATCTACAAACAAGGCCCGCGCCTTCCAAAAAGCAGGGGTGCGTCTGAAAAGCGCCCCCCCCCCCCTACCCCCTTCTGCGCGCGGCTGGAAGGCGCGGCCGCCCGAGCTCGCCCCCGCGGGGGGCGCGCAGCCCTCAAGTGGGAGATCGACTGCAGGATGGGTGTACCCCGGAAGTGTTATTTCGACGAACCCACGGGAAAGAAATGCGCAAAAACGGAGTGGAGTACAAGTCCCACTAGCAAGCTGCGTCCTCTAGTACACCCCATCTGAAGCGCCCCTGAAAATGAGCCACGCACATCCACCATTGGATAGATACCGAAGCCGTAGCCATGTACACAAGAACCTCCGAACCCATTGAGGCCACATCCTGTTTCCAGCCTCACTATACCCAGAGGTAGTGTCGCCAGTAGTAAGGCTGAGACGACGAGCTCCGCGCCGTACCTCATCGGCCCCAGGCTTTGCTCCACCATTCCGGCATCGGTTGCAACTCGTCCAAGAACTTGCGGTCGTCGGCGGATATCGCTCCGTCGCTGCCCGGCCAGCGTTTCTCTCCGAAAAAAACGGGGGTCAGCGGGCGTTTGGCCTGGTGAATGCGGCAATGGCACTTGCACTTTCGCTGGCTCTTCTGCAGTGCTTTGCGCAGGTGGCGCACTCTTTCTTCGACGTCAGCGACGCACTCCTTGCACTGTAGCCTCATGCGATTGTGATGCTTGTGGTTCCTCAGTAGCGTTTGGTTGAACTTACGGGCGCCGAACCTGCAAGTGCACCTCTGGCACATGTACGTCTCCAGATCCGTCGGGTCGAATCCTAGCGCACGGCATGCTTTGCAGACCAAAGTTGTGCCCTGAGAAGACGCGTGATTCTTGCGTTCAGACTTCGACCAGTACTTCAGCGCATAAGCCGTTGTACACTTTCCGCGCCGCAGCTTCGTCTGACAGTCCAGGCACACCAAACGGGCCTTCTCCCGCCTCGTCGCATTGTACAGCAGTTGCTTGTCGAACGCGAGGCTGCCCAAGTGCTCCAGAAACTGTTGAGATTTCCATGCTGAGATTTCCAACTCTGCACTGGCCCAGAAACGAGTTGCACCATGCATCGTCACACCTCATCAATTCGGTCAACTGCCAGAAAGATCGCACGCTGTCGACGCCGTCTTGCCAGAACAGCTCCAACGCGCGGTGCGCGCACCCTGCGGGCACGCCCAGAGGGTTGGATGCCAGGAAAGTGCCCGTCACAGGGTGCAACTGCCAAAAATCAGCGCACATGGCATTTTGAAATGCCAAGCACGCGAAGTGAACGCCGTGCTCCCAACTGAGACCTTCCTCCATTAAGTACCGCATCCAGCCAATGACGGCACTTTTTTCCGGTGCCCGGAAATCCGTGCACTACGTCCAGCAGAGGCTCCTCGGAATTCTGGTTCACGTTGCCCTGCTGCTTCTCCAGCCACTCAATCTTCAAACGTCGAACAAAGTGCTCGAGAAACTGGCGCTGTTTCTCGTTCGGGACCTTCGAGCTCGCCAATATGGAAGCAAACGCTTTGTCGATGCTGGTGAAGCCATTCCCTGCAGAGTTGAACGAAGCAGCAGCATCTCGCTTCTCGTCGAAGGGAGCATCGTGTGCCTTCTGGCTCGTGCCACTTGCGGATAGAGCTGCGAGGTGGTCCTCGGCGCAATCTTTCTTCGGCGCAGCCGTTACGACATGAAGCGTTCCGCTCCGATAGGCGGTGTCCAAGATATCTGGGCGAACGTGCGGGCTAGCAATGCGAATGTCTCGACAGCCTGCGCTAAGCGCATTGTCCTGGATGCCCATGTGGGACAATACGCGCGTACTTATCATCCACAACATGCGATGCTTGTCAGTTGCGAAGTCGCCGTCGGAATCTACGCGCCAACTAGCATCCCTGTCAGTGTACGTGTGCATGTTGCACACGATGGTAGCACTACCGAGATTGTCGTCGTGAACCTTCAGACGCACCACATCTTCGTTGCGAACAGACCCCGTCCGCAATTCGCAAAGCAACTTGCCCTTCGAAGCATGCAGCAAGGCCGGCACGATCTCGGACTCTAGGTTGAACCTGGTCTTGCGAGCCACGCGGCTGGGCCCCAAGCCACAACAGTCCACGGACATGTGCACGGCGAACTTCACCAATCGGGCGCAACTGCACCCCCGAGCCACGATATCTGCGGGCGCAAAAACCGTGTCACCGAAAGCTTTCCAGGAAGTGCTGGGCCGCTCGGGAGGGGGAGGCTCTTTCGTACCTAACTGTGCGACGAGTTTCCTCATGCAGTTCAACTCACCGTAGCCATCCTGCCTCGGCCTCTTGGCAAAGTGAGCAAACTTCTGCGTGAGGGCCTCCTCCGCGAACTCTATGCCTCTCACGGCGTTCAGTTTGATTGCACGGACTAGATGTGGCGGTAGACAATCCGCAATGTCTGCTGGGCGACGACGATATGGCGACGCTCGGTCGTTGCCAAAAGAAAGAGGAATGACCGCCTCCTCCTCGGCACGTACTGCCACCCAAAACTTCAACAAGTGCTTGCCAGGCAATGCACTGTGGATGACGTCAGCCTGCCCACGCGGTAACCATGCACCACGAACTGCGAGAATGACACGCGGAGTCTCTACTGCATCTGGAAATTGGCAGGCGGCGCGACCCTTGAGCAAGCAATTCGACCCGTTCCGAGCCGGATGAGCGCAACTAAATTCTGCATCTTGACTTCCCGACGGAACGCCATCATGGAGCGATGCTCCAAACGTGTTCACCATGAACTCCTCGAAGTCCTTGCCCTCCTCCTGCTCGCTCCAAGGAGCCCCGATTGCTAACAAAGTTACAAGGGCGTACGGGCACCTCTCCATGCCGACCGCAAGAAAGCTGAAGGGCAGAGAAGGTTGCTGATAGGCGGAGCTAAGCTCACAACCACACCGCAGCGCTGCGAGCCAGAATGGCAACAGCGACTACAATTGTAGAGCACCTGTGGATTTCGGCCACTCATAAGGCCCTTCATGATCCCAAGACACATCTTCGGACCCTCCCGGGGCCTCACGCAAATGCGACACAGTCTCGGCAATTCTACCGGCGGCGTCCCCCAATCCTGCAGAACCCAAGCCCGCGCCGTAGCGATCAGCATTCCTTCTGGACTTTCTCGAGGCATTTTTGGAAACCTCGTGCGCGATGTGCGCGCGTCCTGGGCCCTCCTGGGCCGTGGACCGCCGACGCACGAACTAACGAACCTCAAACGCCATCTCCCAGCGTCATGCAATGATGACACCGAAACTCGAAAGCGTTCCGCTCCCGCGGACGTTCTCATCATACCACTAACGTGAGAACCTGCGCGCGCGCACCACCATAACTCCGATAACTAGAAGGAGGACGGAACGATCGAGTAAAAGTGTACCAGGGGTCACCTATGAACAGGGTTACAAGTAATGTCAGACATTGTTTGTGACGACGTGCTGCGCTCTGCGCATTCGTCCACCCGATGGAGAACACGGAGACGCATGGGGCTCACTGGCAGGGTTACGAGACTGTGGCGAGGTACCCGAACGACTGGGCCCTCAAGGAACCCCAACGACCCACACACAAGGAGAGGCCCGAACGACTCACACCACGACGAAGGACCCGAACGACTCGCTCCGTGAGGATCCCGAACGACTCACACACACGGGGAGGCCTGAACGAGCCCCACTAGGCCACGAAGCCCGAACTACTCACACCACGAGAGGGCCGAACGACTCACACACAAGAAGGCTCCGGAACGACCCTCACCAGGACGACAAACCCGAACTACTGATAGCCAAGCAGACCGATCAATTCACACACAAGGGTACACCCGCACGACTCACGCCAGAACGAAAGCCCCCGAACGACGCACACCAGGAAGATCCCAAATGTTTCTCACACCACGAAACGCCCGAACGACGAAGAGAAAAGGAAAGGCCCGAACGACTCACAGCAGGCCGAAGGGCTCCGACGACGCACGCCACGACGAGCCCGAACGACTCACGCGCAAGGAGAGGCCCGAGCGACTCGCGCCAGGACGAGTAGCCCGAAGGACACACACCACGACGAACCCGACCGCCTCACGCGCAAGGAAGCCCCTGAACAACACACACCAGGACGGGGAACCCAGACGATTCACACCACGAGGAGCCCAAGCGACTCACGCCCAAGGAGGGGCCCGAACGGGGCACACGAAGACGACATGCTCAAACGACTCACACCACGAAGGGTCCGAACGACTCACACACAATAAGGGGCAGAAAAAAAAAACGCACGCGAGGAAGGGCAAGGGGCCCAAACACCGTACATCATGGGGGAGCACGACGAATCACAGATCTGCAACGCACAGAGAAGTGAACGCTGGCATTATCTCGGGAAGCCCTCCGAAGGCTGTGTGAACCTGCCACCTTCGGGGAAACCTTGTTCCTATTATTTTGTATTATATTTTGTGCTGCTTTTGTTATTCTTTTTGTTCCCTTCTACTCTGAGACGACAAGGCGGGTGCAGTTCAGCCAGCACGGTGCGGAACGCACGGCGCGCCTACTGCGCGCGAGCGCAGTATGCGAAACATCGAAAGTTCAACTTCCAGGCCTGGCGAGCGTTCCATCGACCGCCCTCGGCAGCGAGACGAACGGTTCCAACTCTGTCGGGTGTTTATGTTATGCTACTATTGTGGATGAGTGTGTCTGTTCTGCGTGTGCGTTTTCCATGTATGCGCGTGCGTGCATTGGGCAAGAAGGGCCCCTTAATGTCGCAAGAGGACGAGAAGATGCACAGAAAAGCTCGTCAGTGACGCGTCACTGACACATTCCACGGTGACAACCGTACCTGCATGTCCTCGGACGGTCACCGCAACAACGATGCTGCCACGAAGGCGAGGCCAAGGGAGCCAGGAGTGAAACATCATCCTGAGAGACAGCGGCGAGCCCGCACGGGTCATGGCCGATCTCACCTGCCTCAGCAACCCTGCCACATCGAGACACAAAAAAGGATGGCCGCGAGCGTTCCGCTCGCTCTCCAGAATGAAAGCGCTACCAGGAGTGCCCCCCCTGTCGTCGAGATGGCGTCGGCGTCGTCAGCGTCGCCATTCACGTTCTCGTTGTAGTCGTCGTCGTCGTTGTCTCGACGACGTCCTCGACGAATCGTCGTCGTCGTCGTCGTCGTGGTCTTCGGCGACGGCGTCGTCGTCGCGGTCGTGGTCGTCGTCGTCGTCGACGTCGAGCGGTCATCGTCGTCGTCGCCGTCGTGGTCGTGGTCGTCGTCGCCGCTTTCGACGTTCCCATGCCGCCGCCGTCGGGGTCCTCGAGCAACATCACTGCTACGCACCACCAACGCTCTTCCTTCGGCAATTCCGTAGCGGACCGCCTGGAATTCTAAGCGCACCCGCCGAGGAAAAACTGCCAATCTGCTTCGCACTGATCTTGCAGAGATACGAACGAGATGATTATCTGGTCGGACTGGGTGACCCTATCAGCCATTCCAGTGAGACCTAGCGCCTAGACATCAGCTTGACCACATGACCCAATGCACCCACGCGGAGCACCAAACAAACCTGCCGAATTGTTGCACGAGAGATCCGCCATCGTCCCAGCGAAATACACCAAACCCTTCACAGCAAGCTCTCGCGGGCAAGGACGATGCCGCCGAAGAGGAAGGACTGCTCGTAGTCCACTGCGCCTGATGCGAATAGCGCATTCGTTTCTCGGCGCTGCCGTGCCGACATAGAGCGATCCGCTCCGATAAACTGCTTCCAACTAAGTGGGCTCTCGCGAGGGTGAGCAATGACAGGGTCTCAAAAACCTGCGCTACGCGCATTGCCCTGGATGCCCATGTTCGACACTCCAGCGTACCTATCATCCCCGACATGCGACGCTTCACAGTTGCATCGTCGCCGACGAAGTCTACGCGCCAACGAGCGTCCTGGTCGGTGAACGGGTGCATGCTGCACACATGGACATACAACCTCGCGCCTACCTGAGCGACGAGCTTCCTCATGCAATTGAGGTCACCGCTGCCATCCTGCATCGGCTTCTTCGCAATGTGAGCGACTTTGATCGCGAGAGCCTGCTTCGTGAACACTATTGCTCTGACGGCGTTCAGGTTTATGCGCAGAACGAGCTCTGGCGGCAAGCACTCCGCCATGTATGCTGGGCGACGGCAGTGCGGCGACGATCGGTCCTTGCCACAAGAAGGAGGCATGATCACCGACTCCTCGCCCTGCTCGCTCCAAGGAGCCCCTTATGCTAGCCAAAGTAGCAGGGCGTACCGGCACCTCTCCATGCCGACAGCAAGGAAACCTGGAGAAGGAAGCGTTTGCTGATGGGCGGAGCGAAGCTCACAGCCGAACCGCAATGCTGTGAGCCACAGTGGCAACAGCGACGGTGGCGCTGGGGCCCTCCTGGGCGCCCCTTGGCCTTCGGCGTCTTGGACCGAACCACTCACGTGAAAGCCTGCGTGACCGCACCACAAGAACTCCGAGAGGGAAAAGGAGAAGGAAGACGAAGAGCGGAACGACCGATTCCAATTCTACCAGAGGTCACGACTCATTGCAAGACGATCCCGAACGTCTCACACACGCGGAAAGGCCCGAACGACTCCCACTAGCCCCAGTAGCCCGAACTGCTCACGCCACGAGAGGCCCGATCGACTCACACACGCGGACGAACACGAACGACTCTCATCAGGACGACGGGCCTGGGCGACGGACACCACGACGAGCCTGAACGACTCACGCGCAAGGAAAGGCCCGAACGACTCGCAGCAGGACGAAGAGCCCGAACGACTCACACAAGGAAGAGCCCAAATGTGTCGCAGACCACAACACGCGCCAACCACTCACAAACAATGAGAAGGCGGAACAACTCACACCAGGGCGCGGCGCCCGAACCTGCAACACCCCGAGAATCTCGAGCGACTCCCGCGCAAGGAAGGGCCCCAACGACGAACGCCAGGACGAACGGCCCCAGGGACGCACAGAAAAGTCGAGAAGCAGAACACACGAACGAACGGCCCGAACGACTCGTAGAACACGTCCCAGCAAAACAAGACACCGAACGAGGGAGCGTAGGCCGCCCTTGAAGCCAAACGTAAGAATCGTCGGGATACTTCTCGAGGGAAAACGAACGCGGCAGCAACCAAGACGGCCGCCCCGAGCGAGCGGCAGGGTCGTCGACGTCGTCGTCGTCGTCGTCGTCGTCGCCGGGGGGCACTGACTCGAACACCAAACTTGGAGAAGATCGCAGACGATTCCACAGGACACCGCACAAGCAACACAACCTGACGTGTCCGCACATGGCACTCGATAGTCGCCGACAGATTGTAGTGTCCATTCGAAGCAATGCTACACGTGGACACCCTGTGATAACCCTGGAAGATACCTGGAACTGCACCACGCACAACCTTGTATAGCACCATATCCTGACAATCGGGGAAACCTGCAACACGAGAGAGCTAGACCCCAGGCCCCTGGATACCCTGAGGCACGATACGCCTCCAGCCACTACATGGACTGTGACGGGATACGCCGACACTCATGTTGAGAGCCTCGAGCTCTTGCATACCTGCAAGACCCCTCAGCACACTTCACTCCTGCACGACTTCGAAGA
The DNA here is from genome assembly GCA_963575745.1 of Prorocentrum cordatum. NCBI lineage: Eukaryota > Dinophyceae > Prorocentrales > Prorocentraceae > Prorocentrum > Prorocentrum cordatum. Next base: position 996,301 of record CAUYUJ010008557.1, on the reverse strand, counting down.
GCGTTCGACCTAATCTACGGTGTCCCGTTTTTCCATAAAACAAGGCGAACCACTTCAGCCCACACGTTGCGTAACGCTCCACGCGTCACCTGCACGCGAGCGCGGCAGACGACACTTGGAACTTCGACTCTCAGACCTCGACATATGCCTACTCAACATCCAAAGGAGAAATGGCGCACCCCTCGTGCTCTCTTGGGAAGAGGAGGAGGACAACGTGGACTTCTGTGCATGTCTTTTTGTGACTTCTTGATGTGTGTCGGAACGTCTTTGATTTATGCGTGCTTCTGTATTGAATACATGCGTGTATAGGTGTGGAGGGGAATCCATGGTCGGATGTCGCAATGACGATGGATCGTGCCGAGAAAAAATCTCGGGAGTGGCGCGTCTCTGAGACATCTCGCGATGACCGCCGTGCCTGCATGTCACCGAGCGCTAACCGCCACGACGACCTGCTGACACGAACGCGGGGCGAATGGAGAAGGATATGACTCACATCAGATGCAAAAGAGAAGAGGCCGTAGCGGTGCTGGGCTACGTGCGGTACTTGCGCACACAAGCCACCTCGTGCCAAAAACACAGTAGGCGCGTGCGTTCGGGTCGCAAGCCAAGTCACCATTGACGTGGTGGTCGTGGTCGTCGTCGTCGTCGCCGTCGTCGTCATTTCGTCATCGTCGTCATCGTCATGGCCATCACGTTCGAAGCCATGGGAAACAAAGTGCCACGCGCCGACCGCACTGTCGAAGCTCAACATGAAGCGAGAGTGCCGGCAACCAACATTCTGCGCGCTCGCTCCCAGGAGCCCCCGTGGCAAGCAAAAATACAAAAAAACACAGGCGCTTCTCCATGCCAACCGCAAAGATGATGCTAGTAGGCGGAGACTCTTACGGGTTGGCGGAGCGAAGCTCACAGCCACACTCCAATACTAGAAGCCAGAATGGCAACGACAACAACGCTGGTCGGGAAAGATCGCTGGTTTCGACGACGACCGCCCTCTGACTGGCCTCCCAACTCCTTCCCCCCCGCCTCCTCTTCCGACTCCTCCTGCTTCGGACCATAGAATACACGTACAGGCAAACAGACACACGCTTGCACCAAACAACTGTCGGCATGCTTCGCTGGGGTTCCTCGTCGGCGATAGCACTACCACTACTGCGTCTACATTTACTACAACGACTACTACGACTACTACGACGACTCCTACTATTACTACTCCCACTACTACTTCTACTGCTACTACGAGTTCTACTACCACTACTGCTGCTACTACTCATCCTACTACTGCTGCTCTGCCTCCTAATCCTACTACTACTACTGCGAGCACTACTCCTTCTACCACGACACCTACATCTACAGCCACTGAAACTTGTCGTGTCGTTGCTACTGCTACTACTACTACTACTACTACTACTACTACTACTACTACTACTACTACTACTACTACTACTACTACTACTACTACTACTACTACTACTACTACTACTACTACTACTACTACTACTACTACTACTACTACTACTACTACTACTACTACTACTACTACTACTACTACTACTACTACCACTACACGGAGGCGGGAGGAAGGAGGAACAGGGGAGCTATGCGGGGCCCACCGGACACACGCCTGACACACACCACTGTCGGCATGCTTCACGAGAGGTGCTGCTGTGAGATGGGCTGGTGTGGGTACGCGAAGCGTAAAGAATTCATATACCCCAGCAGTAACTTCATTGAGTCGACGAAAATATGCAAAATGCTTGTAGATCTACGGGGCACTATCCGCAATGTTCGTATAACCGGCGGAAAATAAATGTGGGGTACATTTATTACGTAGTCGATCTCCTACTCGAAACCTGCGCGTAGCTGGCGTACCGCGTGCGCTGTCGCTCAACACCGCCTGCTCTGCCTGAATCTGCTAGCCTGTGCCGCGGTGGATGTTTGGCAGTCGCTCGCAAGCAGGCCGCCTCATAGGAAATTCTGCTGTGGATGACTCCAACGGAACGGCCTGCCAGCAGGTTCTCCACGGAAATTTCACATCCCCCGATGGCCCTGGGAGGCCCACAGAAGCCCTGGGGCGCCCCGAGGAACTCTAAGCCTGACGATAAACGTGCACTTAGATCCTTACATCTGGATGTCATATCGTATGTGTCTACATATGGCGCGACAAGCCTCAGAATGCAGCAATCTGCTCAATGGGAGCACAACAAATGTTAGCATACTTTTTGGAGGTCCGCGCGGATTTCCTGGATTGGCAATCCACGAAATCCGCGCACACCTCCGAGAAAGTAGATTCATGCACTTGCTTGTTGTCCGATGCTCGACACCGGCGGCACGCAGAGCACAGCCCTCTCCTGAGCCAGAGGCCGCCCCGCCTGTGTACAGGAAGTGCAGCAATGCCAGCACGCTCTCCCTCTTCGGCGCCTCGCCGCGCACGTGTTGCAGCGTCACGAGCAGCGTCGCCCGCTCCACCATGTCGGAGGCGAAGGCCGCAAAAAAAAAATCCGACCTGGCCGAGGAGCGGGAGCGCGCGCGCAGGGGGCGAGGGGGAAGGAGGAGGAGGAGGAGGAGAAGGAGAAGGGAGGAGGAGGGGGAGGAGAAGGAGGAGGAGGAAGAAGAGGATGAGGAGGAGGACCAGTGGAAACCCAAGAGTCATCGACGATGTTGGAATCAACCCTGCCTCCAAGCTCCCTCTTCATAGGCCCCATATAAAAGGTTCATTTCCACTGAAGGGATTGCACCGTTGGAAAGCAAGCGTATGAAGACCCTGAACCACTGAAACATGCCAACAAATTGTTCTCGGGATTCCAACTCCACAGATCAATCTGACTGATGCGTCTTGACGATCTTGAATCGTACCAAAACACCAGTCCTGGGATTTCGACACCGCGAACCGGCGTAACTGGTGCACCCTCATAATCCTGAATCCTTCCGAAACGCCATTTCTGGTTTGCTGATCGTGGGATTTCGTGAAACTCTTGCAACTGTTAGAAACGAATGCGCGCGGCGCTCAGGCGACAGCAACCTTTTGAAAATGAGCCGCCCTCAATCCGTGAAACTCTTCCAATGTTTCAAACGAGTGTGCGCGGCGCTAAGACGAGAGCCACAATTTGAAAAGGCGCCGCCCTCAAAGCATGAAGCTCTTGCACATGTTTGAAGCGAATGCGCACGGCGCTAAGGCGAGAACCACATGTTGAAAACGACCCGCCCTCAATCCGCGAAGTTCCTGCATTTTTTTACAGCGGGTGTGCTCGGCGGTAAGACGAGAGCCACAGTTTGAAAACCACCCGCCCTAATCCGTGAACCTCTTTCAAATTGGTAAAACGAATGTGCGCTGCGCTACGGCGAAAGCCACATTTTGAAAACCACCCTCCTTCCATCTGTGAAACTGGCGTCAATGTTTGAGCTCCAGGGTCATCAGTGGTGAGGAAGTCTCAGGCAAAACGCCCGGCCCGCCCTAAAAACTGGCCTCGGGGCGCAGCAGGGAGAAGTTATGTATAAGAAAAGGAATGGGGAAGCGGGAGGAATATGAGGAGGATGAGGAGGACCAAGAAGAAGAGGAGGAGGAGGGGGGACAGGGGGGGATCATGAGGGCGGGAAACAGAAAGAGGAGGAGGACAAGGAAGGGGATGCTGATGGTGATGATACGGATGACGAGGAGGAAGAGGACGAGGATGCTGACTGTGATGTTGATGTTGATGATGGTGATGCGGATGACAATGATGATGATGGTGACAATGATGATGATGGTGATGATGGTGATTTTTCACCCCCCCCCCCAGCGTCTCTGAACATCCTTGAGTTACTCGCCCAAGCCTTCTGTAAAGTTTTGTGCCTCCTGCAGTGGAGGCGGATCCGAGCCTCGAAGACGGCGGCAGGCTCCACCGTGCCACCCACTCGTTTCTGAGAGTGAGTGTGCAAAAACGCTTCACACACATATGCGAAGCAAAGAATGGCGTCTGCCGACGGCAGATGCTTCAAAAGGGTGAGGAGGGATAAGGGTGTCGACATATTCCACAACTGGTCCGAGCCACGTCCTGCTGATGTCCTGAACGCGCGGGTAAACAGCATCGTGCTGCATATCGTCCAAGTCAACAGTCTGGGCCCTGGGGGTAACACAGCCGAGCGCGCACCGACGATTTACTGCGTGAAACCTGGCGGTCGTACAAACACCGCGGCATGCAATCCGAAGAGGGGCGAGTCCAATACACATCTTAGATCGTTTCACAACACAACGTATTGTGCCAATTATTTGGGCGACTTCTAGGGGGCGCGGCGGCGGGGGCCAAGCCGAGATCCTTCGGAGTAGTCCAGATTCGGGGCACTCGTCGAGATCCACAGGGCCCCGCGAGCCGGGTGCAGCAAGGACACGACGCTGTAGCTTTTCTTTGGGAAATCGCCAGGCACGGCAGCTACGATGGTAGAGCACCCGTTGCTCAAACTGCACATCTGATACAAGAAGGATGTCCTCCACCAACCACTGAACGTCCTGACAATACACACTTCATCCTCCAACCCCTCCCGCATCCTTCCCATCGGCGTCGCAGCCTCCAGTCGGGTCTTTACGACCACAAAGGACGGGCAGGTCGTGGCCGCGCGGAGTTGCACCGCACGGGCGCACGAGATGAGCGCAGGGAATTCGGCAGGCAGCCCTGGCGACTTCAAGCCCACAGCATATAGCGCGAGAATGAGAACCTCGGGGCAGCAGCCAGTAGTTGCAGGCTTCCATTATGTGCCTTTTGCACGGCAAGCGCGGGAGCGTAAAACTGCATCACATACGCAGGCGCATAGAGACACGTGGAAGAGAACATGGCAGTCGTGGTCGCCTGCCCGAGCCCGAGCTTCCGCAGTGCACGCGCGCGTCTCTGAAACGCGCAGACCGCCCCACGCCAAGCGCGCCCCTTCCCTTCAGGTCCTATCTCGGTGCCGAGATACTTGGCGCGAAGCGCAACCTGCAGCGCACCGTAACTCCCACCGAGAGTCTCCAACCACGACGTAATCGCAGACACAGTCGAACCGCCTGTCAGGACAAGTTGGCATTTGTTGTAGTTGAGCCGAAGCCCCACACTGGTTTCGAGCGTCCCAGAAGCTCCAAAACCCGAGGCAGGCTACATAAAACATCGCGTATCCCAATGAGAAGATCGTCGGCATACCCCAATCCACGATCAATGTGAGAACTCGCATGCATCAGAACCCAACGCAAGATTGGATCGAACGCGAGAGAAAATAAACACATGCTAGTCGGGTCACCCTGCCGCGCTCCCCGCGCAACGGCAATGGTGCCCAACCTTCGCCCTGCGAGTGTAATCGTAGCTGCGTTGTCTGTGTAGAGAGCCGCGTAGAGGCGTGCGATTGGAGTCGGGATCGCCATAGCGCTGAGGACAATCAGGATCCAGCTGGCGAAGAGGGGGGGGGGGGGGGAAGCAGCAGCAAAGTCGGTCAGTAGCAGCGCAGAGTTAGGCAACCCCCTCATCCATTGTTGCAGCCCCCGCTCCTCCGCCTCCACCACATTAGAGATAAGGCTCCTCCCACCCACTCCCCCCGTCTGCATCGCATGCGCCGTCGTCTTCGCAACCGTTGCAAGTGGAGCCCCCATCCCCATCGACATAGCCTTACAGGACGCATCGGCAAGCGCCAGAGGTCCGACCTTGCCCGCTTCACGACAGACAGAGTCGCCAGCATCATTCGGATGCGAACCCTTCGACAAGAAAGTGAGTAGCACATGCCTCATATCCACAGGGAAGTCGGTGCTGCTCGTATCATAGAGGTCCGAATACACATCGTATAGTATATCAGCCGCAGGTCTTAGCTGCCAACAACTATATGGGATCCCGTCGGGTCTCATGGCCGCGTTTTTCTTGGCCCGAATAGCACGGGCAAAATCTCATCGATCGAGCTTCCACTCGATGGCATCACTAAAGGCTCACACAGATTGGCAGTGTTCAAGGAAACTTCCCCCACCTCGTCATATCCCCATCCTTTGCTGCAAATGCCCCCCCCCCACCCCCCCCCCCCCCCCCCCCCAATAGTTGGCATGCGCCCGCCCAGATTCCTCCACAGAGGTGCGCGGTGTCTCGTCGTCGGTGAGTAACCCCTGCAGGTGCACGCGCCGTCGGAGCTGGCGCCAGGTCTGCATCCTAAACCGAGTGCGAGCGATGGCCTGCTGCTGGCGGGCCTCAGCCTCCTCGCCGGCCGGAACGTCGGCAACCTCCTGACTTAGCTGGGTCTCCAGCACAGTGTAGCGACACCAGCGCGCATACCAACATTGCTTAGCAAAGTCCGCGCAGAGCTCACAGTCTACGTCAAAAACCTGCGTAAGCATAGGGAGCGCACATACCGCCGATCGCACAAGGTCGAAGTTTCCAGACCTCCAGCCTCGGATCGCACGCATACCCCAGATATGCCGTTCCTCGGGAGTAGACGCAGGTTTAATCGCCAAGCGCTGTTTCGCCAAACGCACCTGATCATGCGCGCAAGATTTGGCGGCCTCGAGGCGCCTCAGAGGGGGCCGGTCGGGGGGGGGGGGATGCCTTCGAGAGCTTCCTTCACAAAGTCACGACAAGTCGGGGTCTTGCGGAGACACGCAGGGACAACCTGAGCTTCCCGAGGGTCCTCAGGCTGAAAAAGGTAACCACCATCGGCAAATGGTCCGAATGTCCAAAGCGCTTCGGCCAACTCCATACCTTTGCCTATTGAGTCAAATCAGACAGCAGGGCACGAGGCAGGTCAATATAGATGCGATATAGCCTGGACGTGTGTGTACCCCCGTCGTTGCCCCACCCATGTCTAGTCGGATCAGGTTGGCGGAGTTCCGCCCATCTCCCACATTTAGCCCCAAGGAGCTGAGTGTGCCAGCGGTCCCCAGGTTCCCATGGCCCCCCGCCATCTGCCTGTCGCCCCCCAAAAAAAAACAAAATTCAAATCTCCCCCAATCAAGTTGGAACATGTCATAGCTGTTGGTAGCGCACTGCACACATCACAGAGCACCTGTCGATACAGAGGGCGCCCATGGCAAGTATTCGGCATATGCACGTTGATCACGCATGGTGACCCCTTGGGGCCATCGCGCTGCGGGAGCAGCACGCGTCCCTCTCGCAGAGTTCGGTGCTGGACACTAGCGGGACATGCCGCAATCGAACTCTTAATTATCGTGTTAATGCCTCCCTCAACAGAAGACGCACTCCTCGTCGCACCGATGTTGCTCCCACGCGACTGCTGTCGCAGACACTCCACGTCCCCCTCGTGGCCATGACACTCCTGCGCGCACACGATGTCAGACCGGTCACACAAGTGCAAGAACTTACGATACCGTTGCTTAGCTAACTCCCCTCCATACCGCATGACGCGAACAGTGCTGCATTCCAGATCACCATGGAGAAGGGGCGGGTAGGAGGGGTAAGGCAAGTCCGGAATATCCGCATCATCATCCACGTCTGAGCTGTCAGACGAACTGTCATCTGTAGTCGATGCGGAGGGGGAGGAGGAGGAGGAGAGCTGAAAAAGAACAGCAGAGCAAGCAACCACAGGAGATCCCGTGGTGCATTCTGTCGGCGCCAATCCCGCCGTGCTATCGCATTTTCGGCCACGGCGGCTACGTGTAAATTTAAAAAGGGACGCCTCACTGCCACCTGCGCAGCCTCGAGCAGATTCGCCTCCTCAGGCATGAGGCCGAACTCGTTCAGCGCGGCATCGCCAAACCCAACCAGCGCGCCGTCGCTGCCCTCCACGACCGTGATGCGTGCACGTTGAACGGGGTCTTCATCAGCACGCATAATATACACGTCTCCACCAAGTCCGTTTGGGCCCGACAGCGAAGCGATCCTTCAGGATGCTGTCGAGTTTCTGGCGGAGCTTACCCATCGAGGGGGAACAGGCGCCTGTCCTTCAACGTGAGGTCACGTCGCACCTCGAGAATGAAGTGGCCGCCCTTCGGATCAGGGAACTGCAAACCGCCCTCAATCTTCTGGAAGTTCGAAAGGAAGTCGGATGCCGCCGACGCGTGGCTAAACTCAGAGATCGTTTCCCCGTTCATGCCGAAGGCCTTGATGACCACGATGTTCTGCGAGTTCTGCGGGGCGCAGCGGTGACGTACCACTTCAGCAGCGCGGCGAAGTGAATGAAGATTGCATGAGAGGGCGAGTCAAACCGAGAAGCACCAATCGCGAAGCACCTCCCTGCAGCTGAGAGCCACTTGGCGCCGAACTGATTCCTGTAGATGAACGCGTGGGCGACGGACTCAGCGCACGACGACGCCGAGACGAGGGGCCTTCATCAGCACCGTGATGAGGAGCACGCTCAACGTCAGTGAGATGAGACCCCAACTTCGCAACCGTTTCCTCGAGCTGCGCCATGCGCACTTGACGCGTTGCTTCCGCTGAGATGTCCGCCGTCGCATCGCCAGCGCCCTATGCTGTTCCATGCTGGCCCCGAGGATGTCCAGCCGCGCTGCCAGCTGGTTGTAGTCCTCGCGCAATGCCGCGACCGACTTCGAGAGCTCAGCCTGGATTGCATTCAGCTGTGTGTCCATGCTCGTGACTGAGAAAATCGTCGTCTTCGCCCATTCTGGCGCCGCCTCCGCAGCCATGTCCGAGCGCGCGTGCGCGAAAAGAAACCCGGGAAATAGCAGCTAGAGCGCGCGAGGGCCTCTCCTTCCGAGCAGCTCGAGCCAGGGCAATGCACGCTGCCAAAGCTAATCACTGATGCTCGGTTCCCTGAGCCTTCGCAGCGTTTAGCCTTGAGCCAAAATTGCTACGGATGCTGATGATGATGATGATGATGCTGATGATAATGGTGATGCAGATGATGATGAGAAGGAGGAAGGGGCACAGGGGGAGGAGAAGCAGGGGGAGGAAAAAACAGGCGGAGGAGGGAGAGGAAAAATATCGGCCGACCAATGGGGCGCAGCCGTGGCACCCGGCACGCCGCGGCCCTGCAGCCGATTAAATGACGATACGGGCCCGCCTGGCACTGCGGGCCTGCAGGGGCTTGATGGGGGCCCCCATTGGATCGCGCCTTCGCCGTCTCGTTGGGGGGCTGACGATTGGCACAACGCCTCAGAGTCTCCCTGGCGCTGTCACTGCCAGCGCCTCCAGGACAGTCTGAAATCAATCGACGCAATTTCCACTGTCTGTGCCCGTTGAGCGACCCAGACGCGCACATCCCGCGCGCCAGAACTGGCCGTTCATTACCTACAGGGAGTGCGATGGGTGCACCACATTGCCCCGAACAACGAGGCAGGGGCACAAGGAGGAACGAATAACAATGAGAACGTTGCTGCAATGCGCGACGAAACTACTTTCCTGACAAGGACAACACAACGGCCGAGATGGCCGCGAGACGCGCACGGGCCCGCCGGAGAAGGGGTCTCCCAGTCATTAAGAAAGGCCAGCTCAGAGTGGACCAGAGACACAGCCTTCTCGAAGCCCCTCTGGGCCAACATACCCGCCCTCCTTTTGCCCAGAGAAACATACCAAGGCTGGGGGGCAACTCGAAGGCTAGGGATACAAGCCAGGGCTGGGACTTGCACCTTTGGGCTGTAAGCTGTGCCGCACGCTCGGGTCTCTGGAGGGCGGCCTGCTTGATTATCTGCGACCGCTGCTGGCGAGGACCTCGCGGTGACACCCAGCGCGGTCGCCGCCGATCTCGAAGCGAAAACGAACCGCTGCCCGCCCAGATCTCGCGGGGCCCTCGCGTGAAGAGGAGGCGTAGACGGCGGCCATGTCCGAACAGAGAACCATTTCAGAACCGCCAGCTGTTCCCAACAATCCTGGAAACACATCTTCTTCGGGCCCCATCCTGGAAACTGCGGACCACGCCCCATCCTGCGCGAGCGATGCGAGGGTCAGACGAATTAGCGACACCGTCGAGGTACGCACGACGCGCCTGGAGGCGATCACCCTGGCAACCGGCGATGGCCTCGAAGGTTGGGGCTGTCTCGGGGAGTTCCACGTAGTAGATGTGCTGGGCGCCATTCCAGTTCGGAGCTTCGGGCAGCTCGCTGAGCCCGTTGGGAGGAATTCCCCTGCGCCGGAAAATCTGCATCCTGGGCCCATCTGCACTTGCTGGAACTGCCCTGTTCTCTAAGTCCTGGGCCCGGCGCAACCAAGCGACGTCGTTGCGTAGATGTTCTTGGCACTGGTAGCAGTGGTGGAGCAAGTTCTCGCCAGGGCATCCACGGCGAAGGCAGCAGGCCCCACGCAAATAGCCCGCTCGGGCCGCCCTCTGCGCTGTCCATGCGCCCCACTGTGGAAACGCTCTCGAAGGCGTCCGCATCCTTGAACGACATCTTACGCCGCGCCCAACGGAGGGTGCGCTGAGCTGCTCGGAAGTTCCCACCTGATGTGCACTCAGCTCTATCTGGGTGAGCTCCTCCTTTGCGCCAGTGGTCCTTTGTCCGCGTCGTTCGGGTTGTACTTCCAATCGTCTCCGCAGCTGTCGGCCCAAGCCTCTGGGCCGCGTAGTTTCCAATCAATCTCGCCAATAGCCACCGTGGGCGTCCCCGTTCGATCTCCACTTGGTACGTAATCGCGAGGTTTGTATATCGGCGAAGACTGCTTGACCCCCCAGCCGCGCGCGCGCGTGTGGCTGGGGCTATTGTGCTTCAAAAGTGGATCACCCCTTGTTATATTGACTGATGTCGTGGGCCTTGGGGCCCTGCGTGTCGTAGATATCAAACATGATGGCAGACGTGCGTCGCCCTCCAACCGCGGGGCCAGCCGTCGCTGCTGCCGTAGCCCTCGCTTGACTTGCGCGCCACGCCGGCAAGCCCACGGCCGCTGCGTCGCGCATCCGCTCGGCCCCCAGGCTGGAAGTGCAGCGCCTTGCCGCGACGTTCCTGCCTGCCCCCTCTGCGCTGAACTCTCTGGGCCAAATTGAACCGCCTGCCGGTGGATTTAGCCTTTTCAGTTGCCGTCGTAATTCTGCGCCGTCTCCCCCTGGCGGCGTGGAACCTCAGGGCCCGCGCCAAACTTTCTGCCTTGATGGCGACGCCGTGCTTCATGATGGACTTGGGATTTAATCCCAAGTCCATCATGAAGCATCGTTCTCGAGCCTAGGATGACCGCCTTCTCCAGGACGATGAAGCCTAATTCGTGGACGTCTGCGACCAGAGCTGCAGTGCCATTTCCCGACTGATGGCGAGCCAGGGAACGGGGCCCCATGCTTCCTCGGCGAGGCTCTCAACGCACTCGCGCTGCATGAGGCTTCGATAACGGCAGCACGCGTCTTGCACAGAGCCGTGGAAAGTTGGCTCTGGGTACGGTTTTCGCCTCCACACATCCGGCCAGCAGACCGCTGCGCGGCGGCAGCCGGTTGTAACTGGAGACGGCGCGCGCCCCCACGAGTCCCGGGCTGACGTGGAGAAGGCGCGCCATGTGCAGGATCACCGGAGGGCGCCCCAGTGCGACCGTCTTCTCGCTGAACTCGGCTATGTCGACGCGGTCGAATAACTTCATGATGCGCAAGAGAATGGTAGACACAGGTGCGTCTTGCATGGGCGCTGATACCGTCCTGCATCAACGTTGCAAGACCAGCTCGTAAAGATGGTGATCAGTTTTTACGGCTCTTCTCCAGAAGCCAGCGCTTCGCTCGCACCAAGCTACTCACATGCACTTGTTCATCCTTCCCCGCGCTCGCGTTGGCATCGGGGGGGGGGGGGGGGGGTCCAATATGGCGTTCGTCTCCTGCTCTCAACGCCTCTCCCTTGGTCACTCAGCGAATAGATCCGTATATGTAGAAGCTGATGCGGCCGCGCAAGTCTGGAAACGCACATCTTGAAGACGTCGGTGAGCTCCTGTGTTCGAAAGCTCACAAGACGCTTGTGGGGCTGCTCTCGACCATCGATCCACTGACTGCGCAGTTTTATCTAGGAGTGGCTCTGATGCCCGCCTCGAGGTCGCCCATCGCGCATGGCCCCCAGTCGCTGTCGAGCTGATCTTGGGATCTTCGGCCCTACGTAGAGCTTCGACGCTGTCAAATATTATGATAACTGCTGGGTGTGTCCATCCATCTCTCCTGCCACTTCTCTGGCCTGGCATCTGAAATTGTCTGAGAGGCGCCGATGACGTCCGCGTTAAAAGGTGGCTGTAAATATCGTTTGTTTTCTTCTCCGCCTCGGAAAGACATGGATCAGCTCGCTTAGTACCTCCTTGCAGCTCAGTCCATGCGAATTCGCGAACTGCCCGTTGAGCTGCCCGCCAATGTCTCCCGAGCGCCTTGTTCGGCAAATGCTCCCACATTTGTCCGACGCGTGCTTGCCCGGGGAGGCCGGCGTTTTCTTATCCGGCGCTTCGACATTGGGCGGAAGGGGGGTGGGTCTGGCCCCAGACCTCTGCTGCGACTGTTTGCAACAGTGCGTCCTATGGGGGGGGGGTCAGCCCGCTCGAAACAGGCGCCTAAGAACAACCAAGATCAACTCCAGAAGGGGGGGGGTCCGAGGGCCCGCGCCGATCGGCAAAACAATGAATAGGAAACGATCGCGAGTAGACATGCATTCCCAAGGCGCGTTCGGTGCAGGGTCGCACTCAGCTCGTCCAGGAATTCTGTTTTCTCTATGATCTAGATGGGAGAGGAGGAATCTCAGGACTCAAGACGCGGCGAGGCCCACGCGCGGGGAGCAGGTCCCAAAAGAGAGCTCGACGACGACGACGACGACGCGACAGCGACGACGGACAACGCAAGACACCAGCCGCGGCAGCAATGGCCGCGGCGTCGGCGGCGGAACGGGCCGGCGCCGGGCCGCTCGGTGCTTGCCGAGCGGAAGTCGCGGCGCTCGGCCTCGAAGGCAACCCGGCGAGCGACGCAGTGATCCTGGAATTTGTGAGCGGTTGGGTCGTCTTGATCGCGATCTGGCCGGCTTGCGCTAGCGCGATGGGCAGGGCCCCCAGGCGCTTGGAACGCCGGTTCTGGAATGCTGGTCCCATGAAGAGCACCCAGACCATGATGAAGTTCAGCGGCGCTGCCATCAGGACGAACGGCATAAGAGAATTCGGCGCCGTGGTCCTCGCGCGGTCTGTCATGACAAGGAAGGCCCTTGACCTGACCCGCGATTTGGTCGCCCAGCACCTGGGCCAGAGCAGCGCCCAAGAGCGCGGGGCGGCGCCCGCGGCGACGCATAGCGCCCAAGCCACGGAGGAAGCCCGGCCCGGCCAGGGCAGGGGGAGGGAGAAAAGGATGATGAGGTGCAAGGATGAGGGCGAGGACGAGGAGGAGAGGGATGATGAGGCGGGGGAACGGGAGGTGGGGGAAAGGGAGGAAGAAGGGTAGGTAAGACGCTAACTTGGGACGAAAATCCGCGTTCAAATAGGTGGGCCACCCTGCCTCTAGGGTGGCGGGAAGAAGTGGGAATGGAAAAGAGAGGTCCCCCACGGCGCTCGGGCCGCGTGGGCGGCCGCGCGGGCGCGGGTGGCCTCTGCTGCTCGTTCGGCAGCTCTTGCCTCTCGGCGCCGGTGCGCCACCTCTCTGTTCCCCGACGCGGGCGAGCTGCTCGGGCGACAGGGGAGGGGGGGGGGGGGGGGCAGCGGCGGCGGCGGCGGCGGCGGCGGCACAGAGAGGGAAGCGAGGCCAAGAGGGCCATGGTAATCAACGAACTCCTGCACGCCCAAGGCCTCGGGAACGGATGGGGGGCTCTCGGAAGCAGGAGTCGGGGCTGGAGTAGGATCTCCGAAATTATCTTCTGAGCCGTCTGCGCACTAGGCAGTGAATCTGGCCAGCGCTGGATCTACTCTCTTCGGTCAGGCGGCGCCATCTTTTGTCAGAGCGAAGTCGGGGGCAACTTGAAACTCTACATCCATATTCTGCACATAGGAGGCCCTCCGACGTTCTCAAAGCTCGCTGCCACAGGCAAGCCTCTCCGCGTCTTCGCAGCCCGTCTCGCCATTGGCACCTGCATCGCAATATGGAGGCGATGGAACCCCTAATAGTCAATGCAAGTGCCATGCACATGCGCGGCGGGTAGGTATTCTCGCACAGGTTCCGAAACGTGCCGCCCTGTCGTTTTCCCAGAAGAGTGAAGTGGGAACATTTGGGGTGGGGGCACCTGCCATGAAGCCTCTGGTGGGGCCCAGGGAGACGCGCGCTGGGGGGCCTCGGGGGAGCCCTGCCTATGCTGGTGGGGTCCTGGTCCTGGTGATAGCACTGGTCGAAATCTACCGTCGTCGTCGTAGGGGCCGCCATAATGTCTTGCAGAGGGCCGCATTGAAAACTCGTCGGGGCTTGGGGCTGCCAGACAACAGGCTGGGGATGTTCAAACCAGCCTGAAGTACATACAGTGATGTGACAGCCTAAAAGGTATATGATTGACCGCATGAGCCCGTTGCCGATGTCCGACTGGAATGCTTGCCTTGGAGCGGCCCACGGCGCGCCCCAGAACCGCTCTCGCGCGCGCCCAGGGGGGGGGGGGGGCCCTCGTGCCATCGCGCAGCGCGCCACGTTTCGAACGGGCCTCCCCCCCCCCCCCTGTGTTCCAAACGCGCCGCGCCAATTTGCGCGTGGCCCACTCTTGCATCGTGTTCTGTGTGGTGAGATCTCCTAACTCCTGGTCGATGGCCATATCTACGCACCACAGAATGATGTGATATTGTGCTGTGTGCCGCCCCCCATTCTTGCCACGTCTGCATATCTCCAACTCTGCGATTACCTGAAAAAAGATTGAGTACGCAAATATCGATGCGATGCACCCTCCTCGGCAGCCATTCTGACGCTGGCTGCTGGCAATCGCGAGTGCGAAACTTCTGAGCGCGATGGGCGAATTACACCGTCAACTGCTCTGGAGCACCTTCTCCTGCGCGCGCGAAGGGGGCGCGGACTTTCTGCCAGGTTGTGGGATCACGCGCGTACTCTGCCCCTTGGAGCAGCCCTCTTGCTCCGTCATCATCAAACTGCGAAATGGCAAGCACCGGTGCAGGATAGAGACCGCGCTCTGGTATGCTGACTTTCGCTGGGTATGCTTCCCCCCGCCGTCCGCACCCGAGATGCGTTTCCTTGTTTCTTTTGTCCTCAACGTCTTGTTGCGCGAGCTGTATGGCATGTTCTGGATCTAGCACGGCACCGCGCAAGTGGTATGCCAAGCTGCAACTGGGAGAGTCGAAGGGGAGATAGATAGTCTCTCAGTAGCCGTCGACCTGAGAATTGCACTGAACAGCCGTGCATCTGTTCCCCTCCCCCATGAGTCATTCCACCACGTGTACTGCACTGCAGTGATTGCGCACGATGCGTTGCCCGAGTCCTTTCCTGCATGCACCCTGCACATCAGGCCGCGTGCATTTGAGGCACGGTACGGGTGGAGGTTATTGAGGAAAGATCGGGTTGAGTGGACCCGCAACAGGCAGCGGCGCGCCTGATGACCGCGAGAGCGGGAACAGAAATGTCCCGAGCATGCTGCGCTAGGACGATCCGCCCCTTAGCTGCTGCGTCGGCTGCGAGCGCTGCGTTGACCGATCCACGCCACGTAGCTAGGGATCCAGCGACGCGCGATTCCCAGGAGCCGAAGTCGGCGAGGGGGCCGGGGAAAGCCCGATCGGCACGGCGGGTAGATCGGAGCCAGTTGAGATATGGAGTACTCGATGGAGCCACGAGTCCCTGGCGACCGATGCCGATCGAAACGCATGTGCGACTAAGCCACGGAGCGTAGGAGTCCCATATGCAGCGACCTCCCCAAGAGCCGGAGTCGACGAGCCCGTAGCACCGTGGTGGGGTCGGCCCGTTGAGCTAGAATTTCTTTATTTTTCATCGCGGTGATGCAGCTGAAAAAGTTTAACGATCGGTAGCCACCGTCAGATGTTGCATGTGAGCGTGCTGAGCAGACGATAGGTCGGGCCATGTGCAAGCGTTGAAAAGCAGCCCTGAGGGCGCCAATGTGTCTTTGAAATGTAAGGCGGCCTCCTTGGGAAGTGATGCGCTTGAGCAGTTGCTGTCTGGATGCGCGTGCCCGAATTCCAGATGTGCGAGCTCTGGTCCGATAGATCTCACTTCGTCTAGTACAGTGCCCAGATGCGCGTGCTGTCTGGAAGCTCCGACAACAAAGTCCCCAAGGCGCGCAGCGGGGACCTGGGAGATACCATGCGCGGGGCCCCATAGTGTCCTCCTAGCACGTCTGGAGCCAGGCCCTCGAAGTTTCAGGAGGGCCTCTGTCTTGCCGGCGAAGAAGTTAAGGCGCAGGCCTCTGCGAACAAAACTGGCGGCTACTGCTGCTGCGACCCTCGGCGCTGCTTCCAGCAGCGTCTGAGCCATGCCGATGACCACGAGAGCGCCGCCGTAAAGAAGCAAACTTCGATGCCTCCACTGAGGGTATCTGGCGTGACTGAAAGCTGCGATGCGAGAGATGAGCGCACGCGCATGGACACTCGAAGATCGAGCTCAAGGTCTGCAAGGGCCTGTCTTGCTTCCTCTACACACGCGGACATAACGCAATTGAGCATGACGTCTCCTAGCTGCCGCCCTGGGACCGCTCCTGCTAGACTGCGCGCAATAGATGCAGGCCCTGGGAACCGAAACCACGAGCCATGATAGCAATCTGCTGCTAGAGCCTGCGCGTGGTGAGGGACCTGGGGTCGCTTGCACTGTATCCTTTTAGGTCGTCGATGGCTGCTCAAGGCCTCCTGTGTCGAGGATGATGCCCAGGTCCTCGCCCGAGGTGCCCGCGGGGGGCGCGAGCTCCCTGGTGGACTTGCACTAGGCAAATATGGGGTCCATCATGAAAAGGCAACTGACCGCTGTCATGATTTGGCTATCTCTTGGAAGAACCTGAGCGCCAATGCTGCCCGATCAACTCCTCTCCCTGGGGTGCCACCGCATTGTGAGTCGCCGGCCATGGCAGGCAATGCCTGCACCAACGACTCTCGTAGAAGCAGTCGGTACTTTTATGCCGATATGCGGTGATAGCATGACAAACCTGTGGTTGCTGCAAATAGGTGGGTTGGCTTTCTTTTTCCAGCTGTTCCAGTAGTAGCCTCGTTTCCACTGCGTGGGCTCATCATTGCGCGCGCAGCCGTTCCTAGTGACGTCGCGGTAGTGCTTGGTCCTCTATGGTCCAAAGGCCCTGGGGAGCGCTCCAAGGGCCCGTCGAGGCTGGCGGCCGATCGTTTGGCCGATTTGCAGACCCGGCAAACCCGTTGGAAGTCGCACAGAGGAGGGAGGAAGGCCTATTCGAAGTCGGTCGGGAGAGGCGGCAGTAGGTTGGGAAGCCATTGCGGTGCGTCCTCTGGTGCCGCGATACATCTCCTCGGCGGCGAAATAGCGGGGCCATATGATAGCGGCCTCTTGGCGATCTGCTGCAAGCTTGCGGTTCTCTCGCTATAGCGCGGGCAATGCACGAGTGCTTTGGCGCGTTTTGGAACCGATGCCCATGGTGCTCAGCTTGCGGAAAGCTTCATCATTGGCATGCCCCGGCCACGCGCTGGCAACCTCTCCTCTGCTAGCTTCTCATAGTGCCTTTGCGCATCCTGCGCAGCGGCCACTCAAATGAGGACTGCGGCATGGATATTCAAGAGCTCGCGATGTGCCATGATCATATCGATGCACGCTTCTACGCATCGCATGAGTACGGCGCACGCGCGCAGCACGGGCTGCGCGGCGCCGCGGCGGATGCCCGCGCGTAGCCGGGGTAGGGGGGTGGGGGCCCACAGGAGAGGAGAAATAACTCCGCTGCGCCACAGTGCGAGCAGGCGTGGCTTCCCCACCGGAGGTCGGGTTCCATTGCTGGGTCGCTGCCGTAGCGCCCCCTCTATAGAAAACGCACTGCTAGTTGCTTCTTCCAAATGGGCGGTGCCCGAATTGAAACCAATGACCGTGTAGAGCATTGCAAGTAAGTCGGGGAACTTGGCCCTAGCCGGGTGCTTGTTGCCGCGCGCGCTGTCGACGCGGTGTCTCTTTGCCGATGATGCCCACTGCTAAGCAAAGACGACGATGGCGAGCTGCGCTGTTCTGACGCTTACCTGCAGAGAAGATGCATGGCGTAAATAAATGGATCTCTCCTCCTGCAGCCGATTGAGTCATGGCTGATCCAAGTCTGCCTTGGCCCCCTGCCTGGAGGTCCCTCGCTGGAAAAGCTGCGCGCATGCCTACCCGAACGTAGCCATCGCAAATCTGCGCATGATCCGCGGCGTGCACCTGGAACTCTGGAGGCGCAGAGCTGGCGAGTAGGTTGCAAAAAAGATGGGCCGCAATGGGATCAACATATAGTGCTGGGTCGCGCTGCATCATGCATGGCCTGGTAGAGGCAGGGGCGGCGATTGATCTCTGAAGCCGCTAGGTCAATGTCCGTGTCAACGCCCGCAGCTGGCACTGTGATTGCGCGTGAGACAACTGCGTAGTCCCTGCGTCGGTAGTTGTCTGGGGTCGGGGCTTTGCCCGGAGCAAGCCGCGTACCTGGGGGGCCCAGGGGGTCCTCATAGAAGGTAGCCGGGGCCCATTGCTCCGTGTCCCTGATGAACCTCCTGAAGAGCCCCCCGGGAAAGCTCCCCTTCTCAACGTCTACATCACCCGTGGCGTCGTCGGCGACCGAACCGAGAGCCGCTCTGGCGCCCATCAACGCAAACACATGCTGCGCAATGGCCCTACTGGTCTTGAGGAGGTCAGCGCGGGAGGCCCACACGTCGGACATTCATTGCGGGGGGCGGAGGGAATGCGGAGCGCGGCCGACACCAACGCAAACAGAAAGGGCGGGCGCTATCACTATGGCAATGAGAGCCTCTGCAGAGGGGCGCACCACCTGGCAACGTCTGGGTTCGAACCTGCAACCTGATTGATATTCGAAGTCTGCGTGTACCCACAGATAGCAGCCGTCATCGCCTGATGGGCTGACTGGCGCGTTGAGCATGTAGTATGGACCTATGGTAGCGGTGCCCGAAAGCTGCGCGCGCGCCTCCACAACTCCCACAAATGAGTATGGTTCGTGGGGGGACTGACCCGCCAAGTGCATCATCCGTCTAGACGCGTCGCATCCTGCCGCGCGAACCCCTCGCGAGCTCCCAGCGAAACCCCTGGGGCCCATGATGGGCACATTGGCAAAAGCCACCCAGCACAGGGCATCGAGAATTCTGGGCCTTCTCTGAGGTCCTCCAGAGCGGCGTTTGGGCACAATGTCGAGCATGGTCGTTGTCGGCGGTAGGTGGGCGGAAATGGCCGCGCCGGCGGCGGGTGGGCAAGCTGCGCGCTGCGACGCGTGCAAATGTTCAACCCGCACCCGTGGCAGCGCTGTCCGGCGAGGCTCCTGCAAGATGATTGATCGCCAACTGGGCCCCATGAACGGCTGCAAGAACTGCATCGCGCCGCGCGCGCAGGATGTGCATGAGACTGTCCAGCATGCGCTTGGCGCGCATTGTGGCCCCAGTAACATCGCCCTCTTGCAATGCGCGTGCGACGTCCACGTTGTCACTGCGTAGGGTGAGGTGCACAGCGGGCGTGGCCAGGCATTGGGGGCGCCATGCAATCGCCTAGATGGCCGCTTCAATCTCCAAGCAGAGTGGCGCAAGTGAGCCCGCTGTCTCAACATCTCGGACTGGTCCTGCCACGTGGCCGACCAGGGCACGTCCAACTGTGGAAATAATCAGCGCGCAAAAAACCCATGCAGGAACGCATTGTTGATAGTTGTGCTTGAATTCCCCTAAGGTCGCGTCAGTGAAGACCTCGTGCCACGCAAATTCGTTAGAAGGGGTAACATACACGCAGTTCCCCCAATCTTTTGATTGTCGCGGAGCGCCGAAAGGGCGCAAGCGAAAGTAGATCCCGAGGCAGAGCGAGGGCCCAAGGTCGTTTGAGGAGCCCCTTGGCGCCTTGGAGTGGAGGGAGAGGGGAATGGGCAAAGCCTCGCATGGGCCAAACAAACGGCGTGCCCGGGAGCTGGCTGGAGGGGGGGGGGCCACGCTGCTGCACCCCTGGGGCCTTGGCGAGCTGATCTGAATTAGCAACGTGGCCATGCTGAATAGCCTGGCGTTGCCGAGCACTGAATGCGCGCAAACGAGTTGGCTAACGAAAAACACGGCTGCCTGATGATGGCGGCGCAGGGAAAGAGGCTGCGGCCTCCTGGGGGCCGATGGGGGCTGGGTGGCTCAGAGGTCGCTCGTCCTCGAAGTCGACCGTGTTCTGGGCGACTGGAGCCCCCGCGCCTGCGCCCAGTGCTCCACCCCCTTCGTCTCGTCGCATCTTGGCCCCCGATCCCCCTGTCTGCCGCCGCCATGGGGAAGCCCGGCGCGCGCCAATGCGCGCGGGCCTCGGTGTCTGTGCCGATGATTGAGCAGCGGGCGTGGCTGGCGATGCGTGCTGCGCGGGAAGCTCACCGCGTAGTGCCGCTTGAAGACGGGCACGTCCTGCTGCTGCTTGCTCTTCTGCTTGCGTCATGGTCTTGACCTTGGGTTTCTTCAAGGCTTTGATGGCTGCGTCAATGGCCGCTGATTTCATGCTATCCATGTCCTGCGCCCTGATCTTCACGACGCCCTGCTGCAGGTGATTGACGGTCTCCTGGAACTCCCTCATTGATTCGGCGAGTAACGCATTCTGAAACTGCAGCGCTGCCAGAATCGCCGGTGTAGCGCCGGCCTCTGCTGATAGAGCTGCGGCTGCTCCTCCAGGCTGTGCTCCTCCAGGCTGTGCTACCCGCTGATGGAGCTGCTGAAGCTGCGGCGCTGGCTGCGCGGCTGCAACTCCGTTGCCGCCCTGCGACCGCACTCGGACGCCGTCCACATCGGAGCGGGGCCGCATCCTCATCTTCAGCCATGTGGGCGCCACGTGCCTCGTCGACTACTAGCGCACGTTGTGGTCCACGAGACTCACGATACTCTTGAGATTATGTTGGTAAGTCCTCGAAGTGCTCGAAAAGCTCTTCTGCCGCTGTGAGTTCCAGCTGTAGCTCATCGCGCTGAGCTTGCGCCGTCTCGAGATCGATCAGATCTGTGCATCTGGCATGGGCATCTGCGAATGGCCGTCTGCATCTGCTGACAAATAGGGCTAGTTTGGAAACTCTGGCCTGCGGAGATCTGGAGTACATAATTTGGTACAGGAGGACTGAATATTCTTCTTTGGGCTCGTTGATCTGGTCAGGAGCAAGATTCAGACCTGTGGCGCATTTGACTTGTCGCTCCAAATCAAGACCATATGATCGATTAGCGCTCGTCTGAAATCTCCCAACTGCTGTGGATCCATATGGGGAGTCCTGCCATCCTTTATGTGCCATGGCGATCTCAGGACTGACGGGCATACTTGGAAGCTGCTCTTCGATATGCGGTGATGATGTCGTGGCTGGCTGCATGGATGGAACCCCCCTCGTGCTGGACTGCCCTTTCGTGCGAGAGGGTGTGCGCGGGGATCTCTTGCTCTGCCATCCACTACTGCTTGATACTGACGCTGCGGGATCAGATCCTCTGTTCGGATGACATCGTCTGCATGTTTAGCACCCCATGGATTTGCACAAGAGCATGCTGGACATCCCCGATTCTTCCTGTATCGACACTGCTTCGCATG
Organism: Prorocentrum cordatum; assembly: GCA_963575745.1. Lineage (NCBI taxonomy): Eukaryota > Dinophyceae > Prorocentrales > Prorocentraceae > Prorocentrum > Prorocentrum cordatum. The sequence continues at coordinate 974,854 of CAUYUJ010008557.1, read as the reverse complement.
GAAGACCTTACGCTGCTGCTGCTGCTGTCGCTGCCATGGAGGTATGTGTTGTTGCTGCCTGTTTGGTCTGCGAGAACGATCCTTGTACTCGAACGTGCTGTCTGACTGCTTGTCGTTTATGTACGCACTGTGGTGGTTGTTCAACAAATTTGCTGCTGTGGCCACTTGTATCAGGGTGCGTGCTTGACTGCGCGCTGCACGTTCCCTTCTGTGCCAGGACGGTCCTGTACTTCTCGCTCTCGCAAGAGCCGCGGTTGGATATGATCACGGTCGGCCCAATGCCCACGTCTTGGGGCGCACGCGGATGGAAGGGCCGGCGCGTGTGGCAGCTGTCCCTGTTCGGGTTCGCTGCTACCTGGTAGCAGTGCCCGAAACCTGAGCCGGGAAGGCGGCTGAGGAGGAAGGGGAAGAGGTGGGAGGGGGGGAAGGAGGGGGCGGGAGGAGGTGAAGCGTGGCCGAAAGCCGGTTTCTATAAAGCGCGTGCCCTTGTGGGAAGGTCAAGCTCACACACTGATGCTGCACGCGAAGTAGAAGAACCAGTCAGAAAACAAAAAAAACACCACAGGGTACAGGTAGAGCGTCGGACAAATCCTGAGCGACAGTGAGCAAAACCGACACACCAAACAATTAACGCTAGGATCGGGAATAGGCCGAATTAGATCCTCAAGAACTGCTGCGGCCAGAAGCTGCCCATGGAACTCCTCGAGCTTGACCATCGCCGCTACATTTTTGAATATTTCATCGTCAATCGGGCGAGCACTCGGCGAAATCCTCGGCGGGCCGCTCGACGCCACCGCGGTGCCGTCCGAGCGCTCCTCAGACCCCCGCTCTGCGATGCGGCAACCAAGGTGGGTGAAAACGCAATCCCACCTGAAACACCGTCGCCCGTACCGGCACACTCCTGATTGCGGAGGGGCTGGCTGTGGCTGTTCAGTCACAGGTGTACCATGGCGATCCGCTCCCGCCGCGCCAGGAGAGCGAACACGAACGGTTTGAAAGGAACGAGGCCGAACGCCCGGTGAAGATGCCGATTCACCCCTCGAACCCAGAGCCCTCAGCTCCATGATGCAACCCTCCAGCAGCGGGAACTTGTCAGCAACTGATTCTGCACAGCTATCAATGTGAGGTCCAATGGCCTTGACCACAAACGCAAGCAACTGAGTGGAAGTAATAACTTAGTCGCAACCGACGCCTCGAAATCATTCAACAAAACGAGTAAACGTGCAGAGACGGTTTTCCCAACAATATCACGAATAGTGCGAATCATATCCCGAACGATTTGCTGCAATTACCCGTCAACGTACTCCCTTGCACACGCTCGCCCACTGCCAAAATCTGAGTCCATGTACGCTTTGGCCAAAACAAACTCCTCTACGCACGCGACCTTGTAATTCACTGGCGAACAAGCTGGCGACGACGCCGTAGACGAAGGCGGCGACGACGACTCACTACTCTCAGCGGCATGCAGTGGCGCAACAGGGCTCTCCATTTCTCCCAAGATGCCGCGTCGCATGGCGATAAATCCGTTTTGAGACTCCACGAACTGTTGATGGGATGCCAATTGCTGATCGTATGTGGGTTGTGCCATCGACAGAATTCCAAGAACGGATAAAACTGCTAGCGGCGAAACGCCAAAAATGCCGTCACCGACGCCTGCTGCATGCGTATGATGAGTCGGCATCGCACACACTAGAACCCCCGTGCGCAAGACAGACCGTGATGTTCTGGACTGACCGTACCGCGAGGCACAAAGAGGAGCTACCCGATGAAACTCACGAAAAAAAACTTTGAGAGTCGCTTCCAACTCGGCGACAAGTAGCGATGCCCAGACGGAAGCTCTTCTCGATTAGAACACACGGCCTGGTTGAGACCAGAATATTATTGCCCCGCCGCCGTTGAAATCAACCGCAATGCGCGTGCTGCCAGACAAGACACTTGCCCACATGCAGCATCCATGGAATGAGCGAGTGACAGAAAGAGAGAGGAGGGATGTCCGGCCTTGCCGCCAGCACCGCGGAATGGCCAAGGTATATGTCCTCGCCCACCGCGATGCGGCAGTCTGGCGCGAGGTCCACGTGGTGCCCCCAGCTGGGTCTGCCCCGCGAGCAGAGCGCACCGAGCGAAGGGCCCTTTGCCGAACCCTCCTCGGAGCCGCCCGCTTTCCGCGCGCCCCACACCAGCTCCTCCTGCTGCGGTCACCGTCGTCATCATCATCATCATCATCATCATCATCACAATCACCAACAAAACCATCAGCATCATCAGCATCATGCTCGGCATCATCATCATCATCACCATCAGCATCATCATAATCAGCATCCTTATCATCATCATCACCATCATCATCAGCACCATCATCACAATCATCACCACCAGCAGCAGCCTAATCATCACCACCACCACCATCATCATCACCACCATCATCATCATCATCATCATCATCATCATCAAACTCATCAGCAGCAACATCATTTTCATCATCATCGTCACCATCATCCTCATCGTCATCATCAGATCATCGTCATCGTGATCATCATGATCATCCTCATAATCATCGTCATTAGTATCATAATTATCGACGTCGCCATCATCATCGTCATCATCAGCATCACCCTCATCATCGTCATCATCCTTGTCGTCATCGTCATTAAGAGTACCATGCGCATCGTAAACATCATCACCATCACCAGCATCATCAACAACACCGTCATCGTCATCGTCGCCATCATCGTCATAGTCGTCGTCATCATCAGCATAATCATCATCATCGTCGTCGTCATCGTCATCGTCATCGGCATCGTCATCGTCGTCGTCATCAACTCCATGCGCATCCTCCTCCTCCTCCTCATCATCATCATCATCATCATCATCATAAGCGGCATCATCATCATCATCATCATCATCATCATCATCGTAATGGCCATCGCCATCATCGTCATCATCGTCACCCTCATCATCACCATCATCGTCATCGTCATGCCACCACCATCGCCAAGGCCATCGTCAGCATCGTCGTCTTCGTCGGCAGCCGCAACCTCCGAACACCGACGCGCGAGGCAGGTGTCAGCGCCGGGGCGCCCAGAACAGGCCCGGGGCCCCGCCATCTCGCGCGTCACCTGAGGCTCCGCCGCACCCTCCCTCGCCTCGCGGCACGACGACCACCACGGACACGACGACGACGACGACGACCACGATGACGACCACGACGACGACAACGACGCCGCCAACGACGACGACGACCACGACGACGACGACCACGACGACCACGACGACCACGACGACGACCACGACCACGACCACGTCCACGACCACGACGACGACCGAGACGTCGACGACCACGACGACGACAGCGATAACCACGACGACGACCAAGACCGACCACCACCACCACGACGACCATGACCACGACCAACACAACGGCCACGACCTCGCCTCGCGGCACGGTGGCTCTTGCTCTGAGCGTGCCGCCGCCGGCGCGCTGTTGCCTTGGGCCTTCGGGGCTGCGCTCGCTCCTCGAGCCGTTGCCTTGGGCCTTCGGGCCGCCCCGTGGGCCACGCTTCCGCCGTCCTTCCTTTTTGCACGGCACTGGGCCCGGTGCACCTTCAGGAAGAGAGATGCGAACCCATTCGATCCTTGAGGGCGACGCCCTTTCTGGAACTCATCACACGGAGCTGCGCGGCTCTCTGAAAATCTTGGGGGGGGTCCGGAGTTCCCCCCGCCCTTGGAGCAAGGCGGAGAACGACGACGACGACCACCACCACCACCACCACCACCACGGACACCACGACGACGACGACAGGCGACGGACGACGACTGCCGACGACGACGACGACGACGGACGACGACGATTATGACGACGGCGACAAATACAAAGATAAAGACGACGACGAAGACGACGAAGACCACGAGGACGACGCTGACGGCGACGGCGACGGCGAAGAACGACGACGACTCAGGTCGGGTGGGGTCGTCGTCGTGGTCGCCGTCGTCGTAATTCAAACTAGGTCACTTCCACTACGGGTCAAAGCCATACCTCAATGAGGTCCGGTCTACCACCGTCGTCGTCGCCGCCGCCGTCGATGCAGCCGGCGTCGCCGTCGTCGCCGCCGTCGTCGTTGTCGCGCTCGCCATTGTCGTCGTCGTCGTCGCCGTCGCCGTCGCCGTCGCCGTCGCCGTTGTCGCCGTCGTCGTCGTCGTCGTCGTCGCCGTCAAGAGCCAAACCTGACTCCCAAGTAGGTCACACCCACCACGGTCCAGAGCCACACTCCAGTTAGGTCAGGTCCACCACCGCAGCCGCCTCCGTCGCCGCCGCCACCATCGTCACCGCCGCCGCCATCGCCGTCGTCGTTGTCGCCGTCGTCATCGTCGACGCCGTCGTCGCCGTCGTCGTTGCCACCACGGGCCAGACCAGAGTCCGAATTAGGTCATATCCACCACGGGCCAGAAACAGACGACATTAAGGTCCGGTCCACACCGCCGCCATCGCCGCCGCCGCTGTCGTGGCCGCCGCAGCCGCCGCCGTCGTCGTCGTCGCCATCGTCGACGTCGTCGTCGCCGCCGCGGCCGTCGCCGTCGCTGGCTGTCCCGCCCGACCCGACCTGACCCGCCCGCCGTCGCCGTCGCCGTCGCCTCCGTCGCCGTCGTCGTCGTCGCCGTCGTCGTCGTCGTCGCAGTCGTCCGTCGTCGTCGTCGTCGTCGACGTTTTCGTCACCGTCGTCGTCGTTGTCGTCTTTGTCGTCGTCGTATTCGTCGTCTTTGTCGTCGTCGTCCGTCGTCGCCATCATCGTTGTCGTTGTCGTGATGGTCGTCGTCGTCGTCGTGATGGTCGTCGTCGTCGTCGTCCGTCATCGTCCGTTGCCGTCGTCGTCGTTTGCTGCCTTGCTCTTGTGTGGGAGGGAGGGGTCTGACCAACCCAATATTGTTCGGGGGGTCCAGAACCCCCCTTCACCCCCTGCCAGCAGCGTCATAGAACGCTCTTTCCGTCCTTGCGAGATCGGCCGAAGCTTAGGTCCATCCCACTCTGGCGCGATACTGCGCCCCTGTCGTGCGATTCCAGCTTGCTCGTGCGAACGATCCGTTGACTCCATGCTGCTCGAACAGCCGAGGGAAAAGACATCAGAGCAGCTGGCGGTCGAGCGGGCGCTCTTGAACGCCTTGGGGCGTGTTGATCATCAGCAACAGCAGAAGCAGAAGCAGAAGCAGAATCAGCATAAGCATCATCATCATCATCATCATCATCATCATCAGATTCTTCTTCTTCATCATCATCATCATCAGCATCATGGGAGTCATCACCATCACCGTCACCATTACCAGAAACATCATCATCGTCATCAGCATCAACCTCATCATCGTTGTCATCGTCGTCGTGTTAATCGTCATCGCCAGCATCGATATCTCCCTCGTCTTCACAATCATCAGGTGAATTCACATCCTCATGGTCCTACTCCTCATTAGCACTATTCCCACCATGATCAACAGCATCATTATGAACATGGCACCCATAATCGGTACCGACATCGCCATGATCGCAATCGTGACAAGCGACAGACTCAACGTAGCACTCTTTCTCCCCATTAATCCGACCCCTGCTCCTCCCCATCCTCCTGCACCTCCTCACCACTCATCGTTGTCATCCGCCTCAGCCAACGAGGTGGTAAAAAAATGCTGTTGCTCATGATCGCTAAATTCGCGGGCCGTTGCAAATCATCCGCGCAAGCCCGAAATCCAACTGGGAGGCAAGCCGTATTCCTGCTCTGGGCCTTCCTTGGCATAACACACTCTGCACATGTACGCGGCTTCTCTGGTCCAAGCACGCTGCACTCGCGCCAACGATGCAACAAGAAGGGGTGGAGGGACGAGGCACGCCAGGCCGAGGCGGACGCGGAGGGTGCACGAGGAGGTGGAGAACGCCATGTGATCGATCAAGCAGCGCACTCAGAACTGTAAAGGTCGCCGGGCGGCTCAGTTCACGTGAGCGCGCGCAAGAGTTCGATCTGGGCATGGGCACGCGCATGGCCCCGAGACAGGGGCATCTTCAGAGGGGTTCATGCGCTGCCTCGCGAACGCAGCACACGCAGCCACCCCTCTGAGACAAGGCCAGGACTAGCATTAAATCGGACCAAGACAGATCGGGGAACTCTAAGATCCGACGGTTCTGGGGGATGTACTGACCGTATACGAAAAATTCTCGAAAAACGCGCTCCTGACAACTTCAACGCATGGCATCGCCGTGCATGCGAATCGCGAGTGAGCGAGTTCAGACATGTACAGGCGTGAGGGCGCAACCACCTCGGGCCTGAATTTTCAAGTCCCTCCAAGTCCCTTCAATAATATAATCGACAAACAGTGCAAACATCGGACAACGTCACCGGGGTGTAATATTTCAAGCGCGGGGGGGACACCTCAAGAAGGGAGAAGAACCACGGGCGAAAACATCACATCCGTCAGGGAAGCAGTTTACTTGGGTGGGCGCATTTATTGCGACGCAAAAGCTGGGAGTAAGTTGTCTCGGAGGTTGGGAGGAGGAGCGAACATCTTCAAGCAGCTGTAAAAAGTATGGTCTCACGCCGCCATTGGATGGAAAAAGAAATATAATATTTACCATGCTTGCGTCTTGAGCAAGGTATTGTACTCTTTGGATTCAGTATGGTTGCTCAAAGCCGAGAGAGCGCGATTGGACGCATTTCACTGCAAATGCATCCGGAAGATATTGGGTATTCCGCCGTCGTTTATTTCCAGGGTCGCCAACACCGCCGTGCTGGACAAGGCCGGTGCGAAGCCGCTTTCTGACGTATTGTCTGACAGACAAGTGGCACTGTACACCAAGATCGCAAATTCAAGTGGATCTTGTTTGACGAGAGCAATGCTCTGCAACGCTGACGGCTCTCCCAGGCAATGGGCTTCCCGGAGGAGGCGTGGGCGGCCGCGGCAGCGATTGGCCACTTCGGTGTATGAGCTTTTGTAATCATAGACAGTATCCCCTCTCTCTCCCCCTCCTCCTCCTCCTCCTCCTCCTCCTCCTCCTCTTCGTGCCTCGCTGCCAGTCTTGTGATTCACAGTCGGGCGCTCCATCCTCTGCTTCACAGTCGGGCGCTCCTTTGCCTGCCTCACAGTCGTGAGGCGCTCCTTGTTTCTCTCTGTCACTGAGTAATGCCTCGCTGCCCGTCTTTGCTTCACAGTCGGGCGCGTTATTTTCCTGCTTCACAGTCGTGGGGCGTTCTCGCTTTGATCATTTTCCTGAAGTGTCGCCAATCGTGCGCTCTTCTGCCCACGCGTCCTTCCGGATGCTTGGCTTCGTGGTGGTGGTGTTGGGGGGCACCTCGGCACTGATCGGCTCGACCTGGCATTTTTCAGGTCGGACCTGAAAATCATCCGCTGATGCGCATCCTCCTCTGTTGTCAGGGGGAGCCCGTTCAGGTCGACCTGTAAAACAACTGATCTCGTCGGACACCGCCACCAGGCTATGATACTCAAGAATGAGCTACACCGTCGCAGCCACGGAGGTGATTGAGCCGAATTCCCCAAACCTTCGTAGACGCGATGTATCGGGCGCCGCGGCCATCCCAGAGCTCTCGGGAACGCTCTGAGAGCGCTCCGCTTCGAAAGCGTTGCAGAATGCTCTGGAACCTCGTATCCCAGTCCTGAGCCCGCCCGACCACCCCCACCCGAGAGACGAGAAAGAGCAAGCCCACACATCCGGCGTCACGGTGTTTTCGAAACACTGGCCCCTGACCTCTCGACCACTTCCCTGGGACCAATTTTTCATGCCGAGTCGTTTGTTAACGGTGCCGAGGCCCGGTAAGGGCTCCGAGAGGCCGAAAACAATGAACAAATCTTCGTCTGGATTATTCCCGAGACCCCGGATATCTGGGAGAGGAAATGAAAAGTGGGGCGTTGCTTAATGGGGGGGCGACACGTGGGGGAGGTGGGGGGGCAACGTGCACTTTTCGCACCCCTTTTGGGCCCCTTCAGGGCACAGGAGGCGCACTTTTTTCGCCCCCCACTTATCGGCCCCCCCGTTACGCAACGCCAGGACAAGGCGGCTCCTCCTCCTCGCACCCCGCCTCGTCGCCAGCCTGCCGGGCGCCATAAGACGCGGAGCCCAGGGCGCAGGGGCGTCCCTGCCCCTGCGGCTCTCGCGGAACCCCGTCGGCGACGATTGGGACGCACAAAGACATGCTAGTACTATGTGTCCTCCTCGGAGGCGTGCGTCCGACCCAGACACGTCGTACAACCAGCTTGTACTGCATCATCTCCCGAGATGTACGGCCAGAAATCGCCCCACGGAGCAGATACTGGAAGATGTTTCGGCGCGCGCCTCGCCCATGTGGCGACGAGGCGCACATAGTACGGGCATGTCTGCGTCCAGCACCAGTCTGTCACAGACGCCTGGGTTGTGGAGGGCGGGGATGGGGTGGCGATTTTGCTGTCGGTCATTGTTTTGTTTTGGGGCGGGTCGCAACGAATGCCGGCAGTGACCGACAGCTGCGACTAAGCCTGCCCAGCGTCTAAGTTACACAATTGCAACCCCAAGGTGAGGACGAGGCGGAGGAGACGAGAACAGCCAAAGGGGCCGTTTGTGCATCAATCCCCATGTGGTCCCGACGACCAATTGTATAATGAGGTCTTACACAACGACTCAATCAAGGAAGGTATTATGCCGTTGGTCGCTGTACGGCATGTTGAAACGAGCCCTCGGGTCAAGCTACGCCCGCGGCCATGTGTTGGATAGACTTGTGAATTGCTGGAAGGCCTTCCTTTTTTCCACGCAGACATCCACATGCCTGTAGCTCGTGCGCGTGCCGTTCGCATCACGGGCCAAGTGCAAACAGAGCGCGAAGTAGAGACAACGCTGCCAATGCAGATGCATTAAATCGTCTTGAAAAATACCGCCCATGATGCAAAGACGGGGGCACGCAACTGAAATGGGCACGCAACGGAAATGTCACGAATTACGGCCCGCAGATCGTATCATCTCTAGTACTGGGCATCCGCCGTAACGATCTGGACGGTCACGCGGCGGGGGGGGGAAAAGGAAAATGATGGGGAGGATGGAGAAGGAGGGGGGACCACATCGGCGTCCAGCCTGAAATCGAGGATAGGCTGGTACGTCCAAAAGCAAGATGCTGCCTGCACGACCCTCCCAGCTCAGAGGATCTGCGATCAAGCGCGCTGAACTATCAATACCGCGCAAGGATGCCCCAACGGAGTGAGACAGGCAAGACGAAGAGCTGCGCCCAAATGGCAACTGATAGACCGAAGATTGCATGAGGCTGTCCACACGGCCATGCTGTGTGGAGGCGGCGAGCCAACGAAGGCAGTGCGGGTAAGCAACGACTCCCTGAAGGGAGCGGCAAACGAGACCCGGCGGCACGTCGGTGGCCCACCCCCGCGCGCAGCCGGCGCATGGGCCAATTTTCTGCACAAGCGCGGCCACCTTGGCGCACGCCGTGCCAAGATCCCAGGGGAGGGGGGGGCGAGGACAAGAGGCAGAGGACACAGGACAGGAGGAGATGAGGGCGACTGCACGTAACGACGAACGCCGGGGGCCTCCACAGCCGCGGACACACTTGCCAGCTCCGAACAGAAGTGTGGCGGGCAACTGCACGCTCGAGCGCTCGGGGCTTCCACAACCCTGCGCACACCTGGCGGCTCAGACAAACAGATCGGCACCACGATTCGGAGGGAGAGGGACGAGGCGGAGGGAAAAGGCGGAAGACGGAGGAAGGGAGGGCAGGAGGGCGGCTACAGAGCTCGAGTCGACCGCTCGGGGCCTCCACCGCTGCAGACTCAACCGCCGGTTCCGACGAACAGATCGGCACCATGATTCGGGGGGAAAGGGAAGGCGAGGAGGCAGAGGACGGAGGAGGCGGAGGAAAGAAGAGAGGGGACGAGGGCGGCTGCGCGCTCGAGTCGACCGTTCGGAGCCTCCACCGCCGCAGACGCAACTGCCGGTTCCGACAAGCAGATCGGCACCACGATTCGGGGGGAGAGGGCGAGAAGAGCGAGGGGAAGAAAGAGAAATGTGAAACATGTACCTCACGAGCCATGGTGGTCGCCACGCCGCCTGCGGCGCTCTGCCTGGAGCATAGCCTCGGGCAGGACAACGACAGCATGAACGCACGGGGGGGCGAGGGAGGAAGCGGCACTACGATCATCAGAAGATCTCCTGGAGTTTGAGCCCCAGTGCATTGCGACACTCGGGCGGCCCTCTGGCGGCCGTGTGGCGGGCCCAGCAGTGCGCGAGATACACGCCGCACATGGCCAGAGCACGTCGTCGCAGTTCTGGTGCGGTCGTCTCAGAATACGCCGGCTCGAGCAGTAGGAAGCTGGCCAGGCGTAGCTCTGGCGTGGTCGGGCGCGCCATGCCCAGTTCGCGGTGCACTCCTGCGGACATGTGCGGGCACTCTGCGTAATGCTCCATGGAATCATCTCCGGCTGCGCACCCGAAGTAGCAGGCCTACCGCGCCCGGAAGCGGCGGCTCGTGATCCAGCCAGTCCAGGTTGACCGGATGCAAACGGCTAGCGCCCGCGGAGGACACGTCCAGGCCACCGCGGGGAACGTCGTCAGCACCCGGTCCACCATGGTCTGCGCGGAGAGGCCGCTCTCCCACCTCGGTAGTCTCGTTTGCAGGAAAGCACGTAGCTCGGGAGCGCGACCGGGTGTGATGAGCTGAGCGCGAGTGCGCTGCCACACCTTGCGTTGTCGAGCAATGCCTTTGACTCCGGTGGCGCGGGCCACCCGCGGGGGCAACGGACCGCGCGCCTCGACGGATCGCCGAGCATCGTCCAGCTGCAAGACGAACGCCTGATCGAACCATCTCGCCCAGGCGCCAAAATGCTCCAAATGCTGAGAGCAGAAAAGAGGCACCTCGCGTTGCCGGGCAGCCCGCTCCGCCACGCGGAGGCCGCCCTTTGCGGCCGCCCCCCACTGGCAGACCAGACCCGACGCTTCGACGCCAAGGCCACCACGGGGAGGTTTGGAAGCGAAGCGGGGAAGCCCAGGTGTGGCAGGCCGTGCGCGGCAGCTGGCGGCGCCCAGCGCAATGGGCCCGGGTAGAGCGACTGCATCGCCTCACCAATCTGGGCCACGCTGCCGGCGGGGCGCCCAACTGCGCCAGGGAACTCAACGTCGAGAACGCATGCGCCGAATAAGCCGCCGCGTTCGTGCGCATCCCGCCTCCGGAGCGGCCCCAGTCCTGGGTGCGTCTCCTGAGCTTCGCGCAGGCAGCGTCCCAGCTGTGTTCGCTGCGACCTGGCCTATGAACGAACCCGAGATATTGCGCGCGATGCGCGAATCGAAATTCGCTCCAAGAGGGCGCGCCCGCCGCCGCATCTAGGCGCGCGCTGACGGGGTCGCCCGTCCGGAGCGGGATCCAGACAGTCTTGCTGATATCGATGCGAAGGCCCGACATGGTGGCGCACTCGTCGAAGAGCGCCTCCAGCCCAGCCGGCGGCGACAGCGTCTTGAGGGAGGGCCATCGCCGGATCGCCCGCGCAGGCCCGCCGCGCAGCTGTTGGGAACTCGCGCCGGCGTAGCCCGAGACAATCGCGGGGGGGCCCGAGCCCGCGAGGACCTCGAGGAGAAACTCCTGGCCCACACTGGGGAACGCCGCGGCGAAGTCGAATAACGCGGCCGCTCCGTCTGGCGCCGCGAGCGCGGTGACCTGCATTGCTTCGCCGACATCCACGACGTTAGCGAGCAGGGAGCGGCCGCCGACGAACCCGCGTTGCTCTAGAGAGACGACCTGCGCGAGGAGAGGCTCGCTTCGGCGGCGGACAGCCCAGGCGAGAATCCTGTCATCCGCGTTGACGAGGCTCAGGGGCTGGGCGTCGCTGGCAGCGTAGTGAGGGACTCCGTCTGGCCATTCTCCAGTCGCCGTCCTCGGCTGAAAAACCATCAAACTGTTGTTGTAGCTTGGCAGATCCCTCATAATGGCCTCGTTCGCCCCTGGGCTGCACAATTGCGCGTGGTCGCCGTGTGAGACTTCTGCGGCCAGCGGGCCGAGTCGCTTCCACGCCGAGAAAAGGCAGCCCGTCTGGGCTGGGCAAAGTGGACGGCGCTTGGTCCGCCGCGTGCCGCGCGTCGCTCAGGCGGCGGCGCCGGCGCGGGCCGCGGGCCGACGGCAGCTTCGACGCGCCCTGTCCTGCACGGGCAGCCCGCCCGTTCTTCAACCACTGCTGGTGGAAGCGCCTGTCCGTGGGCCGCGCGCTGAAAATCGCGCCCCAGCGCTCGCGGGGGGCGTCGGTCATGGCTGCAGGCTGCGCGCGAGCACCTCCCATGCGCGGCTGGGCACGGCCCAGAGGGGCCGGCAGCCGCCCGGCCCCAGCCTGACGAGCAAATTCCAATTCCGGCTGCACCGCGCGGCGGCCTGGCAGGCATCCAGCCCTGGGATGTCTATTCGGAGCTGCTGGAGCTTGGACGCCGCGTGCTTGCGGGCAAGCTCGTCCGCGTGGTCCCTGACGGCCTGGAGATGCCCAGACGCGCGCAGCAGGGGCCGCCAGGTCGACTTGGTGAAGGTAGCACTCCGAGCAAGGGCCCGCGCGCCCCACGCGCCCGCCCTCGACGGCCCTCAGAAATTACAACGTCATCCCGACCCTGTCTTCAGCTGTTTCGGCTGGATGTCCGCGGGCTGCATTGCATCTCTGGGCAGCGCCAAGCGGCGCAGGGGCGACGCTTCCGGCTCAGCCGCTGCTCGTTCCTGGAACGCCAGCTCGACGCAATAGGCCCAATCAGCGTGCTGCACAGCCACGAGCGCGTCGGGCGCGTTGCCAGCCGCCCGGGCGGGCAATCTCCGGCCTGGTGGCGTGACAGCGTCGGGGCCCAATTCAGCGGGACGGAATACATGTCGCGGTCGAGTTGCTTCGCCGCGCCCTGATTCCAATCGATCCTATCGAGCCGGGAGCGCGCGGCGCCACTGCGGTGCGTCAGCGCCGATTGGTGGAGCTCGCGACGGGAGAACAGCCGAAGCGCTGTCTGCTGCCAGCGGCGCTCCTCGGCGCGATCGCGCCTGCCAGAAGGGAGCGGTGACTGTGCGGAGACCCTGTCGGCGTTCTCGGCCACCCAAGTGGCGTCGCCTGCGATGACCGCCAGCGCGGTAACCATTGGACAAAGTGCCCGCGAGACCATGAGCCTTGAGCCTCAAGGTGGCCCGCCGTTGCGGGAGAGTCTGCGGCTGCGCGGGCTGCCCAGGCGTCGGCCCGCGCGAAGGGGCGGGCGGAGCCAGTGGGGAGGTAGACGACCACCAAATCCAAAGAGCCCCGAGGGCCACCAAGGCGGAGCACCGCGGCCCGGCCAGGCTCGACCTCGATCCAGTCGCGCTCCGGGAATGCCTCCAGGAGGCGATCCTGCACGATGGCCCCCGCGCCTGCTCGGGCAGCCGCCCCATGAGACCGCCGTGCGCGGCAATCGCGCGGGCCTCGCCACGCCTCTGCTGATCCGGGCGCGCTATGCGTCTCTGTCAGCGCGACGCCTCTGCTGACCCAGGCAGGCTACGCGTCTCTGTCAGGGGGGTGGCGTCGCAGGGGCGGGCGAGGCGCCCCGCGCGCCGCGCCTCGGCGAGGCGCTGGCCCGAAGCCGCTGCGAAGAGCCTGGGGCATTCCAGGTAGTCATCTAGAACGCGCCCCTGAACTGCCCCCGGCTGGGGGCACTGCGGCGGCTGCAGGCGAAGGCGGCGGCGCTGGCGGCGGCGGGAGCTGCGGAGCCGAAGAGGCCCGCGGCGGCGGCGGCGCCACCCCGAGCACGTGACGCAGACGAGCGCGCACGCGAAGACAATGAGGAATATCTTCATGATGGCCCCGTGGCCCGTCGCGACGACGAACGAGCGCATGGGGGGAAGTGTGGGGGGGGGGGTGCGGAGCAGCGTGATCATGCCCCCGAGTGCCCCGCCAATCACGGATGTGGTCTGCAGCGGGTGGCCGTGGAGTTAAAATGGTATCGACGAGGTACAACATGCGTCCTGGGCGAGAGATCGCTCGAATTATTTCGCCGCTGCCCCCGTCCCCAGCGACGCCGTCGGCCTGAGCTACCTCGCCGCAGGGGCGGGCGGCCGGGCCCTCCGCCCCCGCGCGCCTTTGCCTGGCAGATCGCCGAGTGCTTGGACCTCAGCCTCGGAGGCAAGAAATAAGAGCAATCGCCCAGGAGAAGCCGCGGGGTCGGAGGCGGCAGGGTAGTGCCAGTGCCCAGGACCAGCAGGACTGCTGCTGCAGGCCTCCGTGACGGAGTTCCCGACAGTCTGCGTGGGGTGTATCATCAGGTGGCGGTAGACCTCCAACGCATCGTACTTCACGAGCCCTAGATGTGGACCTCTGTGATGTTGCGGACGGGCGCCCCCTGTCCGATCCCCCCTCCTTTCGTGCTCCTTGCTGCCGCGAGCTGCGTCTGAGTTGCGCCTGGAAGAGCCCAAATGTCCATGCGGGAGTACGCATTTACCGATTTAGCAGGATGGCGAGGGCGGGGGAGCTGAATCGGGGTAGGATTGAACCAAAATGGCACGGGCCAGAAGTCAGTGCCAAGGCTAAGCCATCCTAAGACAAGCGCCCCGCCCGGCCACCCTGTGATCTCAATGAAACTGTCACTCCCACATGCTATGTTCCTGTCGACAATTCGACAGGTGATCGACGCGATCCACCCTCCCAGCCATACTTCTACTTGTTGTGAAGATGCGCATGTAAACGCCGATTGGGCCCTAGACGTGCGCCGGTGGCCCCAGGAGCACGCCGCGCGCCCCAGGCCGACTAGCACGATGTTATCGTGATCGGCCTAGCCAGGGGGTGGCCCCTGAGGGGGCGGCGTGGCAAGCCATGCCCCAAGACTAATCATCGCCGTTATCTGGACATCAGCTGGGGCTCAGCTGAAGTCAGATGCCGTGCTCGTTCAGCTGGAGTCTGATGCCGCGCTCGCGCGAGCGTGGCCCTCGCGCAAGGCTGGGAGGCAACGGGCGCAGATGTGCGACCTACGGAGCGAGCAGGGCGCCTCGCGCAATATGCACCCGACGTGGCGTCGTAGCTCCAGTCGCACGGGGTCCGCGCTGGCTGGCCCAGAAGTGACGAGTCTGCCCCGGCCGCCACAGCGGTGGAGGCAACCCGTCGCCTTGTTGAGGACGTACGCGGGCCACTGCATAGCGTCTTCGAGGGAAGCGCACGCGCTCGAGATGCGCTGCAGCTCCGCCTCCTGCTGGCGGTAGTCGCCGGCCCTGGCCTCGATCGCTGCGACGCGGGCCTCGATCGCGCCGTGGTCCTGCGCGGTGGTGCGCCCGTCAGCGACGACCCCGTGAGCGGCTCGGCTAGCGGCGGGGCTGCCGATGATAATGAAGCGCTGCTCCTGGGGCCCCGAACTCCGTCGCGAGGCACTTCAGCGGCGCCTCGGCGACGCAGTGTCGCACGACATCGCCCCCCCCCCCCCCCCCCCCTCTGGCGGGGGGCATGATGACGGGCGGGCCGATGCGCATGGCGGCACGCCTGCGAGAGCCTGAGATGAGGAACGAATGTCCGCCATATCGACTGCGGCCTAGGTCGTCCTTGTCTTTATTGGCGTGATCCCCAAGTGTGCGAATAGCTGATTGAGCATAGTATGACCAGGGTAAATTGTCATGTCTGGGCTTATGACATTACTAATGCGAAAGGACAAACTATGAAAAGGCTGTGGAGCATTGCTACGCGTTCAGCTATGATTACTACTGGGATTGTTCGGACATGTGACGGCACTCATCGACGCGTTGAAGCGCGCGGGCGGGATTGTAAGATTGCGGAAGATTGCGCGGACAAGTTTGCCAAGACGTGTGCATGAGCTAGTTGCAAGTGCCGCTGCTGCTGGGACTGCTGCCGTCGCCTCCGTCGTTCTGGCATCCTTGTTCGCGCGTGCCCGCTGTCGCGTCGGCTCAAGACCACTCGGGCATCAGCGCCAGCGCCGCCCGCGAGCGCTCGGGTTCCCCCCGCGATTGCGCGGCTGCCCCCTTGCCCCTCTCGCCGCGAGCTCCGCGGCCGTCCGCGCCCGGGCCGGCAACTTCGAGAACGCCAGCGCGCGCGGGCCGGCCAGGCTCGCAAGAGGCAGAGAAGAAGCGGCGCGTGTCGGTGTCATGCACCGACCACCCCCAATGAGGAAGTCAAGTCCTCCTGTCGACGAGATGCCGGCGCGCGTTTCGCGCGGCCGCCTCCGCGGCATCTCGCCCGGCACCCCGAACGTATTCGGGCGCCCTCCCATTGCCGAGGTCCTTGATGACCCAGACGTACCGCGGGATGAACAATACGCCAAGCTCGCGGAGGACACGCGCGATCTGGTCGACGCGGCAGAGACAATCCTTGAAATAACCCAGGTACTGAGAAGCGGTGCCGGGCCGGGTGTCGCACTGAGTTCGATCGTCGCCATCCAGAATTATACGATCCTGCCGTTCTTGGCAATTTCAAAACGGAGCCGCTGCATTCGTGGATGCCGACGCAAAGAAACGACGTGAAAGCCGCCAGCGATGGGAGCTAGCACAAGGAGAAGGCAGGATGCAGTTGGCGCCCATGCTGCCGAGGCGAACATCCGGAACGAGGAATGGAGCCCCACAAAGTGATGCGGGAACCGCTATGGTCATCGACCTTCTCCGCGGCTAATGCGAATCCTGCTTCCGTAGTCATGTCTTGTTCTTCTGTTAATCACACCAGCGTGCAAGTTTGATGCGCCATCTTCTCAGGTCTGCCCAAAGTGCCATTCGGCCCACAACGAAAACTCCATCAGTAGCCTCTTGGGGTAAGTGGGTGTTCCTTTCGAGGCCCCTGTAGCCGGCGTTGCCTGGGCGCCGCCTGCAACGGGGCCCTCGACATAGTCAGGGTGAACCTCTGTGGCGGCGCATCCAGATCCTTCAGCGTTACTCCTGTTCACGCAAGGCTTGGTGTGCATTCTGGACATGCCCCTGCCTTTGTTCGGTCGCCCAGGCCTCTTCACTGCCTTCCTTCCAGCGATCGCCCCGCCGGTGACGAGAGAGGACTTCGATCCCAGCCTCGGCCTAAGGACCGCCTCGGGCTTGATGGGCAGGATATTCTCGCCGTTAAATAGCGGTTCTATGGCACTTCCATAGCTGCTCGCTGTCCAAAAGTTCGGAGCAACCACTTGAATCAGATAAATCACTTTGGCCCAGGAGGGAGGCTGCTCAAACCTCTCAATACCAACGTCGGCGGCTTGACCCTGCGTAGGACAATGCGCCAAGTCAATGGCTCCTTTCGCAAACTGTTCCGCCACAGCTGCTGCGTCGATCCGATGCGCCCGCGGCAGGTGCATAAGTTTCTGCGACCCTCCGGCCCTGCAGACCTTCACCACTGCCTGGCTGTCCTCCATTAACTCATTAGCTTTCGGAGACCTGCCGGGCAGTCGTTCCCACAGCGGCAGTGCAGGCAGTAGCTCTCTAAGCTGCTGATGATATCTCTGCCTCGAGTGCTGTGAGAGGTAGGGGTCTGTTTCCTCGAGTTGCCGCTCTGCAGAGCCCGGGCGTTGGGTCCCCACGATTCCTGTGTGTCGGCGCTCGTGCTAAGATATGTCATGATATCACTGACCAGGTCGGCATCCGCATATTGTTTTAAACAAACATCTGCGGGCTCGTTTCCCACCCAAGATACCATTCGGTAGCGCAGTGTTGCCTTGGTGAAGCATGTGAGACGGCGGAGTTCTATCGCATGCTATTCGGTCCATTTGGTAACGCATGACGCCAATGTGCACATCGCACGGAGCAGATCGTACCCGGCCATCCTTGCGTCGTAGAGAATCTGCATCCTAACATTCGCTGCTACCGTTTGTAACACTCCCGGTGGAGCACGTGGTCGAAGGTTCGGGGGCCCGCCATCCACCATGAGGCATCCACCTACAGCTGGCACCTTGCCTTCAAGAACTGCATTAGCATCAATCCTTAGACATTCCGCTATCGCCTCCCCCGCCGGGTGAATCTCTTCTCCACGGGGGCCACCCTGCCCGTTCTCCAAGCTCGTCAACTCAGGGCCGCGAGGAGTACCAGCCAGCGGGTAAGTCTCAGGATCTGCATCTGTCAATTCAGCGTGTAGATTAACGCGTAACACGAAGAAATCTTACATATCATACCCAATCACCTGTACCTTGCTTTTCGGCCCTGGTACGTGGGGCTCTTTGGGCCTCTCGTCCTCGGCGTCGCTGACCTGTCCATCAGGCGAGAAGAAGCAGCTGGGGTTTTCGCCCATCGAGCCTTGCATAGCAGATTGGCAGGGTGCAGCTGATCGCTCGCCCCCCCCCCCCGGGCAGCGCGCGTCGTCGAACAGCGGCATTGCAATGTTCCCGGGGCCCATGGTGCCCCCCAGAAGCTCGGCATAGATCCTTTCCCTGCTGACTTGACGTGGGCTCGATGGGCCCTCTGGCACTCCCCATGCGTCGTAATCCGCGGTAACCCGCCGAACGACTGACCTCCGATCAGGCACGGACGGCAGCGACGACCTGAAGCGTCTCGCATCGGCGTCGCATCGTACCCATACACTCTGTCCCGGCACGCCAGCCGATCCACCTTCCGGAGAGTGTGCGCTCGCAACCCAAGCATCGCCCCACCGGCGAGGGCTGGTCCAGATCGATGCCCTTGGGCGCAGTCTCTGAAGGACTCAAGATGAGGTCCCAACCATTCTGCATGTTGGCGACAGAACCTATGAATTTTGAATCGTCAACGTACACTATCAAGAAGAGCGTCAGCTCCAGGTGGTCATAAAAACTGCGCCACGGCGGAATAGGTTCAAATCCGTTCGATACGACGCGTGCCTCGCAATGCTTTTCCCGATCTCCCCCAGCGTCAGGGTGGCCGTATAACGCCAACCGCAAAGGGCACACCGGGTCACGCATCCCCGCCCAACTCTCTGGCCATGCCTCCTTCGGCTGTCTAACCCACGTTAGCGTCCCTCCCAACAGTGACTGGGTGCACGCCTGAGGCCTGACGTGCATCAGCCTGTTGTATGTCGCGCACTGGGAAGAGACCAAAGGTGTCGGTGGCTTTACTCGCCTGCATCGTGGCAGGGCATGATGAGAGCTCTTGATCTAGTGCTACGTTCTCGTCTTGATCAATTGCGTCAGATGTGTGAAAAAAAAAACACCCCCCCTGAGCTTCCTCTCCTTCTGTCCCTCTGGTAGCTCGGCGTTCTTTTCGACGAGGATGGCGAAGAATGACTCAGCTCCATCACTTTGATTTCGCCCCACGTGTTGATCTCAAGTCGCCTACCCCGTTCCTTCTTCAAGGCAGCGGTCGCCCCCTCGCCGTTCGCTGCTTCAGCCTTAGTCACGGGTCTGGCGACGCAAGCAACGCTGGACATATCCAGGACCCAATTGGACGGAGCAGTAGACGGATCTGACTCGCCACATCGATCGCACTTGTCCGTGAAGGGGCTATAGTACGGTCTCACTCCCAGCGCCTTCTCCCGGTGCTGATAACTGCTCGCATCTTGTAACCTCAGAACCACGCGATGAACGCGGCGCCCGCCAGCCGCCGCCGCGCAGGTTAAGCCCGCGGTGTTCCATGCAGTCTTAATTCCAGGATTGTGGCCGAGATCAGCGCCCGCGCCATTCGCAATATCACGAACAATATGTGCATCATCGTCTTCCGCAACGTTAGTGGCATAGCCATCCAAAGCAACAGGGGATGGGAACTCCTCGCCCACGGCCGACATGACGCACTTGACCCGGGGTCGCGGGATGGCGATACCGATCTCTTGCAGCAGGTCAGCAATCGGGCCTGGCTCCTCGAGCCCATGGAATCCACTTCCTTCTGCCTTAAGCTCAGCAATCGCTCTTGCCCTTGCTGGGCATCCCATCTTCCACCGAAGATTTGGATGAATAACTGGGTTGGTCGAGTCCTCCTGTGACCTCTTCAGCCGAGCCTTTCCTAGCACTAGGCACTCCGCGTCCGCGGCGTCGGGGGCGCGGCATCGCGTGTCATGATAGAAAACCACGCTTGCATGCGTCGTCTTGCTCTTGCCCGTGAACGGCGGAGGCTGATTGAGCTCTTCGCGTGATTCGCCGACAGTGACGACGTTGCGCTCGTAACATTCACCCGTTTGTGGAATCTGGGCGGTTCGTGCCTCGATCTGTTCAAACTTCGGCTCTCCCCTACCCACGGCGACCTAGGAACGCGACTGCCTTGCAATGGCGCCGTCTCGCTCGGCCAACGAGCCCCCCGCGGCACTAGCATAACGCACAGCTCTCCACCTAGCTCCCACAAGCAGCGGTGGAGCAGGAGGGGGCCCAGAGGGCCCTTCATCGTCCGTCGAGCCCTCCCCGACCACTTCCACGGCCGCCCCTCCTGCCCCCTCGCCATGGGCAAGAGGCGGCGGCATCGCAGCCGCAGCCTTGCTTCCAGCTGGCCCGCTTGACGACGCGAACAACCCCTCCCCGGACGACTGGCCGCCGCCCCGGGGCTCCTTTTGCTCGCCTAAAGGAACGTTCTCTCCAGGCAGCATGTCCCCAAAATTTACCGATGGCATCGTCAGACGCGACGACATAGGCCTTCCGCGACGGGGAATGAACAACAACTCCAGGAGGCCGGTTGTCCGCCATTCCGTCTCGACCCGATCCGACCACCGACTCGACGCCAATGTCGGCCCAGATATGTTCCAATATTTTCACAACAGGCCTCCGTTAGTCTTTATTCATGCCCGTCTTGAAGTAGAATGCCTCGAGCTGCTATGGTCGGGTCCGGCTCGCCCCCCCCGCATGATGGCATGACCAAGGTAGATGCCAACTCTTATGCGAGGGCAAGTCTTGGGTTGTTTAACGCGGGGCCCAGGGGGCGGCGGGCACCTCGCGGCAAAGCCGAAAGGCACTAGAGACCCGTCAAAGCTAGTGCCATGTCTTTCCACGCAGAGCCGCCCGCATCTTTCTCCTGCGTATTATTGCGCAAGCAGAAGAAAGGCGCCGCGCGCACCCAGCGCGGAGCCGGCAGTCCTGCCGCCATGAGAAGGGTTCGGGCCCCGTCCTGCGAGATGGCGCTGGCTCTTTCCGCCACTGAGTTCTGCTTCTCGTTCGCGGGCCGCCTGGATCGCGCGCGGTCGTGGACTCGCACAGAGGATGCGCATTCAATGACTTGCACGTCCTGCTCGATTTGGGCACCGCGCCCGCGTAGATTCTTTCCAGCTTCTAGGCGGGCGCCGCCAGGTTCACGCGAGAATCAACCGCGTGCTCGGCCGACTTGTCATGGGTGCTCTGGCTTGCCGGGAATCCCCCGTGCTGGTCGCGTAGTGGCGCGCGCGAGGTTTCCCCGTTGAGCCCCCTCGATAGCTCATCAGCCGCGAACCAATGGTCCATGGTGCACAAGCCGAACTTCGTCGGCTCAGAGTATGGTCGCATCTGCTTGTAAGCCTTGTATGTATCCTGCCTTTGTTGCGTCCTCAATGTCTTCGCCAACTGGCAGGTCGAGCAGAACGGGTTCTTAGGCACGTGAGTAAGCAGGTGCTGACGTGAAACGGCCTCTTGCTGGAGGCGTTCGTATTTCGCGGCCCCCCCAGGTCCTGCCTCTTCCATTGGGCCATCGCAGCGGTCGTCGACGACGCCCCCAGCCCCTCTGGCGCCACGTCGGCGACCTCCTCTTCGCCTGGTGCAGGCGCCGCCGCCAAGCGACGAGGCGTAGCCTCGCCCGCGCTTCGGTCTTGACACCGCGCCCCTGCAGCAAAGCTGCGCGCCGGCACCGGCGCCGCCGAGGTATCGCTGCTAACAAAATCCGTGTTCGCGTGCGTCCATCCGAGCCTTGCCGCTTCACGGGGCTCATAATGAAATAGGTGAGTGCACCGGACTTTGGCGCCACTGCCCCGCCCGTGATCAAAAGTCCTTTGGCGCAGTCCGACTGGATATTCAGCTTGCCCTTCGAGTGGGAGTCTTCTGCCATCGCCTTCCGCGAGCGCAACGCGCGGGTTGCGCGGCGCCCGAATGCCTGGGCCGGGGGGCCACCCAGCGCGCCAGGATCACCCAGGCTAGACCTCGAGCCGATCTCCGGGCGCGCCCGCCGCTCAAGCTCAGACGAGCCGGCGGGGGCTGCCTCGCCTACCTGGCCCAAGGCCGCTCTGCCATCAATGGTGAGATAGGGGATCTCGCCCTCGACTGCGAATTCCAATCTTCTCCCACGTGGCAGCATCAGGCACGACGCTCTAACGGTTATCCAACGGGAACTGCAACTGCGGTCAGTGCAGAGCCCACCCGCTGAGATCGCGCTCGGAGTCTCCGGCGTGGCAATAATCTCAATCACCCTCATGTTCAGCTTGTCGCCGGCAGTCCCGGCCGCGCCGAGGGCTCCGGACTGGCCGCCCGCCGCGCCCAGGGCAATGGGGGCGGCCAGCGGAGAGATCCTGTCAGTCATTCCTGTCTCTCGCAAGTACTTGACAAAGATATAGTTGGAGCCGCAGCCCGCGTCGACGATGCGCCGCGTGGATCCAAGACGGACGGGGCTGGACTCTTAATCTCTCTTGGCCTTTCGTTGTTCCCTAGCAGACACAGCAGCAATGCGCTCGCCATCGCGTCGCTGAACTCGCCATCGGACAGTTGCTCCAAAGCGACCCACGTGCGCCGGACATCCTGACACGGAGCAAAGGCCTCATCGAAGGCCAGTTGCCCATTGATCCCACCCTTGCGCGCGCTTCCCAGCCCACTGAGGATGAAACTCGAAAAGGTTCCCCCGCGTACTTGGTATCAACTTCGTTTCTTTGCGCATCGGTCGAAGAGTCCAAGTGGCTGGCTGCGGCGTGCTCGGCTCTATGCGTGCCTTCCGCTGTCCATTGACTGGCGGGCGCTTCTGTTCGCGCACTCGTTTCGAGACGGCTTCCAGTTCCTCGGCAGTTCGAGGGCCTGTTTCGGGGGCGCCGCAATCCCACCTGCCTGGAGACACCTCAGCAGCTTCACGCGTAGGGCGTAGGGCGCCCTTGCTCCTACCCTGCGCATGCGCCGGCGCAGCCAGGCTGTCGTTGTCGCGCCGAAATGTGCGGTTCTCTTCATCCTGTCCACCCCCTCGAGAGTCTCGTCCGAGGATGGCCGCCCTGCCGAACAACGGCGCTTGGGATCCTGATCCAGCGCAGACAACTGCGGGAGCTGCGCGCAGCGGAGCCCCCAACATCAGGGAGAGGCCTCGACCCCCTCCAGGCCGACGCCGGTGACATAGTCGCCAAACGCCGGCCGATCAGGTCACGGATGTCCAGGGACATCGCTCCTGTCTCACAAATCCTTTCCGAATGGGCAGGTCTGTCTGGCCAGGTGCCTCCAGCGTTGCCGCTTCTCCTGACTCTTGCCGCCCCCCTTCGACTTTTCCTCGTCGTTGCCCCGTGCGGGCGCAGCGCTCCCCTCGATGTTCTGCGCTGCGGCAAATATCTGCTCCTTGCTTCGTTTGCAAGGGAGGGCTTTGCCAATCTTGCCCATGCGCGCCTCGCGCCGATCGCGGGAGAACTTCCCCCCCCGCGTGGCCCGCCCGCGCTCGCGGGGGCATTTCTCGGAAGACTAGGCATGGGATTGGCCGTTCTTCCTGGAGTTGATGCTGAAGGCGCGGCTCCGCGATCGGCCCTGGTCCTTGCCGTGAAGGATCCCACGTGCTGGCCACAAACAGGAACGTCGACCCCGCGTAGGCCTCGCTGTAGCGAACGTTGCGTGGTAGAGCCAGCGCCGAGCAAGGTGCCACCACTTTTTTAATTGGCATGAGTGCTGTGCGGGCCGATCTGATCCGTTCGGTGATTTCATCACCCATTGATCCAGAATCATTTACTCTTGCGCCCACAACCTTATGGGAGCGAACAGTCGGCATTTTCACATTGTACAACTCACTTTCCAAGAAATTGCCGCCAGCCTTATACACCTTTTTCGCTTCTGCACGGGAACCAGGCTCATTGAAAGACATGAGCGCAACCGTCTTCGCGAAGTTAATCTGACATCCGTGCTGCGAGGCCACCGCATAAATGATTTCGGCAAGCCTCTGAAGTTTCCATGCGATCTCGCTTGCCTTATCTGCTGTAAGAGCGGTGAGGCCATCAACGAACGAAGTGCTGGAGCGTGGGTTTTCACTTTCCAAGCTTGAGGCAAAATGGGCCACGGATTCGGGGGGGGGGGTCCACACTAAACCATCAGCCGTCGCCATAGCTTCGATTCACCCCTCAACTTTGGCAAAGATGACGTTGAAGACGTCCGTGGCGGGAACCGTCCCAGGACGGCACCCTCTCCAAGGACACGCCGCATCGCTGGCCCCCCTCACACGCCAGAAACTACCCGTCTGGCTTTCATGCAGGAGCGAAAGCAAATGTGGGGGCATATCCACATCATCAAGGGGACCCCCCGAGGCCAACTCACTTTCAAGACCGGCTTGAAGGAAAGGGGGGGCCTCCACATGCAGGAGCGCATCTTCAAGCCTATCCTGCTCAGCAGGCAAAAAGAGGCACAGCTGCTTGAGGGCAGAATAAAGCGCCGTGTGGAGATCAACAAAGATCCCCCCGGGGGAGAGGGAGCAAGCTTTGGCCGCCGACCAGAATTGCCTCACGAAGAGGATCGCGCCTTCAAGCCCTCTGCCAGGCAACCCCCCGCATAGCATCGGGAGCGAGCTTTCTGCACGAAGCGAAGCGCAGCCTCTCTGGGGGTCTTATGATGCAGCTTCCCAATAGTGCTGCCCAGCAGGACGTTTCTTTGGTTGGCCATTGCGTTCGCGGCCCCCTTCCCCTCGCGGAAAAAAAACCCGATCTCGCCGCTTTTAAACCCCAGGGGTTCCCTCTGGTGGAGGGCCGTTTTGAGCAGAAGGGGTAAACCAAACGGGAAACGGGGCCCTGCGCAACTTTGCCAAAATCGGCAATCACCCCATCAAGTCCAGCAGCCTTGTCCGCTGGGCTCTTGCGCAGCATGGCCTTCGCATCAAACAAAGTGGGGATGAGCTCGGGGTCAGGTTCCGACTTCCCCTGTTTGGCAACGCTGCAAGCATTGTATTCTTCTAAGAACTCATCCAGGCTGGCTATCTGAGCCGCCTGAACATTGGCGAAAAACTTCTGCTCAATGCCCGCGACTTCCTCTTGGGTAGTGACGGCCTGTCCGCGAGCATCCAACATATCAGGGAACGCGAGCGCTGTTTTGGGGGGCTTTCCCCCAAACCTGAGGGCTCTGTCTAAGGAGGTCCACTCTCGAGTGGGAAGGTGGCCATTGATGGGGACGCTCACATCCTGCAGTTGCGCCGTCAGGCATTGGGCTCTGTCCTGGCGCATGCCCTCGATAAGCTTCTCCTGCGACGCCAAAAGGAACTCATCCAAAGCAAGTTGGAAAAATCAATGCGCTGTTTCTTCCACATGAAGAGCTTGGTCCTGGTGCCCAGCTCCATTCTCAGCTCTCCCCACCCAGGGAAGAAACCCAAAGTCGCCACGGCCAGATCGCCTCTCAACAGACGCCCAGCAACATGCTTCAGAACACGCTCGCGAAAGTCCTGTCAAGCGAAGGCTTGCTTAACCAAAGCTTTTTTGAGCCGCGCGCCTCGTGGCGATGAGGGCAAGGGTGGGCGCAGACAGATAGCGCGCTCTGGCCCGTCTCTTCGCGAGCGGGAAGGCTTGGGCCGCGGCTCCATGGAGCCCCTGAACCACCTCAGTGAGGCGCTGGTTCACGCCAGCACTCCAAGGGGGGACGGGGACTTCAGAAACTTTCGCTTGAAACTTCTCAATGCACTCAGGGTCCTTCGTCTTCGATCGATCGATCCGAGGATGGGGCGAGCGCGCCGAGGAGGCATGTCGCGACCATTTAAATTCAACCTGAACTGGCACATGGTCAGGCTGCTTCGCACAAAGGTCGATGTCATGCCGAGTGCGAACTTTAGACACGGCACCAATAAACTGACCTGAGCAAAGAACGTACTCAGTCCTGTGTTTGGCCTGGTTTTTAGCATATAATGTGTGCCCATGTGCATGGGCAAACTTGGCGTTGACCACGTGGAGGTGAGCCTGCGACGCGCAAAGATGGAACACTCCCCCTGGCTCACCTTCAATTTGGGCATGTCCAAGGGCACCCGCCCATTCTGAAACTTTGCTTCCAACTCGAGCGCTCGCGTCGGCTAAGACAAAGTCAACGCTCCATTTATCAAACAAGATGCCAGTGGAGCTCCATAAATACGAATATCACCGGCCTTGTGCCCCGAATGCGGAGCTTGAGTCACAGCAACTCTAGCTTTAAAAACACTTGAGTTGACCGCCGCAATGAGCCTGCGAGGATCGCAATGCAGAGCAACCACGTCACCTCTTTTGAAGGTGACCTCTTTGCCCTTGACCTCGAGAGAGGCCCCTCAATATTTACCTGGAGCTCGCAGCAGAGCCCCCCATCGAGAGCCCCCGAGGCCAGAATAAGAAACGGCCCAGACATACCGACCCCCCGAGGGTTACGGGGCCCCTCCGCACCAGTGAGGTGTAAATGCTCGTTAGCAAACTGCGTCTTCAGGATCTGAGTCCTCATCGAGCGACGCTTGCCCCGAGCCCCCATTGGAGGGCCGACAATACATGGACTTAGCATTGAACTGCATGACCTTGAGCTCAACATCGCGCCTCGCCTCTTTAATGGCCCCTTGCTCGGGGCAGTCTTCAGGCGAGGCGAGCTGGGGGGAAGCAACAAAGGGCAGCACACCATCAACAATACTAGGCATGCCAATGTCTGCTGGGACGAAGGGCGGCTGCGCCCATTCCCACTCTCGTCCAGCATAATAGCTAGACATCTGCACAAGACTGTCACTGATGCCAATGGAGGGGATTCTCTCTCTTGCGGCATCTTTGGCAACATTATCAGCCAGGGTGTTCCAATGGTGGAAGGTGTGGTTTCGGATATGATATATACGCAGAGGACCTTTCATCTTGGCGACGCGAAAGGCAATCGAGGCAAGCCGGGCCAACTTTTCATCACTGTGGGCCACCGCTTCTCCAGTAACTATGTCAATGGCTGACTTGGAATCTGACCATATTTCAACAAGCTGCCCAGGACTGCGGCCCTTATCACACAATATGGCAATCCACGTCCAAAGTATAGCAAGCAACTCAACATCAGTGCTGTCCAGAGCACGCTGGACCTGGATCTGGCAGCTGTCCTGCCAAGAAGCAGCCCAGAACCCAGCAAAGGACGCATTCCCTCCTGAGTCGCTGCGAATGCGGATTATCGCCCACGCTGCCACATGGTTATCGTCGCGCTTCAACTCTTCGAAGTGCGACCCGTCGGTGTAATAAGCAATCGCCGTGGTCAGTTGATTGGGCTGGGGGGGGGGGGGGGGGGGCACAACTCAAGAGCAATTCTAGCGGGGCTATTTAAGTCTTGCGCGCGCACGCGCATGTTCCAAGAGGGGGGGGAGGTGGCCCGCGCAAGTTCCCAACGCGTGGGCCGAGCTGGAAGCTGGACTGTCTGGGCCGAACCCTGGGCCTGAGCAGTTAGGTTAGCTGTCCGAGCGTGACTCTCACCAGCCTCTCGACGCCCAGAGGAGGGGAGGGGGTCAGGCGGTGTCGCACCACCAATTGGGGCTGTCTTCGCCTGTGAAAATCTCTCATTGGGCTGCGCATCTGAAATTCCCTGGCGCAGCTGTGTTGCACGGGGGTCTCGCCTCCAAAAGGCTTTCCCCCATCGGGCACTGCGAGCGCAAGTGGGGCTTGACCAGCAACAGACGACGATGCAGCACTTTTTATCGACCACGGCGAGCAAGCCAGGGTCGGAAACGCCGCACGACCATGCCCAAGCCAGGCGGGAACGTCGGTCGCGGCAGAAAACTTGCCGTCATCAACAAGGCATGAGACGCTGGGCTGCTGCAAGTGCGGACTGCCTTCGCCCAAGTTGCCTGCCGCCCGTGGCTGGCCCACAGCTCTGGGTGGCAGGTTTTCTCTCAAGGCATCCGCGGCGCACGATCGGAGCTCATCCACATCAAACGGGGGTGAGCCGAAGAAATCAACGTCGCTGCTCGACGTCACTGCCACCGCATCTGACACGCGATCCCTGGCCAGAAGCGGAAAGCGATCAAGTTTTTTAGCCGCGCCCGAGCTGCCGACGAGGGAGCCAAAATGGCTGTGGTTTCCGTCCTGGGAAAACCTCCCGCGGCAGCTGGGCTTCAAAATGGACTGACTGACTAGGCGTATTAGCTGATAAGCTTGGCGGCGGTGGCTCATCACTCAGAAAGTATTCACGGGTTTGCTGGCCAGCAAACTTCAGCGCCTTCCGCGCTTCTCGGGAGGCGATCGCACCTTCGGACTGCACCAGTTCGGGCCCGCATGGGCCAGTTCGATCTTGGCGATATCCTCCTTTATCTCCTGCAAAGACATTGGCTCCTGCTTCGGCTCCTCCTGCGGCGGCTGCGTGTCGGGAACCTCGATGACCTCCGCTGTGAAGCTGACGGCTGGTCCTGGCATGTACTCCGCCTGCGTCATCGGCTGCGTCGGCGACAGCTCGTCCACTGGTGCGAGCCTCTCCCTTTCGGGAGTCTCTCCATCCTTCATCTTCATAACGTCCTGGTAGGGGTCCTTGGTTGGCGCCTTCGGCGTGGCTGCCGCTGGCGAAGATAGCGGCGACCTGCATCCCCTCTTGATGGTGGAAGCCTCCGGCGTGCTCGGCACTGGGGCGTCGGTGCCCATGATCGGCGTCGCGGGAGCAGGCGTCGAAGGCGCAGGGGGCCCTGCTCCACCACCCCCCGAAAGAAAAAACTGTCCACGTCCATCTGCCGCTCCTGCTGCATCTGGTACTGGCCCTCCTGGTACTGGAACTGCGACCGCTGGTACACCGCCACCTGGTACTGGAACTGCTGCCGCTGGTACTGCTCCACATGGTACTGGAACTGCTGCTTGCACTTGGGCCCCTGCTGCTGCCTGGGCCTGCTGGTACATGTACTCCTGGTGCAGAGCTGGATGCATGGCTGGTGGCATCATCGGCGCTGCCGCTGGAGGCGCCGCATGCGGGCCTCCCTCTGGCTGAGGGGCCGCCTGCTGCGGGTAGCCACCTGGGGCCACCCCTGGCGCCTCCATGCCCTGCTGGTGCATCTGCTGTTGCATGGGCTGGTAGTACTGCTGCTGGATCTGGAACTGCTGAACGACCTGGCGCTCGAATTCGTTCTGACGATTGGCCACGCCAACCAGCAAGCCCCTGAGCTCGTTCACCTGATCTCCCTGCAGCGGCGGCGGGGGCGCCTGCTGGCCAGCTTGGTGCTGCGGCGGCTGCGCATGCTGCTGCGGCGCGCCACCAAATGCACCAGCTGGCGCCTGCTGCTGATGGGCCGCGTCTGCGAGGTGCTCTTCTTCCTGCTCCTCCTCCTCCTCCTCTTCCTCCTCGTCCTCCTCCTCCTCCTCTTCCTTCTCCTCCTCCTCCCCTCCTAGTCCTCCTCCTCCTCCTCCTCCTCATGCTCCTGCTCCTGCTCCTGCTCCTCCTCCTCTTCCCCCTCCGCCACTTCCTCTTATTCCTCCTCCTCCTCCTCTTCCGCCTCCTCCTCCTCCTCCTCCTCCTCTTCCTCCTCCTCTTCCTCCTCCTCTTCCTCCTCCTCCTCCTCCCTCCTCCCCCTCCTCGTCCTCCTCCTCATCCTCCTCCTCTTCCTCCCCTCCCTCCTCCTCCTCCTCATCCTCCTCATCCTGGTCCTCCTCCTCCGCCTCCATTTCCTTTACCTCCTCCTGTCTCCTCCTCCTCCTCCTCCTCCTCCCCCTCCTGGTCATCCTCCTCCTCCTCCTCCTCCTCCTGGTCCTCCTCCTCCTCCTCCTCCTCCTCCTCCTCCTCCGCCTCCCCCCCCTCGACTCAGCCTGCGCGCGAACATGGTTGTCC
This sequence comes from Prorocentrum cordatum, assembly GCA_963575745.1. Lineage (NCBI taxonomy): Eukaryota > Dinophyceae > Prorocentrales > Prorocentraceae > Prorocentrum > Prorocentrum cordatum. The sequence continues at coordinate 945,120 of CAUYUJ010008557.1, read as the reverse complement.
GCGCCACATGCCACTTACGCCACCGCATGGCAAGAGCCAGAGGCGGGTGGCGCCCCCCGAACAGTGCCCAGAAAAGAAAGGCGAGGCCAGCGCACAGGCTGGCAGACTGGAAGCCGCGCATCACTGCGCAGCGCTGCTGGAGAGCGGCTGCGCCACTCCTGCACGGATCAGGGAGGCCGTGCGCAGCGGATCCACGAGGTACCGCCACACCCGATTGACCTGGAAACGCGCAGGCGCACGCGTGAGGCCCGAGAGGACTCGAGCACCCCACGTGCCTGGTGCAGGAGGGCCTCGACAACCCTGTGACAAATTCGCAGAGATCTTGACCCCTCCCAGCCCGCGCACAACACACACAGTACACCACAGCCTCCGCCCACCGTCCCCAACAACGGCGAAGGGGTGCATAACATGCGGTCTCTCATCCGCAAGCTGCACCCGTACAGAAGCCAGGTCTGCTCTCGACAAGCTGCGCGGCGTGACTGGCGGCGGGGGCTCCACCACCACCCTTGGCACAGGGCAGTCCACTGCGCCTGAGCCACGAGCCTTGCGCTGCCGCCGAGGGACATGCTCACAATCAGAATCGCACATCCGAGGCCCAATGCGCGCAACCCAGGAGGCCCACTGAGAGAGCACGAGGGCCTTGGCTTTGCGAACACGGCGGAGCTCAGGGTCTACGCGGGCTCTCGAGGCCACCCACTGAGCCCATTCATCAGCATGCGCGTTACCCTCTTTTTCAAAACGAGTCGAAAGTCCAGTCTGGATGCGAGCTTCGGTGCAATGGCCTTTGACTTTGCGCAGGTCGACACACTCGATGCCGCCCCAGTCTTCGATGCGGCGCCAGACCTGAACCCATAGCTCAGACCAGGCAGCACGCGAGGAACAACAGTACACCTTGCCACGCTGGTAAACTCCATCGTGGACGAACGCAGAGTCGGTGTAAAAAATACTGCCAGGAGCGCTATGCTGCAACGCACGGTTGAAGGCGAACAGCTCTGCACAGTCAACATCTCGGCACGCCGAGTGGAGAGTGCCACACATCACCGACATGACCTTGTGCGGATGGTGGGGCTGCACGCTGACAATGGCCCAACCAACAGCCTGAGATGCTGGCGGCAGATGCTGGTCCATCCAGCTGGCATCGAGAAACATATGGCCTGCCATCTCGGTGGGTCCTCCGCCGGACCACCGATCAGGGAGGGGATTCGCAGGAGGAAGGGGGGCCTCGGGGACGAGGAGCCTCTCGGCAAAGAGGAGAGGAAGAGGATCCACGCACGCCCTGACAACTGAGGTCAAAAACTCAGGCGGGACCTCCTGTGCCATGAGGTCATCGTGGCCCGCACAACACGCATGACGATGCAGGAGCGTGCCAGGGGCCTGCTGACACGTACGGCAAAGGGGGTCGGCGGTGTACTGCGCAAGCCACTGACGATGCTGAGGCCACTGCCCCCCAGCAACAACACTGCTGAGGTAGGCCTTCTCATCGTGTCTGAGACCATTAGAGGCTAAAAGGGACTGCAGAGGCTGCAAATTGCACCCAAGAGAAAGCTCAGGAACACCTTCTCTCGAGGCCACTTTTTCCCAGAGCCACTGCAACACCACTTGATGAAGCCACTTGCGGACGGTGCGAGGCCCTGACTGCACGACAGAGACCTCGCCATGCCGAGGATGAGACCACACAAAGCCTTGCATGCTGATGCCCAGGCGCACAGCTGTGGCAACACACGCAGAGAAAGGGCCACGGATGCTGGCCCAAGGATTGCCGTGATCAGTGAGCCTGACAACAGCGTCTCGCAATCCTTGCTCCAGCATCGCTCGTGGGTGCAATAGCTCCCACGCCGCGGTGGCATACTGCAAAAGGGGAGCACACTGCAGCTCGTATGCAGGGTCAATCTGACGACGTTCACTGAGCATGAGCAACAGCGTCACACTCTTGCCATCGAGATTGTTCGCCTGCACTCTGGCCTGCAGCATGCGCGCTTGTCTGAGGTCTGTGCCAGTGGTGCCCAGTACCTTGCACCCGTAAGTGTGAGAGGACAGTGCTGCGCTGCGGATCATTGTGCGCAGCTGCCGCTTGCAAACAAAAGGCGACAGGGCCAGCAACTTGCGTGCTCGGGTGACAGCTGTTTTTTTTCTGCTGGCGCCTCCTCCCCCTCCTCCTCCATTCCTTCCTCCTCTTCCTCCTCCATTCTTTTCCTTGTAAACAGCTTCCCCATGTCGCACACCGAGGCTCGTTTTTAGGGCGGGCTGGGCGTTCCGCTTGACTTGTTTCACCACGTATGATCATGATGCTTCAAAACTGACGACAGTGTCACACATTGAGGGCGAATCGTTTTCAAGATGTGGCTCTCGCGTTCGCGCCGCGCACAGCCGTTTTGGCACGTTGCAAGAGCTTCACGGATTGAGGGCGACCCGTTTTCTAAATGTGGCTTCTGCCGTAGCTCCGCACACATTATGTTACAACGATTTGCAAGAGCTTCACGGATTGAGGGGAACCCGTTTTCAAAATGTGGCTCTCGCCTTAGCGCCCCACGCATTTGTTTAAACACATTGGCAATGCATTCACAAAGTGAGGGCGGCTCCTTTTTCCGAACTGTGGCTCCAGCCTTAGCGCAAATTCGTTTAAACGTTCGCAAGCTACTCACGGATCCCCATGACCAAAGTACCAGAAATTGTGTGTTGGAAGGATCTCATATTATGAAGGCGCTACAGTTACGTTCGTTCGCGGTGTTGATGTCCTAGGAATGTGTTGGCATGCTTCAGGGTTCCCATACGTTGTTTCCAACGGTGCAGATTCCCAATGGACATGAACCACTGTGGGGGGCCTATGAAGGAGGAGTTTGGAGGGAATGTGTTTTCCAACATCGTTGATGACTCTTGGGTTTACACCGGTCGTTCCCCTTCTCCTCCTCCTCCTCCTCCCCCTCCTCCTCCTCCTCGTCCTCCACTTCCTCCTCCTCCTCGACCTCCACTTCCTCCTCCTCCTCCTCCTCCTTCCCCCCTCCCCTTCCTCCTCGAACGGGAAACTTGGCGGGCGGCCTTGTCCCGCTCCTCCGCCAGCCTGGCGGCCTCGAACAAACGCGCCAGGTCCGCAACGAAGGAGCTCGGGGGCGCGGGTGCGGGGCGCGGCGAGCCGCCCCGGTCGCCCTGCGCCGCGGGCGGGGGCGCGGGCGGGGCCCGGGGGAGGGCGGAAGGAGGAGGGTGGAAGGAGGGGGGAAGGATGGAGGGAGGGGGGGGAGGAGGGGGGAGGGAGGAGGGGAGGGAGGGAGGGAGGGAAGGAGGAGGAGGGAGGGATGGGGGAGGAGAAGGACGACGATGATGATGATGATGATGATGATGATGATGATGATGATGATGATGATGATGATGATGATGATGATGATGATGATGATGATGATGATGATGATTCTCCCGCCCCGCGCTTGCGATCGAGTTTCGCATGGGCTCCGCGGCCAGCGCGCGTGGGGGGGGGGCGGCAGAAGGCCCGGGCCCCCCGGCCGCGCGAGCCAGCCGAGGGGCGCCGCTCAGAGATGGAAATACCCTGCGCGCTGAAGAGCACGCGCAGCAAGTTGCGCCGCTAGCCGCTAGCCCTGGCAAAGAAAAAGCGGAGCGAGGGGGGGGGGCGCGAAGCTGCAGAAGCCCAGACGGGCGCGCGGGGGGGAAATAAGAGAACGCATTATCCCGCCCCGCGCTTGCGATCGGGCTTCGCGCGGAGGCCGCGGCCAGCGCGCGCGCGGGGGGGGGGCCCGAAGAGCCCGAGCTCCTCGGCCGCGCGCGCGCGGGCCGAGCGGCGCCGCTCATGGAAGGAGATCTGCCGCGCGCCAAAGAGCACGCGCAGCCGCGCTCATGCGCCAAGCACTCGCGCAATGACCAGGCTGTGGCGGGCGGCCGAAATACGCGCGGACCACGCAGAAGGGCCCGCGGCAAGGAAGGAGGCGACAAGGCGGTCGCTTGCAGCAGCGCAGCGCGCAACGCGCGAACGGTCTAAAGCAGGAAGGGCGGACGCCCAAGGCTGAAAGCAAATGGTTCCACTGAGAGCGGAAGCCGCAATGCCCGAAGGGCGCAAGCGGATCGGTGGAACACAACTGCTGGCACGCCAGTTCCAGAAGACCCACCTACCTTCCCTGAGCCCCAATCTGCCCCTTGCTAATATGAGGAGTCGTAGAGGGTTGGGCAAGGGACTTGCGGGCACGCCCACTCTGAGCCCAAGGGCACGGTGGCGAATATTAGGGCATCCGCATGCCAGGGTGAACTGCGGGACCAGAGGAGCTCCATTGACTCGCAGATTGCATATTTTGTTGACCACTTGCGGTGGGCTGCTACGCAGTCGTTCACGCTCGCCACCCGAGCACCGAGGAAACCGTGGCTGAATCAGGCAACGTGGACCTTAGTGCAACACTCCAACGCCCTTCGGAGCCTCTCGCGACGGTGGAGAAGAGCGCGGCGGACAGTGATCCTTAGTTTGGGCTTCCACCTCTGGTTGGCAATCGCCCTGAATCCAGACGATGTCAGACCCGTGGGGCCCATCGGAACCCCGCGGAGTCGGCAGCTTCGACCCAGACAGTGGACCTTCTTCGTCACCGTGGATCGTGCCACCCAGATATACCAGGCCGCAGCTACCCGATTCGACATGGAGTTAGCTCGAGCAGAGCAGGCGTTGCACCGTGCATGTACTCTCAAGCATCCCTTCATTCGGCGGGATAAGCAGAACGCACTACTCGACGCAGCTGACCGCGCGCAGCACGCCGCAGACATGCACGACCCTCGGGAGCTTTACAACATCGTGCGACGGCTGGCGGGCACTTCCTCGAAGGCCCTGGCCACGCTTACACACGAAGATGGTTCAGTACTGGACGCGTCCCAAGCTGTGATGGCCCGCTGGCGACGGCATTTTACGAACCTGTTCCGAGCCGGCCACGCGTCCCAAATAGAGGACGTCACGTGTCTGCCCGCCGGCGCCAAGCCCGATCCCCGCCCTGCTGCCGAGCCGGCCGGCTGCGCGGGCAACGAGGCCCGCAACCTCATCGAGGGCCTGGTCAACATCACGCCCCCCTAGCGGGCGTCGTCTTTCAATCCGACCACCAAGGAGATTTTCGTTGTCATCCAGTCCCTGGACGGTAGCAGCGGCGTCGGCGAGGACGCTTTGTCTGCCTTGATCGTCAAAACCAGGGGGTGGCATGCCGCCGAGATCATGAGCAAGATCATCCATGACATCATTTACGTCAGGCACGTTCCTTTGGTATGGCGCGGGGGCAAATTGGTGGTGATTTACAAGGGGAAGGGCATGGCCACGGACCCAGATAACTACAGGGGCATTTTGGTATCGGACCACCTTGCGAAGATTCTCACCTCCCTCCTGCAGGCGCACCTCAACGCTACGTATGAGAAAGCCGTGGGCGTGTCCCAATACGGGGCCGTAAAGCATCGGGGCACTGCGATGGCGTCGTTGGTGGTCCGATCCTTCCTGGACCTCTGCTCGGCGCGTTCTTGGAGCTGTTTCGTCCTTTTCGTCGATCTGTCCAAAGCTTTCGATTATGCTATCCGTGAAGTTGTGATGGGCTGGATGCCCGACGCGTCGTCCGCCTCCCTCGAGGAGAAGAGGGCACTGCTTGAGAAGCTCGGCGTTCCTGAGCGTGCATCCCATCACCTCGCGGAGTGGATTGACAAGACCGGCGGGCTCCTTGCCTTAAGCGGTGCTGACCCAGCCGTGTGCGAGCTCGTCACGTCCCTTCATCATGGAGCATGGTTCCGCCTCCCCAGAGACGAACCGTACGTTGTTAGCGTATCAGGGGCTCGCCAGGGATGCAAATTGGGGGCCTTGGTATTCAATATGATATATAGCCTCGCCCTTCTCATGCTCAAACAAGAGCTGCTCGACCTCGGCATCATCCTGTGGGTCACGAATGCGCCGTCCTCCGCGTTTTGGGGCACGCAGACTACCACGACCAGCTGCGCTGCTGACGAGCGGTTGTCTCCGGTCTTCGAGGTCACGTACGTTGACGACGAGTGCATTTTCTTGGCCGCCTCGAGTGCGCGAGCCATGATGCTGGCCATTCCTAAGTTGATGAGTTGCTTGTGTACTGCTTTCTAATACTTTGGCTTCCATATTAACTGGAAGCCAGGCAAAACGGAGAGCTTCGTCATCTTACGAGGCCAACGGTCCGTGCAACACATGCAACACATTCGGGATAACAACATGACAATCAGACTTGCCGGTTCCGCCATTGCCCTACGCGTTGTCTCGGAGTATAAGCACCTTGGGTCTTTGATATCTCGAGACGGCAATCTGGTCCCCGATGCCGTCCACAGGTCGTGTACGGCGATGGCATCCTACTGCCCGCTCTATGCCAAGATCTTCTCTTGCAGACGCATTGCCCGGCAGGTGCGGATTCGACTCTTTATGTCCTTGGTCGTGTCCAGGCTGATATATATATATATATATATATATATAACGTGCATGTGTGGAGCCACATGCCCAGGAAAGCGTACGCCAAACTGAATGCAGTGTACATGCGCGGCCTCAGGCGCATTGCGGACGCCGCGAGATTCCGAGCTACAGGCCATGGTAGCGACTTGAGTGTGAGGCAGGCGCTGGACTTACCTAGCCTACAGTGCCTCATCACGCAGCGTCGTCTTCTTCTCCTCTCCTCGCTCCTGAGGTTCGCCCCCCCCACCCCCACCCCACCTCCTCTCCCTCCTCTCCGTCCCAGCTGGTGCGGCTGGAACGAAGCTGCCATGGGTGCAGCTCGTGCTTCGCGATCTCGAACGTTCTATATGTTTCACATGACGAAAGTACAGGAATTAGGCCCGCCCTCGGAACACCCCGAGAGATGGGAGACATTCATCATCCGCTTTCCCAGTCAGTGGAAATTCTTGATACAGCGATTGCACCTTCTTGAGATGTAGTTTGATTCGCCTGGTGAGCAAACTTCCCTGCCTGCCCCACTCGCTCGTTTTACCTGCCCCACTTGCTCGTCCCACTTCCCCTCCGAGCAGGCCCTTGCCTCTCATCGGAGAGCAAAGCACGGTGAACGCACGCCCTTCCAAGCGTTCCTCCCGGCCTCTGGGGTGTGCCCGGTTTGCCGACTCAGGTTTTCTTCCCGGCCACGCCTGCTGGCTCATGCCATTGAGACCCGGAGGCGCGGCAGGCGCAAGACATTGTGTAGTGATTTCTTCCAGGCTGGCCTGGTTGCTCCGTTACCTCAGGCCGAGATCGACGCAGCCAATCGTGCCGACCGCCTCTTGAGAGGCGAGGCCCAAAAACGAGGCCTGACACAGCCGCGCTCGACCTATCCTGTACCGTGTCGTCGACCGTCCCCCCTCATACATCATCGCCAGAAACTGGTTTTTCTTATCTGGAAAATGTCCCCCCTCCGCCCAACGCGGTGGCGGGGAGGCCATCCGGCCCCCGAAGCGGCTGCGCACAAAGGTGTCGCTTGACGAAGTGGCGCTTGCTCAGGCCTAGCCTCCGCTAGCCCCACGTCTGCATGCATTTGAATTTATATGTCTGCACAGGTTTTCGGCCTAGCTTGAAGGGAAAACGCAAAAAACTAGGCTAGTTCACGCAATGGTGCGTTGTGCTATGCTGTGTTCTGCATGATCCCTTCCATCATACAACGCTTGTATGTGTCTAAAGCAGACGAAACCAATGCATATATCCAAAGCAACTCTCTTGTCTGAGCTCGTCGGCGGCCCTGCTTGTGATTTGTTTTTTTTATGGGGGGACCTGCGACACCACGGCCAGGGGGGGCTGAGACTTGGCGCGAGCTTCGTAGCAATTATGTGGTGCAACATCTATGTCACTGTTAAACAATATATGTGTGTCCGGCAAGGTGGTGTGCAAGCTACATGGTGCAATATATGCTAAACAATCCGTGTGGTGTTTGATATGCGGCGCGACCTCTGTTCGGCAATCGCTCTCGTTGGCGATATGCGGTGGCATCTATACAGTGTGAGCTACGTCACCACCCAGCCTGGTGCAAGGAGTTGAATAGAATAGCCCCAAAACACACAAGCACGTCTACACGATAACAAGCTGTGCGCAGAAACTCCACAACACTGATGCTGTCTCGCGCTTCCTGCAACAAGCTGTGGCATCAACATTGGCATGAATGGCTTTCCCCCATCCCCCTTCGTGTGTTAGCCGTTGTGGCCCAAAGCTTGCGCATCCATCCTACACCCATGCTTCGGCACTCTGTTTGGAAGATTATGTCCACAACGGTGTTGCCGAGCCCAGATCGCTCGCCGTCTGTGGAGCGCCCGCAGCAGCACGACCGCGGACCACCAGCACAGCAGCCACAGCCGCTGATCGTTGGCCAGCCCACCAGGGCCGCTTTCGAGGATCAGGGTTTAAGCGAACTCAGTTTGATCGGAATAGACGGGACCGTCAAAGACATAAGCAAGGGTCTTGTTCAGTCTGTCGCCAGCCTACCCGCGGGATTGATTGAGGCATACCCGCCAGAGTACGCTACATCTGTCCAAGTCTGCTACTTGTTCGGCCAGGCGTAACCGCCAATGCTGTTGGATATATTTGGGAAGGCGTCCGTCGAGTGAATGTATAGAAAGGAGCATATTCACGCGGTGCACTTCTTTCCGCCTCGACGCGAGGACGAGGAGCAGATTCCTGTGGAGCTAAGGGGCCTTGACCTGAATCAACCCCTTCTTCCTCTGCGTCTCGACGCACCTGGTTGGCAGCCCGTGTTCATATACCTATACGACCACCCTTCGGGTGCTAAGGAGGTTGTGGGGGGGAGAGGGGGGAAACCAACCACCACGGGACACCGCAGGACACTTGTCGATCTCACGATCGATCTCACTATCGATCTCAGTCAACGGGACACCACGGGACACCACGGGACACCGCGGGACACCTCTCGATCTCACTATCGGTCTCAATAGCGATCTCACGATCAATCTCACTCAAAGGGGCCCCATAGGACGCCGCGGGACACTGCGGGACACCTCGGGACACCACATCGATCTCACTATTGATTTCACTATTGATCTCACTATTGATCTCACTGTCGATCGCACTATCGATCTCACTCAACGGGACGCCACGGGACACCACGGGACACCACGGGACACCACGGGACACCGCGGGACACCGCGGGACACCGCCAGACGGACGGACGGACGGGCGGGCGGGGGAGAATCATTTGTCTTGACTTCGCCCTAGCAACGGCGGACACCAGGGGACACCACGGGACACCGCGGAACACTGCGAGCCACCGCAGGACGGGCGGGCGGAGGAGAATCATTTATCTTGACTTCGCCCTGGCAACGGTGGACACCATGGGACAACATGGGACACCACGGGACACCACGAGACACCGCGGGACACCGCGGGACACCGCGAGCCACCGCCGGTTGCGGTGGAGAATCATGTGTCTTGAGTTCGCCCTAGCAACGGCGGGTGCATCCCTCTCGCGCGCCCGCGTAGCTTCGCCTCGCCCGCACGCACGACACGAGCGAAACGAAACGATTTTCCCGTTGGGGGTCTCCGTTCTGCGACCTTACCTCCCAACCTCCGACATTCCTGCGTGGCACCCGAGGAACTGATGATGGCCAGTCTCCGTGAGTTCGGCCAGCTTTCCTGCATTCATGCTTCTGGTGGTCTCCCTGTGTTCGGACAGCTTACCTCTGTGCATACTTATGATGCTTGTGTTCGGCCAACGGCCAATCTTCCATTGTAAAGCTTCCTCCCGTGTTTTGCTGTCGCAAGCCTTCCGCATTGAGTTTTGGTGTGATGAAGCAGCAGGGCTGTCCAGTGGCTGGTGTGCGCCTTCGCCGCGTGCGCACGCAGCCACGTTGTGGACAAGGGCGCAAGCACTGATTGGGTGAACGAGTCCCACGTCATAAGCGCAAGCACTGTTTGGGGAAACCGACCGAAGTGCAAGCACTGGTTGGGGAAATTTGCCCAAGTGCAAGTATTGTTTGGGGAATGGGGCCTAAATGCAAGCACTGTTTGGGAATGAAGTTTGAGTGTCGGTCAGCGTGTGCTGAGGCTTGGTGGGCGAATACCCTCTATAGACTCGATTGGAGACGTGTGTGTCTCGGCCTCGCTGCAGTACCCTGACATTGTTGAGGCGTGCTCTAAGGAGGAGTTTGGGGAATGAGGCCAAAGTGCAAAAACTGGTTGGGGATTCATGCCTACTTGCAAGCACTGTTTGGGGAAGGAGGCCCAAGTATGCCTAAGTGCAAGCATTGTTTGGGGGATGAGGCCGAAGTGCTAGGAGGCCGAAGTGCAAACACTGTTTGGGGAGTGAGGCCTAGCAAGCACTGCTTGGGGAATGCGGTTGCGTCCCTTGTCGTCGTCCACATGCTTGCTCATCCCACCCGCCCACCCCGCGGCAGTGTGTGCTGCAGCTTGGTGGGTAAATGTCCTCAGCTGGGGACGTGTGTGTCTTGGCCTCGCAGCATTACCTTGGCAGTGTTGAGCCGCGCTCGAGGAGCTTGGGGAATGATGCGTAGGTAAGCAGCGCGAGCACTGGTTGGGGAATGGGGCTTCAGCGCAAAGCCCTGAATTGGGGATGAGGCCGAAGTGCAAGCACTGTTTGGGGGACGATGCCTAAGTGCAAGCACTGCTTGGGGAGTGATGTGCAAGCGCTGCTTTGAGAACGAGGCCGAAGTGCCTAAATGCAAACACTGCTTGGCACACGGCCTGGGCTGCAGCAGCCGACGTGCAATCGTTGGTTGGGGGATGCTGGCTGTTGTGCCTGTGAAGTTTTGTGGGGTTCGTGGCGCCCTGGGGCCTGTGCGTCTTGTGTGACCTGTGGGGCCTGAGGCATGCGGAGCCGTGGGGCTGTCAAGGCCCGTGGTGCCTGTTGGGCTTGGTGGGGCTTGTGTGGGCTGTCAATGTGAGGCATACTGGGCCTGTGTGGGCCTCTGGGGGGGAGGCGTGTGGGCATGTGGGGCGTGTGCGGCCAGCGTCGCGCGACTTGCGGGGCCTGGGGCGGGTTCTGCAAACCAAACACTTGTGGAAGCCATGGGGCTTGTAAGAACCGTGCGGTCTATGGGACTTGTGCGTTGATCCACCCGTCGATCCATCAATTCACATGATCATACAAGGGCACTCCCGCCAACGCACCCGTCCCGCCACCAATTCACCAACCGACACGCATCCGGGGGGAGATTCTGGCGGGAAGGAACGCCCTTGGGGCCACCGTGCGACACAACGCAGCAGGCCGTTTGCACCCGCCGTGCATTGTCGGAGGTTCTGGGGGTAGGGGGTAGTCCCACTGTGGGGCCACCACGTGCTGAAGCGCCGTGAGCCCGTTTGCGCAGTTGGGCTCATAGGGTTAGTGTCGGGCGCGGCTCGGCTAATTTGTGTCGTCCCAAGTGGTCTTGCCGTCGCCCGCGGGGCGCCCCTCGTCGCCGTTTGGGCCTTGTCTAGTTGTCCGCTAGTCCACAGCTTATTGATCCGTCGACTGGTTGTACAAACAGAGACGCACACTTGCCATGAGTACCGTTGCTTTGCGTTGGTTGCATGTGCTGCGCACCCTCCTGCTTTGCGGTGCCTTGCATCGGTTAATCATGCTATTTCATTTGATTGCATTGTCATTGGTGGTGCTGCACTGATTGCATCGCGACTTGCACAGGGGCTCGGCACATCTTCCAACTAACATTCTATGTGAATCGTCGCCCCGTCCCATTGATCGCACGAGCCGTTGGTCCACCTCCTCATTCCTTCCCCCCCTCCCAGCAGCCTGTTTGGGCTCGGGTATACTGAGCAGCAGCCTGATACCAACGCGTATTTGTGAGACTCGCTGCCACAGCCAGGCTGCCAACCGCTAGCGCTGACCAACAAAGTTGCCAGCCGCCGTGGCACTGCCGCCCAAGGGGGTGCGCAATGCACGGTCGGACAGAGAGGAGCCTCCGAAGAAAGTTGCTCGCAGGGGTGGCAAGAGCGCTGGAGCGGGGTCGGACGCAGTGGTTTGCCAGCGCTGCCAGGAGCCTTGCGAGAAGAGGGCGAGCCACCGAGGCGGCGGCGGCGGCGGCGGCCCCCGCAAGGCCATGATAGGGTGCGACACGTGTTGGTTGACGTTCGAGTGGCACTACAGCACCGATCTGGCGTGGACGGACGTGAAATGCAACGAGGAGGACGAGTTCCTCGCGGACTTCGACAAGCTCATCGAGGCCGACAAGGAGCTGGAGGAACAGGTGGACTCGGCCGTCAACGAGTATGGTTCCGTCGTGATCGACACTTACTGTGGCCAGGAGGTCGCGAAGACAAATATCCAGCAAACTTCACAGCAGTGGTGCAACATGATCGTGCCCAACGGCGTGGTCGGGATCACGCCCGACATGGCCTGTACTTCGGACTGCCGCGTGCCCAGCAACACGCAGCCTGGGGTGTGCACGACAAGCGTCGTGATGCAGCACCCCGATAAGCCCTACACGGAGATCAAGAGCTCCACGCGCACAGAGGTCAAGCTCTCGACGCTGAAGTTGTCGGCTGCGAAGGTCACGAAGCCTGATGGCGACACGAACTGCTTCAAGAAAGAGATCACGAAGGTGCGCCAGAAGCAGGCGACCATATTGCGCTGCTTCGCCAAGGCACCCACCATGGACGCTTTGAAGGAAGCTGCCCACTCCAAGGCGCGTGAGTTGGGGTTGTTGCCGAAGGAGCCGCCGCGGCCGAATGTCGCGAGCGCTGCGGCGCCGTTGGCCCTCCTCGACGGCCTGTCGAGCCAGGCAGCGGACAGCGCAGGTGTTGGAGACGCTCTTGCACTCGTGCCGCACACCCCGAAGACAGCTTCGCAGATGCCAGCCGCTGGCACGCCGCCTGGCGACGGTGGCGGGGCAGAGCGGGTCCCGCCGCGGCCGGCCTCGTCGATGACACCCTCGCCGTAGCCTTGCGAGGTGCACCGCGTGGCCCGCCTCTTCGGGGAAGGAGTTCTTGCGCCGTTGGCATGGACTCCAATGGGTCGCCCACCGAGGCGTCGAGCGGCAGCTGGCTCGCGGGGGGGGTCGAGGTCGCAAGCGCCGAGCTTGGCCGCTTCGCATTGCGAGTCCCAGGGCGGCAGGGGCAAGTCCCAGGGCCCCAGCGGGCCCTCGGCGGGCGAGAAGGGCCGCCTCGACGCATTGAAGAAGGATGCGAACATATCCGAGCTCCTTGACGGCGTGAAGAAAGGGGACAGGGACTACTCGCTGAAACGCTTCAAGCCGAAGGCGCCGTCCGTTGCCATTATGGCAGCCGCGCTCCAGAAGCAGGTCGACGCGGTCATCTTCCTCGCGGGCAACGTCGAGTCATTGAGCTGGGAGCAAGTATGCGAGCGGCTGAGGGAGATCAGGAGCGAGGACGTCTTGGACTCGAAGGTCTTCCAGCCCCAGCTGCTGAGGAACTGCATGAGGGAGCACCTCGACGACTTCGAACTCGCGGCAGAGTCAGTGCTGCCATTTTCGGCCAGCCCCGAGGACTGAGATCGGAGGTTGGGAGGGATCGCAATGGAACGGAGACCCCCAATGGGGAAATCGTTTCGTTTCGTTCGTGTCGTGCGCGCGGGCGAGGCGAAGCTGCGTGGGCGCGCGAGAGGAATGAACCCGCCGTTGCTAGGGCGAAGTCAAGACAAATGATTCTCCCCCGCCCGTCCGGCGGTGGCTCGCAGTGTCCCGAGGTGTCCCGTGGTGTCCCGTGGTGTCCGCCGTTGCTAGGGCGAAGTCAGGACAAATGATTCTCTCCCGCCCATCCGGCGGTGGCTCGCGGTGTCCTGCGGTGTCCCGTGGTGTCCCGTGGTGTCCGCCGTTGCTAGGACGAAGTCAAGACAAATGATTCTCCCCCGCCCGTCCGGCGGTGGCTCGCGGTGTCCCGCGGTGTCCCGTGGTGTCCCGCGGTGTCCCGTGGTGTCCGCCGTTGCTAAGGCGAAGTCAAAACAAATTATTCTCCCCCGCCCGCCCGCCCGTCAGTCCGTCGGGCGGTGTCCCGTGGTGTCCCGTGGTGTCTCGTGGTGTCCCGTTGAGTGAGATCGATAGTGAGATCGATAGTGAGATCGATATTGAGATCGATATTGAGATCGATCTTGAGATCGATGTGGTGCCCCGTGGTGTCCCGTGGTGTCCCCAAAAAGTGATATCGATAGCGAGATCGATAGTGAGATCGACAGGTGTCCCGTGGTGTCCCGTGGTGTCCTGTGGTGTCCCGATAAGTGAGGTCGATAGTGAGATCGATACTGAGATCGATGTGGTGCCCCGAGGTGTCCCGTGGTGTACCGTGGTGTCCCAAAAAGTGAGATCGACAGGTGTCCCGCGGTGTCCCGTGGTGTCCCGTTGAGTGAGATCGATAGTGAGATCGATAGTGAGATCGATAGCGAGATCGATAGTGTCCCGTGGTGTCCCGTGGTGTCCTGAGGTGTCCTATGGTGTCCCATTGAGTGAGATCGATAATGAGACCGATAGTGAGATCGAGAGGTGTGGAGGGAGTTTGGCAAGGAAGGAGGGGGGAGAGGCCCCAAAGAAGCCCCCAACAGGCCCAAAGAAGCTCCCAGGAGGCCTCCAGGAGGCCCCCAAGAGGCCGTCAAGAGGCTCCGCGACGACGTGACTGCACGTGCTCCGGACATGCACCCCGCGAAGCGAGAGGAATCAACGTCCGGAACTGACGTGCTGAGCGGCAGCGTTTTCCGCGGATGCTGTAACGCAGTGGATCCAATGTGTCCAATGTTTGCATAATTCCCGCATGCTGTATTGTGTTACATTATTATATATCCCCCCATACCCCCCCCCCCTGGGAGCTGCGCCGCAGGAGCGGACCAAAGTGGCCCCCCTCCCGGAGCTCAGAAACCTACAACAACTTATAGAAAATCTATGACTTCGACTTCTTGGGCCTCTTGGGGGGCCAAGAAGGCGCCAAGACGGCTCAAGATGGGCTCTGTGCGGGCCAAAACGGCCCCGAGACGGTCCGAGATGGTTCCAAGAGGGCCCAAAAAACACCCAAATGACGGCCCAAGAGGGCTCCAAGAGCGCCCACAACTGCGCCTCCAGAAACCAAAATCATTGATTTCCCTTTGGTTTGGTAATATTTTAGCGTTCTCGCCTTTGCGGCCCAAGCAACTTCCCAAATCGCTCCAGAACAAGCCAAGAAACCCCTCAGAGGGCCCCAGTACGGCCCAACAGAACCCCAAGACGGCCCAAAGAGGCCCCCAAGACGGTCCAAGAGGCCGCGAAGACGGCCCAAGAGGACCCCAAGACAACCCCAAGGCGGCCGCGAGAGGCCCCCAAGACGGCCTCCGAAGGGGCGAAACAGCGCAAAAGCGCTCCAATACGGCAAATGAAGCCCCCAAGAGGCCCCAAAAGGCCCCCAAGAGGCCCCTAAGGGGCCCCAAAAAGCTCCCAAGAGGCTTCCAAGATGTCCTCAAGAAGCCTCCCAAAAGGCCCCAAAGAAGCCCCCCAAAAGCCACGCCGCGACTGGACTGTAATGTCATTTTTCCAACCTGGGCGAATTGCGGCGCAGCGCCAGCCAGGTGGAAGTTGGTCACAGCGGCGCCAATGAGTCGAGCCGGCGCTGGAAAGAAATATGGGGAGGGAGTATGAAAAGGAGAGAGGGGGGAGAGGCCCCAAAGAAGCCCCCAAGAGGCCCAAGGAAACTCCCAGGAGGCCCCCAAGAGGCCGTCAAGAGGCTCCGCGACGACGTGACTGCACGTGCTCCGGACATGCACCCCGCGAAGCGTGAGGAATCCACGTCCGGAGGTGGCGTGCTGAGCGGCAGCGTTCTTCGGCGAACGCTTTAATGCAACGTATCCAATGTATCCAAAGATGCCATAATTGCAACATATTGTATTGTGACCCATTATAATGTCTCCCCCCCTAACCCCCCCCGGGAGCCGCGCCACAGCGCCGTACCAAACTAGTCGCCCCCTTCTGGGGCCCTAGAAACATACAAAAACCTTTTGAAAAATCAACAAATTCAGCCACTTGGGCCTTTTGGGACTCCAAGAGGGCCCCGACATGGCCCAAGATGGCCCCCAAACAGCCCAAGATATTCCCAACGGGGGCCCAGGAGGCCCCCAAAACGGCCCCAAGAGGACCCCCAAAGCCCCAAGGACCGCCCAAGAGGGCCCAAAGAGCGCCCATAACTGCGCCTCCAGAAGCCGAAATCATTGTTTCCCTATGGTGTTACAATATTTTAGCGTTCTCGTTTTGTTCGACTCTCGAAAAATCCATGACGGCCCAAGCAGCTTCCAGAATCGCCCCAAAAAACAAAAAAACCCAAGAGGGCCCCAAGACGGCCCAAGAGGACCCCAAAACGGCCCAAAGAGGCCGCGAAGACGGCCCAAGAGGACCCCAAGAGGGCTCCAATGCGGCCGCGAGAGGCCCCCAAGACAGCCTCCGAGGGGGCGAAACGGCGCCAAAGCGCCCCAAGACGCCCCCAAGAGGCCCCAGGAGGTCCCCAAGAAGCCTCCAAGAAGTCCCCCAGAAGCCTCCAAAAGGCCCCCCCAAACCCCCCAAAGGCCACACAACGACTGGAGTGTAATGTGATTTTCCCCCCTCTGGGCGAACTGCGGCGCAGCGCCAGCCAGGTGGAAGTTGGTCACAGCGGCGCCCATGATTAGAACCGGCGCTGGAAGGGAAAATGGGGAGGGAATGTGACAAGGAAGGAGGGGGGAAAGGCCCCAAAGAGGTCCCCAAGAGGCCACAAGAAACTCCCAGGAGGCCTCCAGGAGGCCCCCAAGAGGCTCCCAAGAGGCCCCGCGACGACGTGACTGTACGTGCTCCGGACGTGCACCCCGCGAAGCGAGAGGAATCAATGTTGTTTGCTTTCTCGCCTTCTCGCTTCCGATGGCCTTCCGAGGCCTCAATGCAATTCTAAGAAGGCTCATGAGGGCCCCAAAAGAGGCCCAAGAGAACCCCAAGACGGCCTCAAGAGCGCCCAAAAGCGCTCCAAGATCGCCTCACGATGGGCCCAAGAGGTGACGTTTGGGGTTCCCGAGGGGGGCGCTAATTCAGACCCCCCCCATTATTCGATCGATGTCCTCCAAGATGGTCCCAAGAAGCGCCCGGGAGGCCCCAAGATGCGCAAGATGGCCCCCAAATGGCCCCAAGAGGCCCCCAAGAGGCCCCCAGGAGGCCCCAAAGAGGACCCCAAGCGACCCCAAGAGGCCCCCCCGAGGCACCCAAGACGCCCAAGAGCCTCCCAGGACCGCCAAGAGACCCCCAAGACGTCCCAAGAGGCCTCCAAGAGCGCCCAAGAGATATCGTAAGAGACTCCGAGAGGCATCTAAGAGACCTCAGGCGCTTTTGCTTGCCCTCCTGCTCCTCCTTCCTCCTTCTACTCCGTTTCTTCATCCTCCTCTTCCTCATCCTATTCATCATACTTCTCCCAATTCCCTCATCCATCCATTCAACCTCCCCTTCTCCTCGCCCCTCCTTCGCACAGTTCGGCCGCCCCCCACTTTGCCCCCGCACTTCCCTTCCCTGATTACCTCAACTCGTCCGGGCATCTTTTCTGGATGGGCTGGTGGGGATGCACTTTTTTGGGTCGCGGCCGCAAGCGAAAAACGCAGGCGGCGAACAGGGTGTCCAGGCCGACGGGCAAACCTAATTAGCTGCAGGGCGCAGCACGAGCCGGCCGGGCCAGCCCTCAGAGGCAGCGGCTGCGGCAGCGGCGGCGGGGGGCCTGGCTGGCTGAACTGTAACGCCCGGGGAAGCTCGAGCATCGTGCAGACCTGTGGCAAAATGCCAAGGAATTCTGTGTTTTGCGCCGCGGCGCCAGTCCACCACGGCGAAGGTGCTTGTCGAGGCTGGCAGAGAGCGGCCTGCACGACAATCCTCACAGACACTGTAGTGGGGAAAGGCTAAGTGCACACTGGTCATGTCGCCAGGGGGCGCCAAGGGCCAGGGCCGCGTCGACGGCGTAGACCTGCCTAGTCGGCTGGGACGGAACGAGGATGGAAGCACGGCGTCCGACTGAAGGCTGGACCACTCCGAGACGCCACACACGCATCCAGTGGTGCACGCCAGTCCCAAGCAAGTAGCAACGAACCGGCCCGAAGGCGATGGCACCTGTGGGCCCGGCCCATGGCCACGACGAGAAAGTCGAAGAGAACGGCGTATTGCGCGGAGAGCAAGCCTGACACGCTGGGGCGGGCGTCGCCAGCACGGCAGACAGAGTGGGCACCAGGGGGCGACGGCGCCAGGGGCCGAACGCCCGCATTGCGATGCAAGGCCACGGGGTCCACGACAGGCCGCCCTGCCCGCGTGGGGCCCTCCTGCGGCGGGGGCGGCGGGGGCAAACATCGCCAGCCGGCCGCGTGGAGGGGCCCGCCAGGGGCTCCCGGCGCCAAGAGAGAGAGACGCGCAATGCGCGGAGAACAAGCCAGACTGGCGGGAATGGACGTCGCCAGCGCGGCCGGGGGGGTGGGCGCCAGGGGGCGACAGCGCCGGGGGGCGATCACCCACATTACGATGCGGGGCCACGGGTTCTTGGCAAGCCGCCCTGCCCGTGAGGGGCCCTCCTGCGGCGGGGGCGGCGGGGGCTGACATCGCCGGCCGGCCGCGCGGAGGGGCCCGCCAGGGACTCCCGGTGCCAGGAGAGGGGGGAGGGGGAGAGGCGGGGGCCAGGGGGCGGCTGACGGCCGCGCGGATTCCAGGGAGCGGCTGACGGCCGCGCAGATTCGCATGCAAGTCCACGTCCAATGGAACGCTATGGGAACGCCCATTGCCCGCAGGGGGAGGACTGGACAGTGAGCAGATTCTCAGGTCATGTCACCAGACGTGCCAGAGCCGTGCTGCTCTCGGGCATTCCAACACCAAGACGTTGTCTGAGTTGTGCTGCCCCTCGGGCACCTCTGTCTGCTGCCGTCCTGCGGGTCCCCGCGACTGTGGTCTGCCAGCAGCACTGGAACTGGCACTGATTGCCCATGTTACCAGGGGTGCAGCTGACGGCTGCCGGAAGTCTAATATGAGCCAGGGAGCACCTGACGGCTGCCACGAGAGGGCACGGGGGCGCTCCTCGCTCGCGGACACGTCCAGGCCTTGGTCGTTAGCCTGCTCTGCCGCGCCGGGCGCTGCCCCACTCCCAGCTCGCGGCCGTCCGACTGCCGGAGTCTGCTGGGATCCCCATCAGGCGCCAATTTGGTAGGGGTCAGTACTCGGCCGAGTGCTGATCCCTACGAAAGCGTGTTTTCCGTCAGTGTGGCTCTCGGCCTCCTCGGATCCGCTCGAGAAGAAAGTGCCAGGGGTGCTGCTGACGGCCGCCTGTGCTCTTCTTTCAAGCTGATTGCCAGCGTGGTCGTGTCGGCAGCACTGGAACTGCCACCGATTGCCCACGTTACCAGGGGTGCAGCTGACGGCTGCCAGAAGCGTTTAACAAGAGCCAGGAAGCACCTGACGGCTGCCACGAGAGGGTACGGGGACGTTCCTTGCTCGCGGACTTTGTCCAGGCCTTGGTCGTGAGCCTGCTCTGCCGCGCCGGGGCGCTGCCCCACTCCCAGCTCGTGGCCGTCCGACTGCCGGAGACTGCCGGGATCCCGATCGGGTGCCAAATTGGTAGGGGTCAGCACTCGGCCGAGTGCTGATCCCTACCAAAGCGCTTGTTTGTACGACAGGGTGGCTGTCGGCCTCTTCGGATCCGCTCGAGAAGAAAGTGCCAGGGGCGCGGCTGACGGCCGCCTGTGCGCTTCGATCAAGCCGATTGCCAGGGTGGCCATAGGCCTCGACAACTCCGCGCATGGAGGGAGAGCTAGGGTGACGGCTGACGGTCGTCTGGGCTATTGTGGGTCTCGGTACACCAGGGGTGCGACTGACGGCCGCCCGGGGCCTTGAAGATCTCTCGCCGCCGGGGCTGCGGCTCAAAGCCGACAACTCTAGTTGACCCCGCGGGGAGCCATCGATTCTGGATGGGCCGGTGGGGGAACCGAGGCCCACAGGCTCGCGACGCAGGTCGAAAGCCGTCGCGCGGGAAGCCGGCGCCGGGCAGACCGCAGGCACAACAGCAGCCGAACGGGCGAATCTAACAGGCGGGGAGCGGCGGTGGTTCGCCACAAGTGTCTTCGAAAGGTGCCATCGGTGCTGCTGCGCACTGGTGCACCTGTTACGCTGTTGCCAGCGAACTTAAAGTACCACACTGGCGATTACGACCATCCTGCTCGTGTCGAGGGTAGACCGACGCGAGCAAATCATATGAATGCACTCCTGTCGGCATTGCCCTAAAACGGGGCGGGAGCGCGCGCGAGCGGCCTTGAGCCAGGGAGGGGCGCCCTAAAACGGGGCGGATTTTAGGGTAACCGTTCCAGCCCTTGAGGTAAGGGAGATACCACTTCAGGTGTTCTGGATGCCCGCCCGCATCGCCCACTCCACCTTCTCGTAGCACTCGTCGCCCTCGACGCTGGCGCGGCACTCCCCTGGCAATGGTTAGCTGCGCTATCGGACGCTCCTCGGACTGCGCCGACGTACACGGCCTGGGACAAACGTCGGAGGCCTGTCCACGCCGTGCGAGTGCTGCTGGAAATCCTCGAAGCTGGAGCACTCGTCTAAGGGGCCACTCCGGATGTTTTGGATGCCCGACGTCGTCGCCCACTCCACCTTCTCGTAGCACTCGTCGCCCTCGCCACTGGTGCGGCATTCCTCTGTCGCGCCAGCATCTGCTCTAACGGTCGCTCCTTGGCCTGCGCCGCAGCACGCGGCTTGGGGCAAGCGCCTGGGGCTTGTCCGTTGCCTGCTGGTGCTGCTGGAAGCCCTCGAGGCTGGAGCTACTCAACCCCCACCGTGGGAGATGCTACTCTGGGTGTTTTGATGCCCGTCCGCATCGCCCACATCACCTTCTCGTGACATTCCTCGCCCTGGGTTGAGGCCTGGCATCCCTGCAGACTGCCGCGGATCCGGCGGACGGCCAGATGTTCTTGTGACCTTGCTACATGCAGCCAGGGTGCAGCTGACGGCTGCGCAAAGTCTGGAGAACCAGGGCGCAGCGGACGGCTGCCGCGAGAACCGTAGTCGCCAGAGCGCGCGGAACACGACTCTGATACGCGAAGCGCAAGACAACGCGAAGCGGCAAGAACCCCAAAGCAGGGCCAACCGAGGGCACGACAGCCGAACGGGCGACCCAAACAGGCAGGGGGGCGGCGGTGGTTCGCCACGGGCGTCTTCGAAAGGTGCCATCGGTGTTGCGGTGCACTGGTGCTCCTGTTACGCTGCTGCCAGCGGTGGTGTTGGAGTCATGCCCATTCGTTTCCTCGCGCGCTGCTGTGCAAGGACAGCTTTGGCCACCCCAGACAGACTGCTAAGGCTGACTGGCGACGGCATCGCAGTGGGAGTACAAGTTGCACTCCTCGGCGCACGATTCGAGAGAATCGTGTTCTCCTGAGAACCACCTGATAAGTGTACCACACTGACAAGTACGACCAACTTGCTCGTATCCAGGGTAGACCGACGTGAGCAGGTCATCTAATCTTACTGAAGGGATTGGAGTACCAACGTGCACTGCTGTAGGCATCGGGGCCCCAAAACTGGCTGGAGCCGCTCCTCGGACTGCGCCGCTGCACACGGCTTGGGACAAACGTCGGAAAGCCTGTCCACGCCGTGCAAATGCTGCCGGAAGTCCGCGACGCTGGAGTTACACGCCGGAGGGGGATGCCACTCCAGGTGTGTGTTTGATGCCCGTCCGCATCGCCCACTCCACCTTCTCGTGGCACTCGTCGCCTTCGACGCTGGTGCGACGCCCCTCTGGCACTGCGGGTAACTGCACTATCGAACGCACCTCAGACTGCGCCGACGCACATGGCTTGGGACAACATCGAAGACCTGTCCACGCCGTGCAAGTGCTGCTGGAAGTCCTCGCAGCTGGAGTACTCGTCAGAGGGAAATACCGCTCCGGGTGTTTTTCTTTTGATGCCCGTCCGCATCGCCCACCCCACCTTCTCGTAGCACTCGTCGCCCTCGCCGCTGGCGCAGCACTCCTCTGGCACGCAGGCGCCTGCGCCCTCGAGGCTGGAGTTGCTCAACAGTGGGAGATACTACTCTGGGTGTTGTGATGCCCGTCCGCATCGCCCACGTCGCCTTCTCGTAACATTCCTCGCCCTGGGTTTAGGTGTGGCGCCCCTGCAGGTTCAAGGGGGAACCGCAACCTACGCGGGAAGGAGAGACCGGGGCAGGTGGGAACTGACCCCACCTTTCCGGCACGAGCGCCCTCCAGGGTGACCAGCGCCAGGGGGCGGCGGGCGGCCGCGCGAGCGCTGCAAGTCAGGCTGCAGGAACACACGGCCGATGGTCGCCCCATCCTTCAAGTGAAGAGAGAAAGAAAGAGAGAGAGAGAGAGAGAGAGAGAGGCAGGGAGCCAGGGAACGGCGGATGGCCGTAACGGTGAATAGGAGCACCCACGACAGCAGGGGATAGACTTGGGGACGCTCCTTGCTCACGGCTGATGGCCGTCCACTCTCTCGGTGTCCTGGTACCCTATCAGCCCAACCTCTGATCTGGTGGCCCTTGGGGGGCCGCAGCCGTCAGTCTGCTCGTCGGCGCTGGAACGGCTGGTGGCCGCCTGATCGACTGGGAGGGGACTGCCAGGCTAAGACCAAAATGTGTTATTTTTTTGACTTTTCGGGGAGGCTCGAAAAGTAGAAAAGTGGCTTGGCGATTTTTCCGACACGAAAAAAGAAAAGTAGAAAAGTAAACAAGCTGAATAGTGCGCCCTGCGGACAGGCAAACGCGGAAAGTAGAAAAGTAGAAAAGTCAAAAAGTCGAATTCCGCAACCGCAGAACTAGGAAAGTAGAAAAGTAGAAAAGTAGGAAAGTCATACTGTACTTTTCACTTTTCTACTTTTCTACTTTTCGAGTTTGCCGTTCCGCAGGGCGCCCTTTTCAGCTTTACTACTGTTCCACTTTTCTCACTGTCGCGTCGGAGCTGGAAAGTATGCCAGAGTATGATTCGGATTCGCTTCAGGCCAAGCCACTGACACGACACATTTTGGTCTTAGATGGGCATGTGTATGGGATGGGGGGAGGGATGGAATATGGTTACAGAAGTCGGAGTAGTGATCAGGTAGGGGAGGGCACGAATTGTTTTGACAGAGCGGGGGAATGTGGCCAAGTATCTCTATCTCTATCTTTATCTCTCGCATCATGGAGGCACCAGGGCGCCAAGAGCGCCGCGGTAGGAGGAGGAGGAGGAGGAGGAGGAGGAGGAGGAGGAGGAGGAGGACGCGTTTGGAGGAGGAGGGGGAGGCGACTCAGGAGGATCAGGAGGAGGAGGAGGAAGAGGAGGAGGAGGAGGACGAGGAGGAGGCGGAGGAGCAAAAGGGGGAGGAGGGGGAGGAGGAAGAGGAAACGGATACGCCGGGAACGCCAGTGAAGGTGAGTAGAGGAGGAGGCGGAGGGGGAGGAGGAGGAGGAGGAGGAGGAGGAGGAGGAGGAGGAGGAGGAGGGGGAGGCGGAGGATGGCGAGGAGGAGGAGGAGGAGGAGGAGGAGGAGGAGGGGGAGGAGGATCAGGCGACTCAGGAGGATAAAGAGGAGGAGGAGGAGGAGGAGGCGGTGGAGGAAGAGGGGGATGAGGGGGAGGCTGAGGTCCTGAGCTCGGTACACAAAGTTGACAAAGTTGATTCATTCAAGGCCTCTGCCGCATTTATCTTTCGCTGTATATCCATCCCCCTGCTCCTTTATTGTAGCCTGGCCGTTTAGGCTCAAGTATCAACGCTGTTGATCTGATCATTGGTTCTTGGTTCTTCCAGCATTTTGCCGCATTGGTCATTTGTCATTGGTTCTTGGTCAAGTTTCAACGCTGTTGATCTGGACAGACCGATTGTGCCGCATTGGTCATTTGTCATTGGTTCTTGGTCAAGTTTCAACACTGTTGATCTGGACAGACCGATTGTGCCGCATTGGTCATTGGTCATTGGTCATTGGTGCTTCCCGCGGTCGACAGACCGATTGTGCCGCATTGGTCATTGGTCATTCATTGGTCATTGTGCCGCATTGGTCATTGGTCATTGGTCATTGTGCCGCATTGGTCATTGGTCATTGTGCCGCATTGGTCATTGTGCCGCATTGGTCATTGGATATGCCTCAAAACAAGAATGGGCAGCTTCATAAACTCGCTGAGGCAAAGCGACTTTTATCGGAGAACCCCAGGGCCCGTATTCAAGTGGCTTACGCCATTCCGCCGACCCCCTCAAGGAATGAGAGCTTCGACGTTCTTGGAAGTTGTCTAGTGCAGAGGAGGGGCTCTTGAGGGCCGTTTTGGGGCCTCTTGGCGTCTTTCTGGGGCCTGTTGGGGTCCTCTTGGAACCTCCTTGGACAATCTTGGGCGTCTTGGAGCATCTTGGAGCGAAAAGGGGGAAAAGGGGGAGGGGGACAGCCAAATATCTCACACGCCTTTTCACCCCCAGCAAGCGGGGGTCGGCGGACATTAGCGGACCTGGGGTTGAAGGGCAGTGATAGGGTTTGCCGCGAGAACAAAGCCCTTGTCGACCAGCTCCGACATGAGCTCCGCGCGCGTGGTGACGCAGACGCGTCGGTGCGCGGACGAGTTCTGGCTATAGCTGCATCTACCGGGGAGAGTGCATCAGATATCCGAGACAAGTGTGGTTTGAAATTTCGCTCACAGAAATTGGCAGACGCACGGAAAGCGTCGTCTTCGTCCCACGGCCCATCCGCAGGCCCAGCTTCGGGTTCAATTTCGGATTATTTCAAATCTGGTGGTACGTCGTCTAGCACGTCGTTCCACGTGGGGCCAGGTGCGAAATTATTCTTGGCGTGCTCCTTGGCGCACGCAGCGTATGATCGATTGCCGTCCGAGTGGCCTGGTGTGACAGAGCAAATCCGAGACACGCACTTGGCGCCGTGCCAGCATGATAGGTTTAATGACTTTTGCGAGTGGTTGACAGATTATTCGCACGCGAGGTTTTCTTTCTTCCAATCAGATATGACGAAGACCGTGTTGAACACAGTGATCGAATTGGGTCCCGACCGCCAGGGCCTCCGGTATCTCGGCTTGGTTTACTTGTTGGGCAACAATCGCGACTTCTTACCGTCTTGGAAGAGTGCAGCAGGCCTAGAAGGTATTGAATTGGAAAAAGCAGTGGCCGCCACTTTGGGCGATACGTATCCGATCAACTTTGAGACCTTGCCAGTTTCCACTGCAACGGGGTACCAGTGCGGAATCGAAGCAGGTGCGAGCCGGGGGCAGATCATCCACAAGACGATTCGGCTTGGTCTAGTGATGGTCAACGCCCTTGTCGGTCTGTCGCCCTCTGTCCTGCGCGATTGGCAACAGATAAAGCAGTCGCTCAGCTGCAGCGAACTCCAGGCCATGATCATCTGCCGCGTGTACTGCCGCGCTTGCGGGCTTGCTGGCGCGTCCCCCGAAGCTTGGACGGATAAGTCAAAGCCGTCGGTGCCGCCTGAGTACCAGCGCCGTGGGCCTCAGGCTTTCGGCGCGCATTTGGCGCGCGCGGCGAGGTCGGCGAATTGCGCACTATCCAACGGCTTACGGCCCGCTCCGCCGCCCCGTCGCCGCGCCCGCGGCGCTGGTAGGGCTTCCCTGGGGGCTTATAACGGGTTGGGAGTCGCGGGATTGTCTCGGGCGGGATGCGCCCTGGGCATGTGGCCCGGAGCGCCCCCTGATTCCCCCCGCGGGTTTAGCTTCCCGCGTGGGGTAATTTGCGTTCGTCGCACGCCTTGACGTGCTCGAGGCGCGGTGGCGGATATGAGAGGCTCGAGGGGCTGGCGCAGGACGGCGGCACGGTGCTCTTCTCTGACGCCCACGTCGAGCACGCTGCGTGCGAGATCCGCAAATGGCAGGGCAGCGGGGGGTCGCAGAGGAGCAGGGGCGCGCCGCGGAAGCGGCGCCGCCGCGAGGGCGCTGGCGGAGACTGCGGAGGCGCAGCGGGCTCTGGCCCGACGAGGTAAATCATGTTCGCTGCCGTCGCCAGGTCTCCTGTCGTCGCCGTCACCAGGTCTCCTGGTGATGATGATGATGATGAGGAGGAGGAGGAGGAGGAGGGGAAACGGATACGCCGGGAACGCCCCTTGGGAGGAGAGGAAGGGATGATGATGGTGATGATGGTGATGATGACGGTGAGGAGGAGGAGGAGGAGGAGGAGAAGGAGGAGGAGGAAGAGGTGGGGGAGGGGGAGGGGGAGGGGGACGGGGGGAGGAGGACGGGGAGTAGGGCAAGGGGGACGCCCGCCTCCACCGCCAGGGCCGCCGTCAGGGGTTGCAGCGCCAGGGCCAAGGGGGAAGAAACGGAGGGGACATTGAGGAGGGGGAGGAGGGGGAGGGGAAGCATCTTGGACCATCTTGGCGGCCTTGGTCGCTCGCCCAGGCCGTTCTGGAAGCGGTCGGGACATCGTTCGAGGCTGAACCGGCCCGCGCGGTGTCGGATACCGGGGCCCACCGCCGTGCCGTCAGGGCAGGGGCTTGCCGCGCGCTCGTCGTCGTCGTCGTCGTCGTCGCCGTCGCCGCCGTCGTCGTCCTCCTCGTCCTCGTCCTCGTCCTCGCCGCCGCCGCCGTCGCCGCCGCCGTCGTCGTCGTCGTCGTCGTCGCCGATGGGCATCTCAAGATCTTGCTACGATATGCTATGCTCTGATTTCCCGATGGGCAATCCGTCTGGGCCACACGTCTGGGCAGGCGCGTCGCTAAGCTAGCTAGCGGGAGGGGGAGGGACCCTGGTCACAGGGGAACAGGAGGCCGAGGATGTGGAGGAGGGGGAACAGGAGGCCGAGGATGTGGAGGATGAGGCAAGGAGTATGATGATGATGATGATGATGATGACGATGAGGAGGAGGAGGAGGAGGATGAAACGGATACGCTGGGAACGAAGCTTAGGAGGAGTAGGAGGAGGAGTAGGAGGAGGAGGAGGAGGAGGAGGAGGAAGAGGAGGGCAAGGTAGAGGAGGATGGGGACAATCAGGATTACGGCCAGGACGAGGGAGATGATGATGGTGAGGATGATGATGCTGATGAGGGTGAGGAGGAGGAGGGGGAGGAGGAGGAGGAGGAGGAGGAAACGGATACGCTGGGAACGCAAGTAAGGGGCATGATGATGCTGATGCTGGCTATGCTATGCTACGCTATGCTGGCTATGCTATGCCACGCTATCCCGATGCTGGCTATGCTATGCCACGCTTTCCCTGATGCTGGCTATGCTATGTGACGCTATGCCATCGAGACATCGTTCGAGGCTGAGCCGGCCCGCGCGGTGTCGGATACCGGGGCCCACCGCCGTGCCGTCAGGGCAGGGGCTTGCCGCGCGCTCGTCGTCGTCGTCGTCGTCGTCGTCGTCGCCCTCGTCGCCGCCGCCGCCGTTGTCGTCCTCCTCGTCCTCGTCCTCGTCCTCGCCGCCGCCGCCGCCGTCGCCGCCGCCGTCGTCGTCGTCGTCGTCGTCGCCGATGGGCATCTCAAGATCATGCTACGATATGCTATGCTCTGATTTCCCGATGGGCAATCCGTCTGGGCCACACGTCTGGGCAGGCGCGTCGCTAAGCTAGCTAGCAGGAGGGGGAGGGACCCTGGTCACAGGGGAACAGGAGGCCGAGGATGTGGAGGAGGGGGAACAGGAGGCCGAGGATGTGGAGGATGAGGCAAGGAGTATGATGATGATGATGCTGATGATGATGACGATGAGGAGGAGGAGGAGGAGGAGGAGGAGGAGGAAACGGATACGCTGGGAACGAAGCTTCGGAGGAGTAGGAGGAGGAGGAGGAAGAGGAGGGCAAGGTAGAGGAGGATGGGGACAATCAGGATTACGGCCAGGACGAGGGAGATGATGATGGTGAGGATGATGATGCTGATGAGGGTGAGGAGGAGGAGGAGGAGGAGGAGGAGGAGGAAACGGATACGCTGGGAACGCAAGTAAAGGGCATGATGATGCTGATGCTGGCTATGCTATGCTACGCTATGCTGGCTATGCTATGCCACGCTATCCCGATGCTGGCTATGCTACGCCACGCTTTCCCTGATGCTGGCTATGCTATGTGACGCTATGCCACCGGGATGGTAGTTATCATATTATGCCAGTTGGCAGCCTCATCGGAGTCTCCATCGCCATCAGAGTCACCATCGCCATCGCCAGCATTATCATTATTTCATGTTACATGCAGTTTCCCGATGCGTGCAAAATAGAGCCACCAAGGACCAATCACCCCGCCCAGCATCCCCTCCATTGCACTGACGCGGGAGGGCTGCTAACGCCATGGCCTCGCCAGAGCTCGCCCCAGAGCTCGACGCCTTGCAGCATCGAGACCTGGAGCCAGAAGATTTCGGCACGCTGTCCGGTCTCGCGCCCGTCCCCACCACGGTCCGCAGTGTTCCTGCGTACGTTTGCGCGGCTTTGCCGCGCCGGGCTGCCACTGGAGCGAAGACTTGCACCATCTGCAACGAGGTCGTCTCCGACGAGTGCATCATTTTGGAGTGCGCGTGCGACGACTTCCACGTAGACTGCCTCACCCGGTGGCTTGGCGAATTCAATACATGCCCCAATTGCAAGACCGTGGTCAAGCCAGAATCCTTGGCGCCGTCGCTGTACTCCGAGACTGCTGGCTGCGCCCCCGCTTCAATGAACGACCAGGCGGAGGGCGACGGCGACGACGGCGAGACGCCCGGCGCCAGCGCCCCCGCTACAATGAACGACCGGGCGGAGGGCGATGGCGACGCCGGCGAGGCGCCCGGCGCCGGCCGCCACGACCCTGCAGGTGCGCCAGCGGCAGCCCCGCCATCGCCACACGACCGCGTCGAGGCCACGCTTTCGCAGTCGAGCCCCCGTGGACGCACGGGATTGGCACGGTCAATCTTGCAGAGGTTGAACCGCCAAGGGTCGGCGTCCTACCAGGCCATGCTGGATCGCATCAAAGGTTCGCCAGATCCTGGCGCAGGCTTCCAGAACAGAATTTATATGGCAGCCCTTGACGCTTGGAACGCGTCCCGGGCGCAATCGGCCAGTGGGCCTGCGTGCGATGAGCTATCTCCCAAAGACCTCGCTGCTCGACTTCGCGAGGCTGGCGCGGATGAGCGCAATGCGTTCTTCGAGGCCCTCTGCGACGAACTCTACGACGTGGAAGCAGTTCTGCAAGAGACCGACATGTCCGGTTTGCTGGAGGACGAGGATCCGATGACGGCCATCGCCTCCAACACGAAGGAGTTCTACGCCGGCCTCCTCAACCCGAGCAATGACTGCGACGGGCTGGCGTCGCAGCGGAAGACTCCGTTGAAAGCCGTTGCCATCAAAGAGGTAGCGACGGCGTGCGAGCGCGTCGCGCTCGGGAACGGATTGCCCCGCGACGGGCACGTCGTCCACAGCATGTTTCAGGGGCAGGCGGCTTTCCTGCACTCCGGCAAGCAGGGCTGCGTCCAGGTCCAGGCAGTCGCCGGGAGCGAGAGCGACTGGAACGTCGCCGCCAGCAAGTTGGCCCTCGTGTGCATGGGCGAGTCCGCCACTGGCAAGGGGAACGCCAAGAACGTCATCCTCGGGTGGTTGAAGTACGTGGAGAAGTCCGGTGCGCCACCGTCATGCACCAACGTCCTCAAGCAGGGCAATCTGACCGTGCTCGGGGTGCTCACGGCTCTGCAGGAGGGCAATCTTCAAGTACAGATCGTTAACGAAGAATTGGAGAAGGTGGTGAATCGGCGAAAAGATCGCCATTTCCAAGAACAAGATCTGATAGAATTCTTAGACGGGAGCGACGCTTTTGGAAAGGGCGTCCAGGGCTGTTTGCTATGCTGCAAACCAGACGGCTGGATGTTCCTCGGGAGCCAGCGCAAGGCGTACCTGGAAAACCTCGCGGGTGGACAGGGGTCCAACGGCCGTTTGCGCCTGGTGATCATCGCTCTGGACCCGGCCCAGGTATTCGACACGCCCTTCGAGGACAAGTTCGTCCCGCGCAAGGCCAGCGACAGTCTTCTGGGTTCCACCCTCGCGATGATCGCGGAGGCGCAGCAGCGAGTCGTGCCGGAGCCCCCGGCAGCCGAGGCGGGCGGCGCGGGGCAGGCCGCGCCGCCCGGGCATGGCGTCGGCGGCGGCGCCGAGGCCGGAGGCGATGAGGGGGGGGCGCAGCAGGCGGCTCCCGGAACCAAGAGGCGGGGCCGACCCAAGGCTGCCGCGGCCAATGCAGGCGACGAGGCACTGACCTGCCGCCCGAGGAAGAAGCGGCAAAATGCAGAGCCGCCCGCCGCCGAGCCCGCCGATGGCGGTGCCGTCGCAGTCGGCGCCCCCGAACTTCCTCATGTGCAATGGTCGCCTGCGGCTGCTGTCATCCTCGCTGGGTACATGAATGGCGCGGGACAGGCGTGCAGGGACGTGTCTTCGGGGACCGGGGTCTCCGTGGTCACGAAGCACGCGGGGAAGGCTTTCGGGGCCGCCTCGGTATCAAACCTGGGGATCCGCAACGGCGTGCTGCGGATTGGCTTGCCTGGCGCCCCGCTGGACGACACTGCGCGCACTCTGGACGCGCTCGCCAGCGTGCCGAAGACGCAGATCTACAGCGTGAACCAGATGAGCATCGAGCGCGAGGGGGACGCCATGGCCGCGGACAACGGTCCCAGGCGGAACTCGCGGGGGGCGCCGCCGCCGGCGGGCGACGGCCCAGGACAGGGGCCGCCGCCGCCGCCGCCAGCGGGCGACGCAGCAGGGGGCGTGCAGCTCAAGCCGGAGCAGTACGCAGTCCGCCGCCTCTTCGAATCCATGTCCGCGGAGCAGGAGGAAAAGATGTGGCAAGCAGCCGCGACGACGGGCATCCCGCTGAGGATCAACATCACCGACAAGACTTGGCTGGCATACCGTGCGACATACTTCACTCGGAAGCGGAAGCGGGACGTGGACGCGCTCAGCAGGTACGGCGGCATCGAGAACCTCAACGAATACGGGAGGGCCGGCCAGTGGCAGGCGATGCTCAAACTCTGCGCCGAGAAAGGCGTCGCTTCCCTCAGCCAGGACGGCAAGAACATCCTCATCAAATGGTCAGCGGATGGCTATAATTGGCTGCATGACACAGTTCGCGCGTCCGATGAGGCGTGCACTAAGTTGCAGCTTTCTGCCCCCGATGTAGACGGCTCTTGAGGCTCCCAAGTGTTCAACTCTACACGCATAAGTGGATAAAGCGCGCTGGGGATACATGCGTGGCACGTGAAAACGCTTATCCGCTTCATCCTCTCAACCGTCATCCTCTCAACCGTCATCCTCTCAACCGTCATCCTGGCCGCTTATCGTCGCCGCAGCCGCCGTCGTCGGCGTCGTCGTCATGTCCTCTTCGCCATCAACCGAGCCGAACGGATACGTCGGGGACAACACCACGCATCCTGCTGTTGCTGCTGTGGCTGTTCCCCATATGCTCCTACCCCCACCCCCTCCGCCCCGCGCTAGGAGCGGGTCAAACGGATACGCGGGGAATGGTTAAGTCGCTCCCTCCCTCTCCTGCCCGTCCGCCAGGGCCGCCGCCGAGGTTTGCAGCGCCGGGGCCCAGATGGGGGGAAGTCGAGGAGGAACATGATGGGAAGCACGAGGAGGAGGAGGAGGAGGAGGAGGAGGAGGAGGAGGAGGAGGAGGAGGAGGAGGAGGAGAGGGGAGGGGAGGTGGAGGAAACGGATACGCTGGGAACGCCACTAGGAAAGAATCGGCGGAGGAGGTGGAGGAGGAGGAGGAGGTGGAGGAGGTGGAGGAAGAAGAAGAGGAGGAGGGGGAGGAGGAGGAGGAGGAGAGGAGGAGGTGGGCGGCATGGGGGAGGGCAATCCAACAGGCGGGGAAAATGAGGACGGGGATGGCCAGGGCGAGGACGATGGTTGGAGACAGAGGGGGAACGGGAGGAGAAGGAAGAGGAGGAGGAGGAGGGCGAGGAAATGGATACGCTGGGAACGACACGGTGACGAGCAGGAGTAGGGGGAGGGGGAGGTGGAGGAGTAGCAGGAGCAGGAGCATGAGGAGGAGAAGCAAGAAGTGGACCATCGCCACCGCCGGGGCCACCGCCAGGGATTGCAGGAGGAGGAGGAAGAGCAGAGGAAGAGGAGGGGGAGGAGGACGAGGACCAGGATGATCAGGCGCGGGAGCGGATCAAAACGGATACATTGGGAACGGGCGGCATTAAACATTTTGTCGCCCAGCTCGTGTCACCCTCGCCCCGCAACTATTATTCAAGTGGTGCGCCCTATTCCGCCGATCCCCAAGACAAGTGAGAGCTCGCACGTTCTTCGAAAATATCTTGTGGGTCAAGAGTCTGTGGCAGCATATGAGGGGCTCTTGGAATGCCTCTCAGGGGCCTCTTGGAAGGCTTTTTGGGCCATGTTGTGAGCTTCGGGGGCCTTCTTGGGGGGGGCTCCTGGGTGCTTCTTGGGGACCTCTTTGGACGCGACTCGGAGGGCTCTGAGGGGGCCCTTCTGGGCTTTTTTTTTGGGGGGGGAGGGGAGGGGAACTCTCGAAATATTATGCCGTATTCACCTTTTTCGGGCCCCGCGTAGTGCCCTCTTGTTGCTCACATGGGCCGTCTTGGGGGCCCTGTTGGTGGCCTCGTTGGCCGTCTTGGGGCGGTCTTGGGAGCCTCTTGGGCCGTCTTTGATCTCCTTCCTCGCCCCGTTACCGTTGCCCCTGCCAGTGTTGCCATCTAGGCTCAAGGCGCATGGCTCGTGCGCTCCGCCCCCGCGGAAAGCCGAGCAGATGCAGCCGGGCGCCGAGCAGACATTGGTTTGCGATGTGTTCCCAGGCTGCCCATGCTTCGCCCTCCCAGCGAAACATTGTTTTGCGCGGGGGCGCACGTGGCGATTCACAGCCACCGGGCAACACATGCAGAGAACGATGGACAGGCACCAAGCGTTCCATGCGCTCCACGCGGCCAAGGCCGCTGCTCTCGAGAGTTTGGCGGCCGGTGTCGATCGTCTGTCCGAGGGTTGGAAGTGCAGGTCATGCGGCAAGGTTTTTCTTCGGCTGAACCTCGTGCTCAAGGGCCACTCGTGCCGCCCTTCGATCTCGGCGTTGCCAGTCCATCGCGCCCGCCGGCAACCAGCAAGGGTGTCCAAGAAGCAGATTCGACCACGCCGCCGATTCTGCGTATTGAAGCCCTGGCGCCTGCGCAAGAAAACGAAATCTCATGAGGCGCTTACAGCGCAGAACGCAGGCCTGGGGAGCGCCACAGCCACCTCTACGGCGGCTGTGGCGCTCCCCAGGGATCTGGCGTATGCTGACATCGCCGAGGCTACCAAGACGGCCCGTCTTGGCGGCACCGTCGCCATGCAATTGAACCCCAGTTCCATCTTCAATGGATCGCGGTTGCGCTTTCTTCTTAGCGGTGCCAGCAAGCGTGGCCCCGAGCTGGCGCCCGCAGTCGGGCAGACGGTGTGGCTGGCCGAAAGCAAGTGTTACGCTGCAGTGGTGAGCGTG
This sequence comes from Prorocentrum cordatum, assembly GCA_963575745.1. NCBI lineage: Eukaryota > Dinophyceae > Prorocentrales > Prorocentraceae > Prorocentrum > Prorocentrum cordatum. The sequence goes on along the minus strand of CAUYUJ010008557.1, from coordinate 911,837 downwards.
GGAGGCCCCGATGCAATCGAAGCGCTGCTTTATCAGCGCGAAGGTGGCGCATGCGGTTGCAGCCAGCATGCCGCCGACGGTGCAGGGGCGTGTTGGCGGCTCGCGAAGCCCCTGCGTTCGGCGCCTGTTAGCTGGCAGCCTGACATCGTGTGCCGAGAGACGTTGGTACCCCGCGTGGGCGCGCCAGCGAGTTCAGGTTCAAAGCCCCGCTTGGAGAAGCCATGGCATCGATGCTACCGAGTCGCCGCTCGATCGTCGCCTGACAATGGAGTGCTTGCGACTACAGGCACGGAGGAGTTGTTGGCCGCGACAGCTGGCGCCTTCGAGGATTTCAGCACCTGGAGAGACGCATTCTCGCAGGCGTGTGCAGACGTATACGAGAGCGTGGCTGTCGTTCCCATACGCTTCACAGATCCCGACGGCAACCCCGCAGTGCCGCGCGCTTGTCCCGATGCAGGTAAGGACGACAAGATTTGCCAGATTGTGAACCAGGGGCGCCAGCCCGGACCGCGAGTGCTCTCCTCGGTGGGCGTGCGGGCCAGCCTGTGCCAGAAGTGCAAGTGCAAGGCGCATGGTCGCGTCTGGTCCGTCCCCGTGAGTGCCTGCGCATCGGGGGGGGCATCGCTCTCTGCAGACGTCGTGGGCAAGCTGGTCGTCGCGGGCGACTTTTGGCCATCCGCGTTGCTGGTCTTCGAAGAAACTGAGTGCTACGAGGCGGTTCGCCGACACGTGACAGCAGCCACCGCTGACTCGATGGCGCGGTCCCTGTCTCAACACCCTCGCTTGGGCGAGTTGTCCGGCTTTGAGCGGGCGGCGCTGCTCCGGGCATTCGACCGCGCTGCGGATCTTGCCCCAGATCCGCAGACGTTCGGGTCACTGCTGTCGGCGTACGCAAACGCCGTTTGGACGCCGCTTTGCGTCGACCTGTCAAGGTATGCGTTGGCGGCCGCAGGGGCCGTTCTCAACATGGATTTCAGCGTGTCCGATTGTCGGCAGTTGAGCTGCCGAGCGCTCGGGGGCAGGAACCAGCGCAAGCGGGTCTTTGGGGGCCTTGCCGCACTCGAGGATATACCGCCTCTGCCGCCGCTGTATTGTCCGATTGAGAATCGGCCCCAGAAAGAGAAGCTCCTCCTGACTGCGCTCACGTTGATGCAGCTGGACGGCGCTCGGCCAATGGGGGCGAACACAGACAATTTGGCGGCGGATTTCTCGATGATGGTGTCGTGTCTGCAGGCGGCTCTGCCTCCTGGCACTGTTGTCATGCAGGACAGCCCCGCGGATGATTTTATCCGCGCGCAGATGGACGCCGGCCACATCGTCGTCGACCGCTCGACTTACAAGGTGTTTGGCTTCGAGCTCGGCGAGGACCCGTTACATATTTATATGAGATTGCTGGGAGCCATCCATTTCTCATCTCGCGAGGCCGCCTGGGCAATCCGCTGCCTGCGGAAAGCCCTGGGCAGCTGGAACCCCCTCGTGCGCGCAGGACACGACGGGGCCGAACATCAGGACGCGCAGGATGAATTGCTGTATGCCGCTGCCGATACCGCCGAGGGACGGGGGCCAGCGCAACCAGTAGTCAATCTCCCCAGCATCCTCTCTGCGTACTTCCGTGCACAGCGGCTGCCGCAGACCGCCCTGAAGATGGTCCAGGCCAGGGCTTCGGACAAGTGGACGCATCCAGATAACGGTGCAATCCTGCCGCCGTGCGCCAAGGCCGTGGTGATTGACGATATCGCGCGTTGGGCGAACCCGGGGGTTCCGCGCGCAGAGGCGACGGCGGTCGCATATCGCGCCTGCTACGAGTCTTTCCCGACTGCCGAGTCGATCCGATCAGATCTACAAGGCCTGATGAACTTATTGCGCTTGCCGTGTTTTGCTGGCGTGCCGCGGGATGCCGGCACCGCGTGGCACCGGGCTCAGCATGCGTATTTGCTGAGGTTGCAGAAGCGGCGGCCCGTGATGCGACGAGAAGACAGCGCCCAGCCGGCAGCGACAAGCCTCCAAGCTGTTCCAGCGGGTCACCAGCCGTTCTGCGATGCTGTCCAGGAGCAATGCAAGGACGTCCACGTCCACGGCCTGCTGGCGGCATTCCGTATCAAGGCCTGGGCCCATGCCCACGGGTTTGACATCAGCCTCGGCAGCATTGGGGTCGAGCGCTTATGGCGCAACATCCAGCGGCAGGCTCGGAACAAGGGGCGGTCTCAGGCGAGCCTCTCCACAGTGCACATTCTCATCCTCAGCCGCTGGATGCGACTCTTGCAAAGCCGTCTTCTTCGTATTTTCCACGCCCGCGGCCACGCCAACACTGCCCATCTCGCGCAGCTGCTGCTTTCTAAGGAAAAGCTCGCTGCCGCACTAGCTGGCGAGACTCAGTGCAAGACGCCGATTGCATCAGCTTCCCGCGCGCCCGCCCTGCCATTGTCTGAGGCAGAAATTGGTCTGGTTTACGGCGTTTTCACCTCGGGCAATTTATAATAGCGATTCGTTCCCCTTGAATTGGGAAGTCAAGGGCAAGGGAGCTCTGGAGAAAAAAATGAAACGGATACGCTGGGAACGCACGCAATGGGGGCCGGGAAAACGGTGGGGGAAATGCGGAGAAGGAGGAAGTGGTGCACAACAAACAAAATTAACAGAGGACGCCGATCGAATTTAATATCGGGGACTACCGCGAGAAGGACGAGGAGAGGGAGCAGGATGAGCAGAATGAGGGAAGGGGGAGGAGGAGGAGGAGGCGGAGAAACCGAATTGTAAAGAGAGAGGGCGGGGCAACGCAGGAGGAGGCACGGGAAACAGACACGTCGGGAACGCCAGCCAAGCGACCAGGCGAAATGTTTAGAGAGCGGCAAAAGCACGTCGAAGATGAAACGGATACGCTGGGAACGCTGCAAGAACATGTCGTAATGAGGACGAGGCGAAGCACTCAGTCCAAGAGAGGAGCAACACAAACTTCAAGAAGAAACGAGACCATTGCGAAAAGTAGAAAAGTAGAAAAGTAGAAAAGTAGAAAAGTACAACATCACTTTTCTACTTTTCTACTTTTCTACTTTTCTACTTTTCGCATCCGTGGGGAGCAATCGTACACTTTTCTACTTTCCTACTTTTCTACTTTTCGTGTCTCTCAGTTTGCCGGACACACTTTTCAACTTTTCTACTTTTCTACTTTTCGCACATTGTTTTCTGCATTCTGCCCGTCTTTACTTTTTTTACTTTTCTACTTTTCGCAGCCCCGCTTTGGCCCCCCCCGAAAAGTCAAAAAAATGACACATTTTGTTCACAGCTGCCAGGGATGCGGCCGATGGCCGCATGCTCTTGTTTCTTTCCAGAGTTCCAGGACACTTATTTCAGCAGCATCACTGGTGCCGAGAGCCCTGCCATCGGCGACGAGCTCCACTGCCGGCTGCTGTCTGGAGCGGTTGCTGGCCAGGGTCTGACCCTTCGCAGACGGCGGGCCCTGGGCGGCGGGGACAGCCCTCAGCCTGCGGAGCTCCTCCGCGGAGCGGCGGCGTTGCTGCGGGCTGGCCCGGGGCGGCGGCCCGAGGGCCCGCGTCCAGGGCGACGCCCGAGTCTGCTGGAACAAAGGAGACAAGGTGTGCAAAACCAGAACGGACACGTGCAGAGTCAGCTGGGGCGCGCGAACCGCGCGCGGCTGTTGGCCGCCCCGCCCTTCCCAGCAGAGATATATATATATAGAGAGAGGGAGAGAGAGAGAGAGAGAGAGAGAGAGAGAGAGAGAGAGAGAGAGAGAGAGAGAGAGAGAGAGAGAGAGAAAATATAATATATATCTATACAGAGAGAGAGGAATACCACAAAAAAAAAAAAAAAAAAAAAAAAAAACGATAAAGAGAAAGAGCAAGAGAAAGAGAAAGAGAAAGAGAAGGAGATAAGAGAGAGAGAGAGAGAGAGAGAGAGAGAGAGAGAGAGAGAGAGAGAGAGAGACGAGCCAGGGGAACGGCTGCTGGCCGCGCGAGCACAATTGATCGGATCATGCAGCGCCAACCGCAGATGGCCGACACACACCCTCCCCAGCCACGCTGCTGTCGGTCCTGATTTGGTTCCCAGTGGAGCTGTCGGCTGTCTGTCGGCTGTCTCTCCCCACCCATCGGGACTGGGGTCGTCCTCAGTGATAGCATCATCGTCCATTATGTGGTCTGCCCCCATCAGCCCGAGCACAGCGTCGGCGCTGCGGGCGCCCTCCTCCCCCGTTCTCGATGGCCCACCCGCCGCGCAGCTGATGGCCGTCTGTCCGCGTGGGAGAGTGGGGATGCCAGGGGTACGGCTGACGGCCACCTGCTCTTCTTCATATCCAGTCTCCTCATCTGTCCACGACGCTCTATCCGGCCCACGGCTGGGGGCAGGGTGCACGCGGCGCCCGCGGCGTCGGCGGCGCCCAGAGCACCCCGCGGCATGCGGCGCAGGCCGCGCCCGCGGCGGCCGCGGCGCCCGCGACCCACTGCGCCGGCAACGTCCGCGGCCCCAGAGCGCAGCGACGCCCGCGGCATCCGCGGCGCCGGCGGCGCGGGGAAGGCGCCGGCGGCGCACGCAGCGCCCGCGGCGCCAGCAGCACGGGCGGCGCCAGCAGCGCCCGCGGGCCCACGGCGCCCGCGGCGCCGGCGGGGAGTGAGTGACGCCCGCGGCGCCCGAGGCGCACGCGACGCGCGCGGCGCCCGCGGCGGACGGACCGCGGCACCCGCGGCGCCAGCGGCGCCCGTCGCAGCCAGACGCTGGCGGCGTCAGTGGCGGCTCCACGCCCACCCCGGGAGTGGCGGGCAGCCCCTGGGCGACGGGCACATCAGCTCCTGTGCAGCGCGCTTGTCCCGCGCGCAAGTCTGCGACAGTTCACGCGCAGCCCGCAAAACTCAAACAGCCCCGCTGGACGCTGGCCGCGCCGTCCATGCCGGCCGCCCTGCAGCTAGCCCACGCCGGGCGATCCGTGCAGCAGCGGCGCTCCTGCGCGTCACCAGAGCGGCTCTGCCATGGCGGTTGCGCCGCCTAGGCAGCAGGGTGAACGCAGAGACGTCGCCGCAATGCCCGCGCGCGCGCTCCGCCTGGTCGGCGCCGTTGTCGGGGAAGAGCACGTGCAGTCCACCGTGCCCCAGCGGTTCCGGCGCACACGCCCAAGCGTCTGCGGTAGAAACGTCGCTGATCTCATAGTGCACGGTGAAAACAGCTCTGCCCACTTTGAAAAGGCCGCCAACGGCAGCCATCCAGGACCCACCCTCGGTCGTCGCCAAGAGGAACGCGTCGATCCGCTCCAAGGTTGCAACGTTGCCACGGTGATCTGACCGGGCAATCGACTGCCGCGAAGCCGGCCGCTCACGGCGGGCGACGCTGGCATGCGTTGCGCGCGCTGCCGCCGAGCCCCTAGAATCGTCAGACCCGCCCCGGCGTCCGCCGACAGAGTGGCCCGCAGGTTCGCTCGGGGCGGCGGTCACTGGGGCCGGGGCGCCTGGCGAGGCCATGCGGGCCGGAGCGGGCGGCGCGGATGGCCGCCAGGCTGGGGCCGGGTCGCCTCGGGCGGCTGGGGCAGAAAGGAACGCTGCTGCGTGACATGCGGGAACGAGCCCTTCCCGCTGGCGTTCGCCTCCAGTCCTGTGCCTGTCCACGCTGGCTGGCGCGTCCGCACCTGTCGCCGCGGGGCCATCGCCCGATGTGGGAGTGCTGCGGGACGCACCAGGCGCAGGCACGTGGTCAGACGCCGTTCCCTCCGGGGCGGGCGTCGCCTTCGTCGGCGAGGCCCAGGCTCCGAGAGGGAGGGCTTGCGGTTCGCTGTCCGCTCGGGCGGATTCGCTGCCAGGGGAGAGGGGGCGAATGGGCGCGAAGGGGTTTTGGTCGACAGGCTGGCGGATGGCCTCGGAGTCCTGTCTCTGCCGGGCGGGTCTGCTGTTCCCCCGCGAGGAGGCTTCGAATCCCGTTGCAGCCTGCGGCTCGCTCGAGGGACTGCTGCCTCTGAAAGCAGCGCGCCCCGATATGACCCCCTGACTGCCTTCTGGCCTGTCGGGCCCTCCTTCTCCTTGCGAGTCCAAAGTCACAACCGTTAAGTACCCTTGCGAGGTCTGCCGGCCGCCGGGGGCGCCCAGCAGGGCGTCACCAACCGCCGCGATGCTGTCTTGGAGAACCGCTGAGACTGAAGCCCCGTTCCCTTCTGGCTTAGCGGGGCCAGCTTCTCCTTGTGAGCTCGATGACGCAACCGCTGCGCCACCTTCTGGCGCAACGGGCCCGGCTTCTCTTCGAGATCCCTCGTCGCCAGGGTTACGGCTCATGGCCGTCAGTGCTGATTGTTCCAGATGGATGCCAAGGTCACGGCTGATGGCCGTCTGAATGGACTCATCCGGACTGCGTGCCTGCGCCCAGTCCAGAGCGATTGTGCCTTCCTGCGGTGGCACCCTCCAGTCGGAGCTCGGGCCCCTCGCGGGCTCCGAGAGCGCCCTCTTCCCGAGCTGCGCCCAGCCGTGGCGAAGAGGGGGGCCGCAGGACCAGGCGCCGACGCTCCCTGGGCACTCGCGGGTCTCCGCCATCGGGCGATGCTGTGATCCGAGCTCTAGCTGGCAGTCAGGGAGAAGGCGGGGGCCGTCTCCAAGCACGGGCCTGCACACTGCAGCGCTCGGGCACGGGGAGGCAAGGGTGCCTTGATCGCCCACGGACACAAGGCTGCAAGGGTGCGAGTGAACCTCTTTCGGACAGCCGGAGTCGTGAGGATGGCTCGGGCACTGGGATGCAAGGGTGCCTTGAGCTCTCGCGGATCCCTCGTCGCCAAGGTTACGGCGGATGGTCGTCGACTCTGGCTGCCCCAGATGGATGCCAGGGTCACGGCTGGTGGCCGTCTGGGCGCACTGCATCGTTGCAACCGTTCCGTTCCCTTCTGGCCTGACGGGCCCTGTGTCTTCTTGCGAGGTCTGCTGGCCGCCAGGGGTGCCCGAAAGGGCGTCAGGGAGCAAGCGTGCCTCCTTCTGACAGTCAGAGTTGTGAGGATCACGGCTGCTGGCCGTCTGCACGCTTTGAGAGGTCTGCTGGCCGCCAGGGGTGCCCGTGAGGGCGTCGGGGCCTGGACACGGGGATGCAAGGGTACTTTGTTGGCCAACGAGCCTCGCGCCTTTCTCGTCGGACCGAGGGGCCACAGCATGCTCTGAAACGCCAGCCGCGGCCGCTGCTGCGCGTCCCGTCCCAGCCTGCATGGCGGCGGCCGCCTGCGCTGTCGCTGAAGCCACCTGGGGCCCCCCACCTGCGGCGGCAGAAGGAGTCCAAGCGCCGCGCGCCCAGCACCTGCACCCAAAGGTCGGAGCACCGCAGTGGTCGCAAGCGGAATGAGCACCTGCAGCGCGGACGGCCGCTAACCCCTCGGCCAAGCTCCGCCACAAGCAAGCATCCTCCGAGAGAGAAGCGCCACGGAGAGGCAGCTGCTCCTTCCTCCAACGCAGGGCAACCGCACCACGCTGCCGTTTGCGTCGTGCCGAGACGGTCCCCAGGGACTGCGCCTGAGGTGCGACGCTTGTGCCGCGGCCCGCCCGCGTCGGCGGCCGGCCGGCGGCCACCAGAGGCGACCAGCCGGCGGCGGCCTGCCAGGCGGCCCTCGGCCGCGGCGCCGCCCCGCCGAGGGAAGCTGCGGCCTCCGCCCACGGGTCAAAGGGGCGCCCTCGGCCCCATTGCTCTCCCGCCTGCTGCCAGCGGCCGGAGGAGCCTGCGGCGGCGCGGCCGCTCCAGTCCCACGAATGCAGAGCCGTGAGCCATCACGGCCGAGAAATAGCAGTCCCGGCAGGCGCGCACCTGAAAGGGGGGCGTGCTCGAGCCGAGATGGTTTGAGCCAAGGGGGCTACGGTCGCTGGTGGGGATACACGAAACGTCTAGAATTTGGCAGCGCTCCTGATTTTTGCTCGGGGTCTTTGTCAGCGCCTCCGACAAGCGCGATGGCCGCGATTGCAAAGGGCGCCCTATCGCGATGGCTGCGACGGAAGAGTGCTCCGTCCTACTAGACGGCGAACGCGACTCCCCTGAGCAGCCAGGCAATTCGACGAGAGAACGACATGAACATTCAAATCCCCGTCGCCACTGGGCGCACTGCGAAAGGTCCCTCGACGGGCCTCGAAAAAAAACACACACAAACCGATGAAACAAATTTCTGTTTTGAAACGAGCCGAACTGTGTTTCACCGAATTTTCTCAGTTCTCACTGAATTCCCACTGGGTTTCCAAAATGGTTTTCATTGCACTTCTCCTTGGTGGTTTCGCGGCGTCTCTCCACGCGCGCAGTCTCCGGAACTTCACAGATTCACCGTCGCGGCGTCGGCAGGACGACGCATTCGAACAAAGACAGAGGGCGGACAACGAAAAGGCGGCGATGCCCACGGCGAATGGCTGCTGACCACACCCGACACGCGAGCAAGTCTGAAACAGTTCGATCGGAAAAGGGGGCCTCGGGGAAGAAATCAAATTACCCCAGTGCGACCCTACCTAGAAGTTGGAACCCCTCGGAAAGCAGCATTAGTTGCTATGCTACGCTATGCTATGCTATGCCATGTTATGCGGCGCTATGCTATGCTATGCTATGATATGCTATGATATGCCATGATATGCTATGCTATGCTGCGCTATGCTATGCTATGCTATGCCAAACCATGATATGCCATGCTGCGCTGTGTCATGCTAAGCTATGATATGATATGCTATGCCATGTTATGCTAAGCTGCGCTATGATATGCTATGATATGCTATGCTATACTGCGCTATGCTATGTTATGATATGATCTGCTTGGCTATGCTATGCTATGATACGCTATGCTAATGCAGCGCTGCGTTATGCTATGCAAAGCTAAGCTAAGCTAAGCTAAGCTAACCCTCTAGGCAGAGCCTAGGTAGGAAAATACACCCATGCTAAGATAAACCTGAGCTAGATGAAGCTAAACTAAGCTAATATGAAAGAAGCTAAGCTAAGATGAGATAAGCAACGCTAAGCTAAAGAGACGTGACTGGGGGAACCGCGGGGCGGATACTGGGGGAACCGCCCGGGGCGCTTTCCACTGCCCGGCCCATTTAAGCCCTGAGAGTAAGAACCCTTCTAGGCAGAGCCTAGGTAGGGAACTAGAAATTCCCACTGAGTTTTCACACTGGGGACGCGCCAGCCTGTTGCCTGACTGCGCCCTCCGCCCCGCAGAACCTCGTCGCCGCAGTCCACGGGTTCGGCTTGTTTGGCAGGCTCGGGTAGGGCGCCCTCCGCGACGCAGATCCCAGCGCTGAGGTCCACGGGCGCCAACTGCTTCACCAGCGCCGCCCTCCCTGGCCGCGCCCGCGGCGCCGCCATGGCCTCGCCCCGTGCTGAGCGACCCGGAGCTGCGATGCACTCGCCGAAGAGGTTTTCCCGCTGTGTCTGGGAGCTGCAGCAGGGTACCGTTACGACGCTACGACGAAGCCACTCAAACCACGAGGGCTCTTGACCTGAGGTCGGACCCCGTAGGGCCGGGGAGAAGGGAGGATCGAGGGGCTGGAGGACGCATCTGGGATGTCTGACAACGTCGGACGTTACCACATTTTCAGGGTGTTCTAGTGGGTCTTGGGGCCGGCCCCTTCTCCCCCTCATCACTGTCGTCTTCATCACCCACCTCCTCCTCCTCCTCCTCCTCCTCCTGCTCCTGCATTGCCCGTCCGGCAGGGCGGGCGAAGCACCGCATATAACAAGCCCATACCAACACACACATACACACATACATACATACATACATACATACATACATACATACATCCATACATACATACATACATACATACATGCATACATACATGATCCAGGGTCGAGGGTTCACGGCCCCCCCCCCAGATGGTATGGTCCCAGAGACGACGACGACGACGACGACGACGACGACGACGACGACGGCGACGACTACGACGACGGCGACGGCGACGACGACGACGACGACCACGACGACGACGACGACGGCTGCGGCGGCGACAACGCCGGCGGCGGCGGCGGCGACGACGACGATGACGACGATGACGACGGCGACGACGATGACGACGACGACGACGACGACGAGGACGACGAGGACGACGAGGACGACGAGGACGACGACGACGACGACGACGACGACCTCTGAACCACCACAGCACCACACCACATCCACAGGGGGGGGGGGCCACCGCAGCGCAGCACCACGCCACGCCCACAGGGGGGGGGGCGGGGGGGACCATTGCGCGGGGGGGCGGGGCCAATGGCATCAGCATTGGGGGAGGGGGGGGGCCCAAGCCCAGGACCATACATACATACATACATACATACATACATACATACATGCATACACGCAAGCACACACACAATGGGGAACAATGCCTGTGCCGCAGACATGTGCGGAGGAAAAGAGCGTAAGCTCACCAGATCCTGTCCAGAATGCCCCACTGTGGGTGGGCAAAGCACACGCGCTCGCGAGCGGACTGCGTGGATCAGCACAGATGGTGGCGATCACTGATTGACCAACGCCACCCATGGACCTAGCATTGCGAGACCATCAATTCGAACTCAGATGTCACAATTCGTTGCGGAGACACTCGAGGAGGAATACGATGAGGAGGGACGAAGAGGAGGAGGGAGGAAGGAGGGCGGAAGAGGAAAGGAGGAGGAAAGGAGGAGGAGGAGGAGGGATGAGGGGGTGAGCAATCCTGCTGCCGATTGTCAGTGGTCTCGTCCTTCCAGCGACGACCCAGTTTGAACAGGTCGCTCACGACCTCTGGCAGTTCCTGCAGGGCCCCCATGAATACCTCTGGACGCTCGATAAGCTCGTCGAAATGGTGCAGCGCGAACCTCAGGACGAGGGCTGGGTTCTTTGTTTGGGCAAAGGGGTCGGACACCCCAGCAACATTTGCCTCCACAAGCGGCGCGCACCAGAAACTCTGTGAGACGAGCGTGGGAATAGGGACGGAAATGCGGGCGCATGGTCTAAATCGTAATGCTGGCCCCGCGCTCCTTCTCTCCCGACCCATTCCGCCCAACTTCTGGCGCCCCCTGGCCCCACTCACCCACAGTCCCCCCCACCCGCGATCACCTCTTCTCATCAGTGCCACCACCACTCACCAGCATCGCTGCGCGCCTTAGCCCAGACGCCATGGAAAAGGGGGACGGGGCAAAGCTCTGAAGCCCAGTGCGCGTAACGCTCAAGTGACCGACTCGCTCGGGAGACGATTTGGATGTAAAAGCCTCCCACGCGCCAGACCGATGGTGATATTTGAAGGATCGATTCGGACGCGTTTTACCACATAATTCAAACTATACGGTCCGATCTCCATTGGCAGTCACATCCACCGTTCCCGATGGCACCGACGGAAGGGGGCCAGACGTTGCGTTGAGTGCTACGTGCATCGGCTCTGCGCGCACGCTGGAATCGGTCGCCTCTCTGCCAATTTGGCGATCATGGCCGAAAACGTCGTACGACATGTCAACATGGGAAGGGCAATCGTATGACGAAGGCACCACCCACACCTCCTGTCCACCCCTCCCCTTCCTCCTTCCTGCCCCCCTCCTCCCCGTCATCTCCCCTCTCTCGTCTCTTCTCCCCCTGGTCTTCCCTTTCCCCTCTCAACCCTCCTCCCCCTCCCTCTTCATCGCTCCCCCCATCATCCCTTCCAACCCACCTTCAGGGGACGTGCAAGTGGAATAGCAGCAGAGTGAGGTTAGAAGAAAATCGTTCTACAAGGCTCCTGGGATCCAGATGGGTTCGCTCCGTAACCCCAACTTGGGAGAACCCCCGCTCGACGGACCCCCCAACTTCCCTCCGCCTTCTCTCGACCCAGGCCCAAAGGGCTCACGAGCAGGAGGGCCCCCTTCTGACGACGAAAAGGCGAGCGACGAGGAGGAGGAAGAGGAGGAAGAGGAGGAGGAGGAGGAGCCAGCGTCCCTGGGGGCGGCCCGTCCTGCCGTAGGCCGCGCCCGACGCGCCCTCGGAGCCACTCAGAGCCTCAGCGTCGCGGTACAGCAGGTCGGAGTCGGCGCAGACAAACTAGTCAACGTCGTTGGGCGCCTCATCGAACACGGCCGTGTCAATTTCCGCGACCGTTGGGGCAGCAGGGGCGATGACGGGGGGGGGGGGCCCATGCCGAGTCGAGGGGGTCGGCGAACAAGACGCCGAACGGGTCGGAGCTGCCGCGCATGATATGGAAGAAAGTCGACGTGAGAAAAAAGAGCCTTGCAGCAGGAGCGAAGCTGCAGAAGGTCGCAACGTCGACAGAAACAGGCGCCGGGCGCCACACACCCATGAAAGCGCACATCAACATCTACATCGCGCGCATGCTGCACAGCGCAGTATGTGCCGATGGCGCCGCCCATGAACAAAGTGGCTAGCAAGAACGGATAGAGCTTTGCTGCGTGAGCGAAGCTGCGGTAGGTCACGATGTCGAAAGAGAGGGCCGCCTGGCACCGCGCGACCCAGTCCCCTGAGCCCAGCGCAAGCAGCTAAGGAACCCAACGCACACCACTGGTCATCAACGTCTGCGGCATGAGGCCTTTTTTTCCGGAAGTAAGTTTCGCAAGAAGACGCCGCCCGGCGCCGTCAGGTGGAAGAAGATGTAAAACGCAAGGCCACTGTGAATGGCGCGCGGGCTCAGCAGCGGCAGGACCTGCAGCAGCTGCGTCGACGCGCGGCCGAAGCCGAGCAGGAGGGCGAGGTGCAAGGAGTGCACCAGCAGCCTCGCTCGTCTGGTGGGAGAGGAAGCTCGGGGAGAGCGGGCTCAGCAGCGGAGGGGCCCGTAGCAGCGCCGCCGACAAATTGCAAAAGCCCTGCAGGAGGGTGAAGCACAGGGAGTACGCCGCAGCAGCGGCAGGACCATCAGCAGCTCCATCGATATCAGAATGGCCCAGGAGTCCAGCAGCCTCATTTCCCTCATGCAGGCGAGGCCGAGGACCGCGGTGCCCAACGCCCTCGCGACTCTGAGGACCGTCGCGCGCAGCGCCAGCATCGGCAAGGAGCGCCAGGAAGAGCGGGTCGTCGCCATTGTCGTCCAAACCTGCCGCACCCCAAACAGGTCCAGCACGATCGGCGCAGCAGCAGCGCGATCGAGACCGAGCTGTCGGTGGCCACCCTCAGCGGCAGCAGCCAGCCAAGCATCGCGCGCGCCCAGCGGCGGGGGCTGAATCCACATTCCTCTGAAGCTGTTGACGCGGTCGTAGCAATGGGGAACGCAACCTCCGACGTGGTCGTAGCAATGGGAAACGTAACCTTCAACGGGAAGTCCGACGCGGACCGCGGCAGCTCGAAGAACTTCGCGTGCGCTGGCGCCAGCGTCAGGCGCTGGATCGGCAGCTTGTCCAGCCAGGGCGCGCACCTCCAAGGCAGCGCGGCCGGCGGCCCGAGCCAGCCAGAGCTCCGGCCATCGGCCGAGCGTCGGCATGCGCAGGATGGAGGCGACAAAGGCGCTCGCGTTCAGCATCAAGTGCCTCGTCAGTCAGCTCTGTCAGGCGGGAGTTGGTGCAGCCATCGCCGAATGCTCAGTGCGGATGGTAGCGGCATGCCAAACGAGTAGAAATCCCAGGGCCCTCAGGGAGGACCTCCAGGCAGTAGAAATCGGGCGCAGCACGAGCACGGTGCCAATTGAGTAGGGCAGGGTCGTCGCCAGCAGGTAGCTCGGCGCCGACATCTTGAAGAGTCGCACTGCCATCCGCTAAGCCTGCACCAGCAGCCTCGTCGCCAGGAAGATCCTGCCAAGGGTCAAGATCCACAGCAAGTTCCCGAACACGATCCTCGAAAATGCAGAGCTCTGGCTAGACGCCGATGTCCGGCAGGAACGTCAGTCCAAGGGCACTTCGGGCGTCGTGGCGCAAGTCCATCCGGCAATTAAGTGTGATTCCAGAAGGCTCGCAGCTCTCCTCACCTGCTCTCTGCCGCCGCTCATTTGGCTCAAATTATTCCCGGCGGAGCCGGGTGAAATTCCGCTCCCGCCGGTGACTGACTGACTGACTGACTGACTGACTGACTGGTTGACTGACTGATCGACTGACTGATTGACTGACTGACCGTCAGGATGACACCTTGAACAACACATTTCAAACCGTCCGTGGGCGCGCAACCGCAACGGGGCGACACATTTCGACCCGTCCGCGAGCGAGCAACCGCAGCTGCAACTGGGAAACACATTCCGACCCGCCCGCGGGCGCGCAACCGCAACCGCACCTGGGCGACACATTTCAACCCGCCCGCGGGCGCGCAGCCGCAACTGGGCGACGCATTTCAAACCCGCCCGCGGGCAGCCGCAACCGCAACTGGGCGACGCGTTTCAACGCGCCCGCGGGCGCGCAACCGCAACCGCACTTGGGCGACACGTTTCAGACCGCTCGCGGGCGCGCAACCGCAACCGCAACTTGGGAGACACATTCCAAACAGCCCGCGGGCGCGCAACCGCAACTGGACGACGCATTTCAATCCGCCCGCGGGCGCGCAAACGCAACCGCAACTGGGCGCCACATTTCGACCCGTCCGCAGGCGCGCAACAGCAACCGCAACTGGGCGACACATTTCAACCCGCCCGCGGGTGCGCAACCGCAACCGCACTTAGGCGACACATTGCAACCCGCCCGCGGGCACGCAACCGCAACTGGGCGACGCATTTCAACGCGCCCCGCGGGCGCGCGACCGCAGCCGCAATTACGCGACACATTTCGACCCGCCCGCGGGCGCGCAACCGCAACCGCAACTGGGCGACGCATTTCAACCCGCCCGCGGACGCGCAACCGCAACCGCAACTGGGCGACACATTTCAACCCGCCCGCGGGCGCGCAACCGCAACCGCAACTGGGCGACACACGTCGACCCGCCCGCGGGCGCGCGACGGCAACCGCTACTGGGCGACACATTTCAACCCGCCCGCGAGCGCGCAACCGCAACCGCGCCTGGGCGACACATTTCAAACCCGCCCGCGGGCGCGCAACCGCAACTGCGCCGCGCATTTCGACGCGCCCCGCGGGCGCGCAACCGCAACCGCACTTGGGCGTCTCATTTCAACCCGCCCTCGGGCGCGGAACCGCAACCGCACTTGGGCGACGCATTTCAACCCGCCCGCGGGCGCGCAACCGCGACTGGGCGACAAATTTCAACCCGCCCGCGGGCGCGCAACCGCAACCCCAACTGGGCGACGCATTTCAACCCGCGCGCGGGCGCGCAACTGCAACTGCACCGCTCACCCGCCGCCCCCCCCCCCCCCTCCCCATGGGGATCTGGGGCGGAGGAAGGGTGGGAGGGGGGCGGGAGGCGGGAGGGAGGAGGAAGTATGGGGGGGGAGGGGAGGAGACGGAGGGGGGGTAGAGAGCTCACAATGATTGGGGAGGGCAACTTGTGCCCCCCCCCCCCCCCCCCGTTCTGCGCAAGTGGGTCTCCAAGAGGCTATCCAGGCCCTGGATTCCATATCCAAGGCCTCCGCGGTCTGCCAGCGGGACGGGCGGGTTAACCGCCCCCGAGGGGGGGGGCGAGGCTTTGACAGAAGCGGCCCGTTGCGCCGCCCAGTTCGAGGTTGGGGCGGGGTGGGGTGGGTGCGTGTGGGGGTGGGGGGGGGGGGGGATGCCGCGGGGATCGACTGCGCGTTCACCCGCGCGCACACTGCCCGCGGACGTAGGTGCATGGGCGCCGTCTTATTCACGCAGCCTGCCGCGTCTCATTCACGATCTGGCGCAGGAGCAGGTGGGGGGGGGACGGGGGAGGAGGTCAGGGAGAAGAAGGAGGAGGAGGAGGAAGACGAGGAGGAGGAGGAGGAGGGAGGAGGAGCAGCAAGACGAGGAGGAGGATAAGGAGGAGGAGGGGCAGCAGGACGAGGAGGGGGAGGAGGAGGAGGACCAGGATGGCATGGCCCGGAGAAGGAAGAGGACGATGGGGAGGGGGATGCCAGGGTGGCGCTGCTTGAGAAGGTGCACGAGCAGGTTCTTGTTGCGGAGGACGGAGGAGGAGGATGTGGTGGGCGTCAAGGAGGATAAGGGCGTGGAGGTGGATGTCCTCCCCGCGGCCTCCGGGCGTGACCCGCGGTTCTCCAGCGGGGCATTGCAGCGGGGAATCCCCAGCCCACGCTGCTGCCTCTGATTTGTCAGGGCCCTTGGCCAATTGAGCTACGATCCGATCTGCAATCGCTTCCAAAACGATAGATCCGCGATCTTTCCACATCACAGCGGTAGCTTGGAGCGGGTCTCAGCTGCCGGCGCTGCGCGCCTCCATGCTGTTAGCCAAGACGACGCCGTCGTGCGCCGCCGCGGAATCGACGCCCAGCGGCGCCCTGCGAGCCCTCATAGGCCTGAGCATAGCGCTCTACCCCGCAAGCGTCAGCGACGCCAGCGCACCTGCGCCTCCAGCGCCTACTTCTCCAACGCCAGCGTCAGCGACGCCAGCGTCTACGCCTACCCTGCCAACTCTAATGCCAGCGTCAGCGACGCCAGCACCTACGCCTCCAACGCCTACTTCTCCAACGCCAGCGTCAGCGACGCCAGCGACTACAACTTCGACGCCTACTTCTCCAACGCCAGCGTCAGCGACGCCAGCACCTACGCCTTCAACGCTACTTCTCCAACGGCAGCGTCAGCGACGCCAGCTATACTACGCCTGCCCTGACTTCTCCTACGCCAGTGTCAGCGACGCTAGCGACTACGCTTTCAACGCCAGCTACTTCTCGCACAGCAGTGTCAGCGACGACGCCAACGACTTCTCTTCCTACGCCAATGTCAGCGATGCTAGCTACTTCTCCCACGCCATTGTCAGCGACGCTAGCTACTTCTCCTACGACAGTGTCAGCGTCGCGGCCCACTACTTCACCATCGACAAGATGACAGACAACTACGCCTACAGCGCCATTCCCACCTGGAATGGCGACCCATCAAAGTGGAGAGATTACAAATAGGAAATCAAGCTCTGGAAGCTGAATGAGAACCTCGCTGTGGCGCACAGCATCGCGTCGAAACTCGTGCTGAAGCTCAGCGGGGCTGCCTGGGGTGCAGCACTCAACATGGCGGAGGCGCAGCTGCGCCCTGCAGCCGCGGCGGACATCGAGTACCCTGATGACAAGAAGCGCAACAGGAACCAGGTCGACATTGAGAACGTACAACGGCACCTGGAGGCGAGCATGGGTCAGCAGAAGCCCGTGCAGAAGGGCGAGACCCTCGAGAAGTTTTTCGAGTCGTCTCAACATCGCCGACGCAGAGGTGAACGCATGACGGATTTGCTCATCCGTTTCGAAACAGGACTGCAGCAGCCACGCGAGAACGAGGTGGACCTCAACGCGCTGGACGACGCAACGGGACGGTTCCTGCTGCGCAAGGCCGGGCTCGCGGCAGAACGCCGCGAGCGTGTTGTGGGCAACTTGCCCGACGAGCACTGCAGCTACCAGCGTATCCGCGGGCTGCTGGTCAAGACGTTCCCGGACATCCATGCGCCGGAGCGCCGCGCCCCCCCGCCGAGGTCATAGAACAACCAGTCGCGCTCGCAAGGCGGCTGGCGCAGCAACGTTTCCTCCAGCCGCGGGGGGCGCCCCACCAGCGTCGTCGACGAGCCGGGCGACGAGGGCGACGAAGAGCCAGAAGGGGACGACGAGGACGAGGCCGACGTTCAGGACATCGTTCGCCAGGAGCTCGAGGCTTTCAGCGCCGAGCTCGGGTCCTCCAACGTGGACATCTCCGAGCTCTGCGACGGCGACGACTCCGCCAAGGTCGAAGCTGCCGCGGCGGAACTTGCCGCTATTCCCGAGGTCGTGGCCATAATCAGATCGGCCCGGGAGGCCCTCAAGGGCCGCGGCAAGGCGAAGTCCGCACCGCCCCCCCGCCCGACCAAGCGACAGAGCCGGGTCGACCAGCGCAAGAGGAACTCTTCTTGCTGGGACTGCGGCGAGACCGGACACTGCACAGGGGACAAGGAGTGCCCCGCGCCAGGCGCTCGCAAGTTCGCGCCCAAGGACGACAAGTCAAAGGGCGGTGGGCGAGGAGGTCGTGGGGGCCGTCCTCAGCGCCAGGCTCACATCACCGAGCAGGCCCAGTTCGCGGACGAGGAGATCGCCCTGCACCCGCCCGGACCAGTCACGCCGCCCCCAGAGGCTTGCGTCTCGGAGCGGCTCATTCACCACCTGCCGAACGTGAGCGTTGCGATCGGCAGCGACAAGCCCGCGGACGAAGGCGTCGGCGTGGTCGACACCGCCTGCCTTTCCTGCGTCTCGGGCAAAAAGTGGCGCGACAACTACAAGGACATCCTCGCGAGGATGGGGCTAGCCAACCAGATCCTCGAGGAGCCGGAGGAAGGTCTACAGGTTCGGCAACGGAGGTACTCTCCCAAGCAAGCTGCGCGTCACCGCGCCGCTTGTGCTGTGCGGCCAGGCTGGCCGCATCGTGCCCAGCGTCGCGGACAGTCCCGCGCTCGGCCTGCTCGTCGGCCGCGACTTCATCAAGCCTGCCAAGATCGACATCCCTCTCTGGAAAGGCCAGATCCGCATCGGGAGCGCCACCCAGAAGCTCACCGCGAGCACCGCGGGCCACCCCGCAATCAAGTTGCAGCCAGAGGACTGGCCGGCCATCAAGGACGCCGGCATGGAGCAACCGCACAGCACGGCCAGCTCGTCCAGAAGAAAGCGATAGCTGGACAAGTCCCTATACGTGGAGGTCGAGAAAGCGCTCGACCTAAGGGATCGGAAGACGAGGACGGGCGACCAGCCTACGGTCAACAGCGCTACCAGGACCAGCGCGCCGATCGACACCATCAACAACCCCGTCACGAAGAAGGAGCTGAACGTTCCGAGGCGCCTCCAGACTCGCCGACCGAAAGGGTCGCGGCTGCTTTCGGCCGTAGCCTCAGCCCTGGTCTGCTGCTCTACTGCAGTTCCAGCTCCGAACCTCGCGCTAGCGACGCTGCCGCAGACGACCTAACCCACGACGCGCGTGACCGAGCCCCTGCAGGACTGCATCACCTGTGGCGAGACGACCTTCGAGGCCTGCAGCCACCAAGGTTTCTGCTCGGACTGCGTCTTCGGCACGCCCGTAACCCTGTGTCACGGCCAAGACGCCATCGCCAACGGCTGCCTCGGACCCGAGGCCAACGTCGTGGAGGAGGAGCAGCTACGCGTGAGGACGCTCAAGAAGGGGACGAAGCCGCAGCTGATCGCCGGCAAGCGCTCAGCCTTCGTCACCAGCAAGAGCGGCATCCAGCCGCACAAGATCGGCCAGGCCTGGATCGCTAACCTGGCCAAGTCTACAGCCATATCCAACCCGACCTCTACAACGAACAGCACCGTGCTCTACGAGTGGCGCTGCAACCCGGACAGCAAGCTCAGCGCCGTCTGGAAGAAGAAAGGAGGAGCTGCTGCCAGGTGTGGTCTTCCAGGCTTCGACCTCTCCAAGCAGTTCGTGGCCCAGAAGCTGGAGGGCAGGGTCCGGAAGAACCTTGCCACAGGCAAGAGCGTGCGAGTTCACGCTGCGTTTCCCTGCCAGCCGTGGACATTGCTACAACGACTCGTCGTCAAGACCGACCCGAGCAATTTCCCCAAGCTAAAAAGGGATCAGGCCAAGTCCATGCAGATGATCGGCCTGTTCCTGCAGTCGATGTCACGGCTGCGCATGGAGTTCGGCGCCCAGCTCGCCGTCTCGTTCGAGTGGCCGAGGTACTGCGACGGATGGGGCCCCAACAAGAACGCCATTGCCAAGCAGCTGAAAGAGCAGCTCCCGCGCGTCGTGGACTTCGACGGCTGCGCGCTCAACATCAAGACGAAGAATGGGATCCACATCAAGAAGCCGTGGCGGATCATTACCGACCACTTCGGGTTCGACGACTCGCTCAGGCGCTTCTGCAGCGGGGGCCGCCCCCGCGCAGAGGCCCGCGGGAAGGGCGCGAAGCGCAGCGAGAACTGCGCGACCAAGCTCGCGACGGTGCTAGCTCAGCAGCTGCGACGTCCGAACCGCCGACCTGCACGAGAGGCTCGCCCTACATCGACGACGAGAAGGGCAAGCAGAAGGACGGTTCCAGCCACCGCAGCCGCCCAAGAGCCAGCGCTCACGGCCGCGGAGGAGCGGACGCTACGGTCCGCCATCACGCAGCTCCACGCGAACACGGGGCACCCGTCCAACGATTCACTTGCCCGAGCCATTCGCGTGACCGGTGGGTCGCAGAGGTCCATCGACATGGCTCTCAACCTCTGCTGCGAGGCATGCACATCAGCGACCGCTACCACACCTGCCGGGGCGGATCAGACTGGACAGGGACTTCAACGACTCCATCGGAGTGGACCTGCTCACCCTGGCCGACTACGCTGGCAACCAGCTGGTTTACTTAAACGTGGCCAACCTGGCCTCTCGTTTTACGATGTGTGGCACTGTCGCATCGAGGCACCCATCGGTTGTTTTCGCTCGACTGTTGCAGATTTGGATCACGCCTTTCGGCGCGCCTCAATGAGTCACATTTGATGGGCGAGGCGAGTTCGAGCGAGAGTTCTCGAAGGAGCTTGGGGGCATGGGTTGCCGCCTGATGACAACATCTGCGGCGACGCCGCAGCGCGACGCTACCGTGGAGCGACACGGAGGCATGTGGAAGGTGCACGCGAGGAAGCTGATCAACAAGTTCAGCATCAAGTTCGACCAGCCCGCGGCCGCTCACAAGATCCAGTGGGTGATCGCCTCCGTGCGCTGGGCCATGAACAGCCAGGTCATCTCCGCGGGCTACTCGCCGTCGCAGCGGGTGCTCGGGCGAGGCCTTCGCCCCCCGTATGTCTTGCTGGACAGCGCCGGCAGGCTGCCCCTACGCGAGCGCGCCGTGTCCGACAAGCCGTCCTCGGAGAGGATCGCCATCGTGAAGGCCGCGCAGACCTCCATGCAGCACCTGAGGTTCTACCAGTCCCTCTCGAGGGCGCCGCTGGCCCAATCTCGGGCAGATGGGGCTCAGCGCGCCAGTCGCCCCGCCAGACAGCTCTGCTTCCTCCGCCTCTGCAGCCGTTCCGGCCCCAGAGGGGTCAAGGCCAGCTGAGAGCATTCAGTTTCTCGACGACGCTTCAGCTCCGCGAGGCCCTCAGAGCCCCCAGTCAGGCCCCCGGGAATTCCAGGTGCGCAGCGGCTTCGCCGAGGCCCCACCTCCCCGAGGGCATCAAATCCGACAGATACGCGGGCCGTTGAGGCGCAGAGAGTCCAGGAGGAGGAGGCCGCCGAGCTCGGCGAGGAGGCCGCGCCAGCCCAGAAACGCCCAGCACTGATGAAGAGGCCGGCCGCAGCGATCAGGGAGGAGGCCCTGGTCATCAGAAAGAAGTCTGTCGCGGCGGAGGCGAGGCCGGCCGCGGTTCCTCGAGACATCGGAGACTCCCGCAATGGGAGCTACGAGGAGCCCCCATTCGGGACTCCAACATGAGTGCTCAGCTTCAGGAGCCGAGTGAGCTGTCGGACCGCCTCTGGCCTGTCGGGCCCGCCTCATCCAGGGGGCTCGGTCAGCCCGATGCGCGGTCAGCTCGGCCTCGTCAGCTAAAGAGGATATGCAAAACAATATGTAATCGACTAGACTATCACAAAAGAGAGCGGATTGGCACAGAAAGCCTGTTATAATAGCATTGGTAAAATCATTATACTATGATTTTATCGTATTATGTTTAAACTATAACTGTTCCGTCCTGTGGTAGTTTTTTTTGCCGAGAGTGATCTGATTCTATCCTACTCCACTCCATTATATCCTAGCCCCGCCCCCCCCCCCCCTTCCGCGCCGCCACCGCCGCCGCCGCCGCTCCAATTCCCGCGATTGCCGCGCCCGCGCGCGGGCCCCGAATATTTCTTGTCGGCGGCGGCGGGCGCCAAGATAACGCCGCGGCGCGGGGCGGGGGCGACGCCCTGGGATGGGCCGCCCGCCCCCTGGGACAGCCGGGAAATTCAATTTCTCATTGCGGATTGCATCGCATGGGACGAGGAGGGATGTGCTTCTAGACATTTCAGACTCCGACCTGTTGCCTTAAACGTCCCTCTCGCATTTTCATTGTTCTGGTCTTTTATATTATAATATATCCTGCTCAGTTTTGTTATATCCTGCTCTACTCTATAATATTGGCTTTTTCTGGGTCGCCATGCTATTCTGATCCAGCTTGCCCCTCTGAAATTCCCTCTCTTCTGTTTTAAGTTATTCTATTCAATTCTGTGTTCGTATACCCTGCTCCCTTCTAATAGAATATGTCGCTCCTGGTCGCCATGCTATTCTAATCCGTCTTGCTCTCTTCCATTTCACACCTGCTCGGTCATATTTCGACTAAGTGCGCCGTTCTATATCATGGTAGTTACTCTAGTCCCACGCGCGTCATATCGCGGCCCCGACTCTATATCCTGTTCTGTCCCATCCCATCGCGGGCCTGATTTCTCTCGGAGGGGGCGGGGCGCCCCGATTTCTTCTGCGACGGCGGGCACCGAGATAACGCCGCGGCGCGGGGCGCGGGCGATGCCCCGGGAAGGGCCGCCCCCCGGGGCAGTGGAAGAGAAAAAAATGTCATTTCTCACTGCGGCGCGCAATGGGAATCGCGCAGGGCAGGGGCGGGAGATTCTTTAAACAGAACTCCAGACCGGCGTTCATCTTTGCCCCGTATCCATCCTCGCCCCTCTCTCTCTCTATCTCTCTCTCTCGTTCTCATTATTTATCTTTCTCTCTCTCTTTTTCTCTCTCATGTGATGTTATTTTCTCTCTCTCTCTCTCTCTGTTGTTTCGTTCTCTCTCTCTCTCTCTCTCTCTCTCTCTCTCTCTCTCCCTCTCTCCCTCTCTCTCTCTCTATCTCTTTCTCTTTCTCTTTATCTTTCTATTTCTCTTTCTCTTTCTCTTTCTCTTTCTCTTTCTCTTTCTCTCTCTCTCTCTCTCTCTTTCTCTCTGCCCCCCCTCCCTCCTTCTCTCTCTCTCTCTCT
Source organism: Prorocentrum cordatum (assembly GCA_963575745.1). Lineage (NCBI taxonomy): Eukaryota > Dinophyceae > Prorocentrales > Prorocentraceae > Prorocentrum > Prorocentrum cordatum. Next base: position 889,004 of record CAUYUJ010008557.1, on the reverse strand, counting down.
CTCTCTCTCTCTCTCTCTCTCTTTCTCTCTCTCTCTCATTCTTATTTCTCTTTTTCTCTCTCTCTCTCTGTATATATATGTATATATGTGTATATAAATAAATATGTCTATATGTGTTCTGCCTCATGCTATTCTTCTCTGTTCGATGTGATGTATTCCCTCTGTGTAACATTTCTTCTTCTCCTGCCACTACTCTAATGTTTTTATGTATATATATACATAAATGTATACACATCTATTCATTCTTATTATTCCACTCCAGGTATTCCTACTCTGTTCCACATCTACTCCGTGCCAATCTATTTCGTTCCATTCTAGTCCCACAGGAACCACGCAGAATCATTGAAACCACAAGTGAACCATCTTGGAGACCACTCGGAATATGCACTGGGCCTTCTCAGGTTGCCCTCGCGCGCCCCCCCCCCCCCCTTCGGGCTCTCGGCCCTGCCGGGCGCGTCTCCCCCGCAGGGGTCCATCTCCAGAGGTCCTCTCAGGAACTTCGCGCTAGAGCGCAGCAGGCGAAGGCGTGGCTTTGAAGTGAGGGCGCAGGGCCGCGTCGCCGCGGCAGCGCCGCAGCGCGCCATCGAAGTCTCTCGTCGGGCCTTCGCGGGATGCCCCTGCGCCCCCCCGCCAGGCCCTCGGCCGCGCGGGGCGCACCCCCCCCGCGGGCCCCCCCATCCAGAGGCCGCCCCCAGGAACTTCGCGCTAGAGCGGCGCAGACGAAGGCATGGTTTTGAAAAGGGAGCGCAGAGCCGCGGCGCAGCCGCAGCACCGCGGCGCAATCTCGGCGCGCGGCAACGCAGCGCAGCAGCGCAGCGCAGCAGCAGCAGCACAGAAGGGAGCGCCCCTCAGAGATCCCCCCCACAGAACGGCACCCTTCGGAAAGGCGCCCCCCCCCCCCCCCCCAACGAGGCCCCCTTCGGAGGCGACGCAACAATGCAGTAGCAGCGCGGGCTCAAGCTTCCTGTTTCAGGCTTCGCAGACCTGCGAACTTCAGACTTCGCAGACCTGCAGCGATGCTCGCCCCCTCGCTCGCCGTCGCGGCCGCGGCGGTAGCCTTCAGCATGTGCTCGGCTCGGGGCTGGGACCGCGCGCAGCTCTGCGTCGGTTGCCTTCAGGTCGGCCTCCCGGGGATCAGCGCCCACATCCTCCACAGCGTCTGTCAGAGGGCGCAGGCCGCGCAAAACGCCCGGCAGTGCGATTCGGAGATGGTGTCAGGGATCAGCCAGCGGCTCAGCTCCGTCGAATTGCGGCCCATGTTCGCCGAATTCAGCCCCTGCGAATGCAGTCGGCAGATGAAGCAGGCAATCGCGGAGTGGGGTCAGGCCCAGGACCCCCCATGCGCGCCCGGGCAGATCCCGCGGCTGCGCGCGACGTGCGCCAGGGACTTCTTTCAGCGCGCGACGACGTCAGCTGCGCCAGCCCAACTCTCTGCCATCATCAACTTCGCAATCCAGGATTCAGGCGCGGACTCGCCGGCGATCCACGCCCTCGGGCAGCAGCCGGCGACGCAGCGGCGCCGGGAGTTCCGCGGCCTCAGCGGCGGGTGCGATCAGACCGCGCAGGTCTCAGCCGCGGCCGCGCAATCCCCAGTCGAGCAGCAGATCGACTCATTCGCCCACAGGGCGTGCAGTGGGCCTGACCTTAGGGCCGCCAGGGCCACTCAGGCCCCGCAGGGCTGTCTGCGCAGGGACTCAGGGGGGGCAGGGGTGAGTCGGAGCGCGAGGGGGGCGGGGGGGGGGCAGCGCGGGGCAAGACCAGGCCTTGTTCTATCATGCCCCGGAGTTCTATTTACAGAGCTCTGAGATCTTTCTCGGCGGAGGACAGTGCTCAGTTCCAGCGCTCGGGCACCTCCCGGATTTTTCCGACGGCCAGTTCTCGGCACAAGGTTTTTTTCAGCGCAGGTCTGCATCGCCGTGCAGAGCCACGCCTCAGGGGGAGCTGGAGGGCAAAGTCAACCTCTGGCTCCTCAGGTCAACTCTCAGCGCAGCAGGCTCAGCGGACCCAGCTCAGCCACGAGCGATCTCGTCGCCTCAGTGCGAGTTAGGAGCATAGAGGTGGGCCCAGCTTTCGCGCGAGGTCAGCTCTCAGCTTTCAGCTCTCGGTGAACAAATCGATTGAGTCCTGGTCAGAGTCAACCACGCTCATACTCACTCAGCCCAGGTATGTCCCCCTCAGACACATTCGCACTCAGGCGCGCTCGCGCTCATATTCACGCCCCACCCAGGCACCCTAAGTTAAAACCAGACGCGCTCGCACTCGATCGAAATTATTATATATGCTTTCCTCCCAACCCAACCCGTGTCAGCGCATTTCTTTTTCGTCCCACAAGTCCCTCCCCGTTTTTTTCGCTGCGGTGCTAAAGCTATCGCCCTGCTAAGCTGGGGGCTCGGATTTTCTCTAAAGCGGCGCTAACGATAACACTGGGGGGGGGGTCTAAATAACCAACCAGGGTTAGTCCATGAAGGAGTCGGCGTGCGGGGCGGAGTCAACGCAAGTGTAACTGGTGGTGTCGTCCGTGGCGAAGTCCGTTTGTGTTTGCGGCCAGCGCGCCTGCACTGAGGGCAGTATACGACGGGATTTACCATGACGTGGCAACTCGTGGGCAGCGTGTTCAGGAGCTGAGCAAGGCACGGGGTGAGGCCGTCGGTCGAGCTCGGCACGTCCCCCGTCTGCATGGAGGAGTCGGTTGCTAGCGCCGTCATTTCGGCGACAGGCGAACCAGCGGAAGACTGCGCCGCGGGGGCGGTGAGCAAAAGGCCTGGCGGAGCAGAGTCCTCTCGCATGGACGCCGTGGTGTCGGCGAGGAGGACATCGCCGATGTCCGCAATGTCATCCCAAACCCCGCGCATGCGTTGCACACCCAGCTGACGCCCAGACGACTTGTGCTTGGCCGGGTTGGCCAACTTCAAGACGCGCGAGTCGGCAGGCAACTGCTCGCGGTTGATATGCCCAGAGTGGCACACAGCGAGGGAGGCATCCCGCGCTGGGTGCGTAGGAGCACCAATCAGAGCTACCCGCTGACAGTGAAGCACCTTGCCTGCGATCATCTTCTTCGCGTCCGACTTGAAAGCCCTGTCCACCTGCACGAAGGCGGAGGCGACGCACTCCGACGGGGGGAAGAAGCCGCGAGCGCTGGCGCGCTCACCACGCCGACCAGCTGCCAGAAGTGTCCGCTGCCGCCATCCAGTGCCACGGCTGTGGGTAGTGCTCAGAGCATCGGAGCTGCTCATGCTGAAGAGGAGCAACAGAACGCCCAGGGCGGCGATACGCCGTCGCCGAAGACTGCAAGCGAAACCATGCCACCCGAGAATTCGTGCGCGATTTGAGCCAAAATGGTTACGGAAGGAGGAGGAGGAGGAGGAGGAGGAGGAGAAGGAGGAGGACAGCGACGACGACGACGACGACGACGACAGGGAGCGCGAGGAGCAGGACAAGAGGAGGAGCTCCTCCTCCTCCTCCTCCTCCTCCTCGTCCTACGCCTCATCCCGAGCCTCATCCTCCGCCTCTTCCTCCTCCGCCTCCTCCTCCCTATCCTCATCCTCATCAGCATCATCATCAGCATCATCATCATCATCATCATCATCATCATCATCATCATCAACATCATCATCACCATCATCATCAGCAGCAGCATCAGCACCATCCATCATCATCATCATCATCATCATCATCATCATCATCATCATCATCATCATCAGCAGCATCATCATCAGCAGCATCCTCATAATCATAAGCATCAGCATCACCACCGCCATCAACAGCAGCATTATAATCAGCGGCAGCATCATCAGCAACACTATCATCAGCATCAGCAGCATCATCAGCATCATCAGCGTAATCATCATAATCATGATACGTACCATCATCATCAGGATCAGCATCACCATCACCATCAGCAGCATCATCAGCATCATCAGCAGCATCGTCATCCGCATCTTCATCATCATCATCCTCATCATCATCATCAGCACCAGCATCATCATCGTCATCATCATTGTCGCCGTTGTCGTCAGCATCATCACCAGCACCACCATCACCATCATAATCATCAGCAGTAGCCTCATCATCATCAGCACCACCACCACCATCATCCTCATCACCACCATCACAACAATCATCATCGTCATCAGCACCAGCACCAGCATCATCATCATCATCATCATCATCATCATCATCATCATCATCATCATCATCATCATCATTATAATCATCATCATCATCATCATCATCATCATCATCATCATCATCATCATCATCATCATCATCATCATCATCATCTCGCCCTACTCCTCGACCTCCTCCTCCTCCTTCTCCTCTTGCCCTACTCCTCGCCATTCCCGTCGTCGTCCTCCTTCTTCTCCTGCCCCTCTTCCTCCTCCTCCTCCTCCTCCTCCATGAGAGGGGAAGGAGGAGGAGAAGGGCGAGGGTGCGAATGGACGGGAGGAGGTACTGGTCGTGAATGTCGCGGTAGATCGAAGCACTGCCCAAAGCTAGTGATGGTCGGCCGACATGTCGTTTACGTAGACTGACCCGCGATTGTGATCGTCGGCTTAGGCATGGAAGTAGCGTTGTGTAGCGTTGCCATGTAGGCGGCGGCTCCCTGAATGGCGTTCCAGGCGCGCACTCATGCAAGCTATTGAAATCGTTCTCGCAGCGGGTCTGGCACGCGCGAAGCCTGGCGATGTAGTTCCGGAACGTTGGGCCTACAACCCTGTTGAAGAAGATGATGTCGCGTTGTCTGGGTAGCTTGCTCGATCAGTTAAGCTGGTGGTGGCTTGTAGGGTATGTGGTGAGCCGCAGTCGTTTAGCTGACGTGTATCTTCGGCATGGGCGCGCTAGGACTCGCCTGTTGTCGTGGACGTGCGGGGGGTCGATTGTGATCTGCTTTGTGGTTGCTAGTGGTGTCGGCCCACTTGGTTTGCTGAGCTGCTGCGCAGGTCGGAACTCTGCTGCGTTGTTGCGTGCAGCGTCGGTTGTTTTGCTCGGGCTCGTTAAGGCGTCGGGTGCGTACCATGAGGGCGGTAGTGTGGGCGTGAATGGTCTGGGTCTGCTGGGTCGCGATGATGGTGGTGGTGATTTGGTTGGAATTTACTGCGTCTGCTGTTGGGCTGCAGATGCGTTGTAATAGGCGGGCTGTGTCGCGCATGCGTACTGCCAAGTCGTACTTCGCGGCATGCGTTGGGCCATTGGGCAACTTCTTGCATGGCGGCGATATTGACATTGTCGAGCGGTGCTTGTCGTCCTGTGATCAGCGCGATGAGATGCTTGTAATTCGTTGCGACTTGTAGTCTCAGCGTTTTTTGCTATGATAATTTGCCGCGAATGCCTGTAGGTCATTGCCGGATCTGGTGTAGGTAGGGTGCTTGGGCGGCTTGCGCATTGGCTGGTGCGTGTCTGCTTGAAAGAAATTTGTTGATTGGGGCTTATACGCTTGTAGTGGTAAGGTGAAGGTCGATCGTGGCGTGGCTTGGGAGTCGGGTCTGAGTGGTAGACGCGGCAGGCGTTACTTGCCGTCTGGGTGAACAAAATTCTGGCTGTCGTACTCGTTGAGGAATCTGTGCCGGCCAGGTAGCAGAAAATCGTCGTTTGGGAATCTGAAGGTGCATGTGTTGGCTGCTTCGTGGTTGTATACTGCATGGTGCCAATGGTCTTCTTCTTGGCATCCCCCGTCTGCGTCGTTGGCGCAGTGACAGTAGGCAGTCCAGCCGCTGGGAAGGCACATGTCAAGGCACTTGTTGGGCTTGAGCGGTGATAGGCAAATTTCGTTTACAAAGCAGATGCTTTGCTCATCTTGGCCCATGGGTCGCGCCTGTCGTTGTTGCCTTCAGATTTGGTAGTGTCGTAGCACAGGTCGGGGTAGTCTTGCCAATGGTCTAGCTGTTCGTCTTGGATGGCCTGTGCCGGTGGCGTCGGCGTATTTGCTGGCTCTGGTGGGATGTCGTCGTGGCTTGTGTCGCCCCATATTTCGTCATTCTTGGATTTCTTTTTCTTGGGAGTGAGGCGCGGGGTAATCTGCTGTGGTGGAAATATTTGCACTCGGCCGTTGCACTCGCGACGCTCTTTTTCCAGGCGGTCGCATTGGGGCGTTTCGATATCTCGCCGTTGTGCCAGCTGTTGCTGCACGCACTTGGGAGGTTCACATGTGAATTCGGGCCCTTGAGGGCGCGGCAGGAAGCTGGAGGGTTCAGCCGCGATGTGCGTCAGGCTGCTGTCGTCATGTATAATGAGCATGCTTGGGTGGAGCTCCGCGATGGGCGTGGGCCCGAGGCGTCGATGGTGTAGGGCCTATGCGGAAATCGTGCTTGAATCGTGCTGTGCCCTCCCATTGATTGAGTAGTTCGCACTCGTATGTTGTGGCGCCTTCGAGTTCTATGTAGTTGGGCTGCTGGTCGGTGGCTGGCGGGGCGATGTGCCGTCGGCTTTTTCTCAGGCGTGCACATTGCCCATGGTGGGCGGAGGGCCGAAGCACCCGATGCGTGGAGCGCGTCTGCTAGGTAGTTGGTGGGCGAGAGTAACTCCGACCCCGAAGCGACGATGTGGCTTGCATCTGTCATAGAAGCAGGTGAAGGTGCGCTTCTCGAAGTCTTGTTCGTCGTACTTGATCTTCGCGTGGATGGCGTAGTCCTCGTCCATCTGGAAGTCGCATCGTTTTGTGCTCTGTTAGTCGTATAGTTTGTATAATGTCTCCTTGAGGCTCTTCTCGGCACCGTCCTCGTTGACGCGCGCGCACTTGCGGCGCGCTCTGCCGCGGTCGATGTCGTCGCTGAGCTGCTGCCAGGTGCTGTAGATAAGTGGAACTTCGCGTAAGTACCTTGGCGTTCCGTCAAAGATGAATGGCTGGCTGTCGGTTCTGTAGTCGGCTTTCCTGTAGTAGGGCATTTCCATCGGCCGCTGCGACGAGTGGAGTCCGAAACCGCGATCTGAGCAAAGGTATTTCCAGCTATTGAGGGCCGACGTGAGTCGATCGTGCAATCGATTGAAGTAGTGCTTGTAAATATCTGGTAAGCATGTAATCATAATGTGTGCCTCCCTTCCGGCTTTGGCCAATCCCTTGCTGGTCGGCAACGGGAAGGTATTCATGGCCAGTCGTAGTGAGATGTACACGTAGCACCCTCGATGTCGCCCTCGGTGACCAGGCCTTGTCTGCCTGGTTCAACGTGTGTTTTCAGTGATCGAGCGCAGCCAGGGTCGTATATAGATGGTTTGGCGGTGCGTGGCATGTCTGGCCTGTTGGTCCTGCTGCGAGTGCGTAGTAGAGGTGGTACTGTCTCGCTTGCGCCGTCGGTGTGCTGGCCGTTGGATTGGCGGTATATTGAGTCAATCATGTACTTGCGTTTGTCGTTGTCCTCATTGAGTGACCACGCCATGTGAATCGTCAAGGACGCTAGGCAAGCAAACCGAAGTGCATTAGCCCACTTACCCTCCAGGAAAACATCAATGTTGCTACTGGTCGGATTGTATGGGAGCGGCGTCGGAAGCATTGCATCGAGGATGCACGTGAGAACCAGCACGTCAGCAACAAATTTGAGCCTGATTGTAGCGGTGGCAAATGTAAGGGAAATTGGGATTGACGTCACCTGTCGTTCAAAATAAATGGCTTCCCAGATGTCACCGGTGCCTTCCCATGGCTCTGTCCCGACGCCTCTCCCCTAGGTGTGCTCCCTGGGGCCCCCGTGCCGGGTATGAGGCCAAGCTATTGTAATATGTGTAAGGCACTGTAAGAGTCATGAAATGGAATGTATGACCAGGCCTGGTGTGAGTACGTATTCGTCATGTGTGTGCGCGATGTATTGTTGTGTGATCGTAACGACATGTGTATTTAGAATTTGTATAATGATCACGGCACGCAGGGTCTTGTCAACAAAAATATGTATACCATGAAACAATTATTGGGGTCGACTGGGTTGTGTATCGAATCGTGTACTGCCCCTCTGTACTCCACCTCGTCTGCGCATGTCCCTCCTCCAAGTATGCCTCTCTGGGCTCGCATGCATGGTATGGGACTGTCGTGTGGGCCGCCGTCTGGCATCGCCTGTGTGATGTAGTGCTGGTCCGTGGTGTGCTTATGGAGGTCATGTGCTGATGATCTGATGGAGTGGGCGGGCAGCATGGCAGGAGTCACGTCGGCCGTAGGGCATTGGACAATACTGATGCCTCTCCCCCAGGTATGCCCGTTAGGGCTCCTGTGCAGGGTATGAGGCTTTCCAACGTAAGCGTCGTACTTGAGAGAGACTGCCTGCGGAAGCAATTGGTTGCTATGTAACCATCTTGCCGAGGGGGAATGAAACTGACCAGCTGTGATGTATGCAGCGGTATGGCTTATCTACAGCGGCGTGGGAGGTCGTTGCGGTTTGGTACTGTTCCCCCTCCTGTTCCTCCTCCTCCTCCTCCTCCTGCTCCTCCTCCTCCTCCTGCTCCTCGTCCTGCTCCTTTTCCTGCTCCTCCTGCTCCTCCTTCTCCTCCTTCTCCTTCTCCTCCTCCTCCTCCTCCTCATCGACTCGTTCTCCTCATGCAAAGCTTCTCCCTGTAGAGCGGGACGGGCGTTTCGCCTGAGACTTCCTTACCAAGTATGACCCTGGAACTTAAACATTGGCAACCGTTTCACATATGGGGCACGGGTGGTTTTCAGACTGTGGCTCTCGCCTTAGCGCCGCGCACATTCGTTTTAAGAATTTGCGAAAATTTCACGGATTGAGGGACACCCGTTTTCAAAATGTGGTTCTCGCCTTAGCGCCGAGCCCATTCGTTTCAAACATTTGCAAGAGCTGATCGGATTGAGGGCGACCCGTTTTCAGAATGTGGCTCTCGCCTGAGCGCCGCGCACATTCGAATCAAAAAATCCCAAGAGTTTCACGGATTGAGGGCCGCCCGTTTTCAAAATGTAGCTCTCGCCTTAGCGCCGCGCGCATTCGTTTCAAATGTTTGCAAGAGTTTAGCGGATTGAGGGTCACCCGTTTTCAACATGTGGTTCTCGCATTAGCGCCGCGCACATTCGTCTTAAAAGTTTGCAAGAGCTTCACATATTGAGGGCGCCCCCTTTTCAACATGTGGCTCTCGCATTAGCGCCGCGCACATTCGTGTTAAAAACGTGTAAGAGTTTCACGGGTTCCCATGATCGACGTACCAGAAATTGTGTTTTGGAAGGATTCAGGATTATGAGGGTGCAACAGTTAGGTTGATTCGCAGTGGTCCCAAGAATGGCGTTCTGGTACGATTCGGGATCGTCCAGACCCAACAGTCAGGTTGCTCCGTGGCGTTGAAATCCCGAGAACAACGTTTTGGCAGTCTTCCGTGTCTTCAAACGGTTGTCTTCCAACGAGTTTGTTCCCTCAGTGGAAATGAACCCTTGTAGGGGCCTGTGAAGAGGGAGCTGGGAGGTAGGGTTTATTCCAACATCTCTGATGACCCTTAGGTTTACACTGGCCCTCATCCTTTTCCTCATCCTCCTCCTCCTCTTCCTCATCCGTCTCCTCCTCCTGGAGGGCGCAGACAGAGCGCCTCCGGCTCCAATCGCGGACCCAGCGGGGGTGGCCGCCGGGGGCCGTCCTAAGATGGAGCCCTCGGGCTGCGAGGTCACAAGAAGACAAACGCAGGCCCGAGGGCCGCACAGCCGAGGCGGGGAGAGCCCCGGCGTCCAGGCGCACTAGGTGCAGAAGATCGAAGACTTGACGGACGCGCGTGAGCGACCACGCCTGTTCGCGACGGGGATCTACACATCGAGTAAGAGATCGACTAGATAATTGATTTACACCTAACTCTAGTCCTGCCGAATCCACAAACAATACTTATCATGCACGCAGATGTGCGAACAGTTTACGCATGTTTCTTAGACTCGACGTAAAACCAAATTTCGGGTCACTTAACTTGGTAGTCGATCCCCTACTCGAATACATAACCACCGCCTGGAAGATCGACTTTCGCGGACCTACACAGGCGGGGGATATGGATATAGTTTGCGCCGACGACTGCGGGTCCACTAGTGAGCCAATCTGCCCAAAACCCTCTCACTTTCTCAACGCTCGCGCCCGACGCCTCAGGGTAGGGCGAGCTACCTGGACCATGCCACGTTCGGGGCCAGGGGCTGTACCTGACAGGCACTTCGCTATAATCACTTTACCTCCAGGGCCCTCGGCAGCAAAAAACTCTTGCATATTTGCGAAGCGATCACAGCCAGACAGAAGCACAAGAGAGCAATAAGTAAGAGTTGGTGCCCCAGCTGGCGGCTTCGGTGTGAATGGCTGACATGTCTTTGCCCTTGCCCGCACACAACGTCGAGGGCCGAACACTTGACCCATGTGGCGCTAGACCTGAACCCTCGGATTGCACTACATATCCGCCCAAGCCGCCTCCCTCGGAGAACCGCATGCAGCCCTGCTTCAATCCGCGGATCTGGCGCACGTGGCTCTCACGCAACACCACCGCGAACTGATTCACGTCCAATGCCTCCAAGACCGCCTGCGCCACACTCGTTTAACTTGACACTGGCAGGACAGGATTACGAAGCATTGCGCGACTGTATCTGACTCTCGATAAGTGCACATCGAGCCAGGAAACTAAACCATGAGCGTCCCCTCAGCCTGGAACTGTCCCCCCGAATTCCTCCACCTTTTCCTCCTCCTCCGCCTCTTCCTCCTTTTCATCATCATCGTCATCGTCGCCATCGTCATCACCATCATCGTAGACGTTTCCCCCCTCTGTTTGAATTGTGGCGCAAAGGAGGGGTAGTGTGACTTCACCGGCAAAGTGTGTACCAGCAGTTGGAAGCTACAGTGAGGCTCGCGCCAGAAACGGCTGGGCGCACGCGGCAACGACGATAAGGCATCTGACAGAAAAAGGACCAGGGACAAGAAGGGAACCCGAACACGCACACTGTTACCATCCATGAGGAGCCCAGCGGCAAGAACGGGTGACAACAGAGCGCAGAGAAGCCAGAAGAGGCAGAGGAGGAGGGGAGGAGGAGGACCGAGGAGGCAAGGCAGCGCGCCCCGGAGAGCGCGCGGAGCAACTAACTACAACAAATTAATCTGGCCCGCCCGGGCGTTTCAGCAGGCGCCGCCGCACAGCCGCTCGCCACGCCGCCTCGCGGCCAACGGCGCGCGGGGCATCCAGGAGCAGCAGGCCGGCCGCCCGCGGGGGCAGGAGCGAAAATCGCCCTTGCCACGACGGCCGCCCCTTGGCCCAGCGCCGCGCGCGCGGGCCCCTGCCCTGCCTGCGGGGCCGCCGCGGCCACCACCGCAGCGTCGTCCGCCACGCGGGGCGCGCGGCGGCGGCGACGCCCCGCCTGCGTCCAGCGCCGCCACACGCGCGGGCCTCCAGGGCGGTGCCCATGCACTTCGTGAGGGGGCGGATCAACGTCCATCCTATCGGGAGGCGGAGGATCCTCGACGACATGGTCGTCCAGAGTCCTCGTACCTTCCTCCTGAATCGGCCCCAACTTGTCCTCTTCTCTCTGCGGCGAACTGGGTTCCATTTTCACGTCGGGCAGGCCCTGGGCCCGCTCGGCGTGCTGCAAAGTTTCTTCGTGAAATCCCTCGGAAGTAGATCCTCCGAGGTCGGGCGGCACAGAATCGTCCGAATGGGGTGACGCCGGGGCTGGCCGCTGTTGCTCTGCAGCGGCAGCGGCACCGGCATCAGCTTGCCGTTGTCGCTCTGCAGTGGCAGCCTCACTGGCAGCAGCTAGCTCCTGGAGCCAACGGAGTCGCAACGCCAGCCCCTCCGATGCTCCGGTAGCGTAACTGCCAGTCACCTGCTGATCCATGCCGCCCGAGCCATGGGCTGGCTCGCGGGTTGGAATCTCCGCCTGTGGGGGGCGATTGGCCGCCTCACGCTCCTCGCGCGCTCTGCGCAGGCGATCTTCCAATCCCGCCATGTTCTCGCTGGCGTAGTCGCCCGGTGCCTGCTGCTCCCGGCCATCCGCGTGGGCTGCGGCAGAGCCCGGGTGAGGCGCAGCAGGCGCTCTCTTCTGCCTCGGATGTGTCGTAGGCGGGGGTTTGCTCTGCTCCCCTGCCGGCGAGTAACTGCTCGGGGGCGGCGACGGCGGCGCGCGAGCACCCGTCGGCCGTGGCTTCCATCCCGGAGGCGGGGGTTTCCCCGTTGGCAGATTCGAAGGCGGCTCCTTCCGCGGCGGCGCCTGCGAGGGCGGAGCCGTCGAGGTCCGTGCCGGCCGCGGGGGCGCTCCCGGCGGAACCACTCTCCGAGGAGGCGGTTGGTATTGCGGGGCAGTGCCCGGGGCCTGAGGCTTAGGAGCACGACCCTCGCCGTGGGCGTAGGATGGCGGAGGTGCGCCCGGAGCCCGGGGCTTCGGCGCCGGCCCCTCGCCATAGGCAGTGCAGGGTGGAGGCGCAAAGGGAGCCTGGGGCTCCGCCGAGCGGCCTTCGTTTGATGCGTGGCGCGGCGGGGGCGCGCCGGGGGCCTGTGGCTTCGGCGGACGGCCCGCGCCAGAGTCAGAACGCGGCGGGGGCGCCCCAGGAGCCTGCGGCTTCGATGGGCGGCCTTCGCCACGGGCGGTATAAGGCGGAGGGGCCCCAGGAGCCCGGGGGTTCGGCGGCGCCTTCTGCGGCGGGGCGCCACCGGGAGGTGCTTTCGGCGGCGGCGAGGGAGGTCTTCTTCGCCGTCTGTCCTCTCGATGACTGTCCTGAACCTTCCGCCCTTGTGCGATTCCACCGGCCCGAGGGAGGGCCGTCCCTGGTCGGTGCATGGCGCGCTGCCGAGGGGGCTGCCTTCTGTGCGAGGTTAGTGCGCCCTCTCGTCGCGCCTCAGCTGCCGACGAAGGTTGACGCACGCCGACGGCGCAAGGTAGAGGGGACTCGGGTCTAACTCACAGTCGGGAAGGCGGCGCTGCTCGGGGTCAGGAGACGTAGTCAGAGCGCTTCAGCCACTCGTGATGCACAAGGCTGTCCGCGCACTCGACCTGGTAGTCCTGTTTGTGCAACGCCCTGCGGCCCTCCAAAGTGGCGAGCGGCCATGGGTCGCCTTCCAATGCGGGGCGCTGGCGCGGGTGCCAAACGCCGCGGTAAGTCGGAAAGTCCTTCGCGTGAGCCTCCAGGTCTTCAAACGTGGCTCCCTCGAAAGAGGTCATCGATCCGACATCATGTCGTAGCATCCTCTTGCCCAGCACGCTGTCAGCGAGGGGCTCGTTCTCCCTCGCAGGATAGCGGATGCGCGCAGCAGGCCCTGGCTGAACATGGCCAGGATCGCCTGCAGAGCCAATCCAATCGACACGGTCGGGGAACGCGGCGCGGATGGAGTAAAACATGTCGGCGATGAGGATCCCCAGGCGTTCTCGTGTCTAAAATCTCGTAGAGCTTGTCGGTTGGTTCTTGCAACCACGCGTGGAGCAGGGCCTCGTTTTGTTATTGGGTGAGGAATGGCTGGGTGATGCGGTACTCCATGGGAGCTTTCGCATCCAACCAGGGCGCTGTAACAACAGCGCTCAAGTCCTCGATCCTACGTCGACCACCCAGTTCGCGGGGAACCTCCCAGACTGACATCTTGCCACGAAGGACAGGGAGGTCCTTTATGCCAGGCTCCAATCCCCCAACCCAGGGTACGTTGCCGGAACTGGCGGAACTTCAGATGGCGTCGTACATGTCCGGCGGGAGGTTCACCGTGGGACGATAGATCAGCTTCTTGAAGATCTGCGCGAGCAATCCGACTTCATCGAGCCCCTTGTTAGGCATCCTTGCCAGCTTGTCCGCGTGCATGGTACGATACACTTCGCGGAACTCGTTCGTCAGTGCTTGTTCTGGCTGGAGCCCCAGTACATGGTACAGATTGGGGGTCTTGCTCCATGGTTGCGTGTGTGGTGCGAACGCACCCCCAAGCTGGATCGGCGTGGGCGGCATGGCGCCCCCGTGATCGTTGCTCTCATCCGCTCCCTGGGTCTTATTGAAATAGTGCAACTCCACATCCTGCCATTGGCCATTCGGGAGTTCATATTGATTTTGGACGATTCGTATCGTACTCCGTTGCACACCCCGAGCGGTAACAACGCTCAAGATTGGTATATCCCAGGATGCTCTTGGCGAGGTGCAGGAGATCCGTTGCTTCTTTGATGAGGTTCGTGAGCTTTGCTTCGTCACTCATCTCCGTAGACCGCATGATCCCCACGATCGGCCCGTGCCCGAACGCGCTCGGGCAGTCCAGGCCGCGCTGGAACATCTGCCCCAGAACCCGCGCAGGCCGCCGTGCGCGATGCAGGACATGGTCCTTTTCGAGTCTCTTATGAAGAGACACTGGTCGGAGCTGGGGCATACGATGCCCTCCTTCGCGTGACTTGCGGACCTGCGGGGCCCGCGACCGAGGGATGTCGGCGCAACTGAAGGCGCCGGCGCGGGAGCTGCGAGGCGCCGGCGAGCAGCGGCGGCGCGAGCAGGGCGTCATGGCATGGCTGGCGAGGCAGCCGCGTCGGGAGGCTGCGCGGGGGCACCGGCTTGAGCCGAAACGGCAGCGGTAGCAAGCATATGCGCACGCACGACGGCAGGAGCGGCATGCAACGGGGCACGGTACATGGTACCAGCACGTGCACCGCCCCCAAGTGCCCTCAACGCCAACAGATGTACACGTCTCGCAAACTCATCCGTGTAATCTTCCGCCTGCTTGTAATCCTTCCCTAGCCTCGACATGCATGTGGCTACCATCGCACCGACGTGCTAATCCCTCAGCAATCACGTTCAAGGATGAAGCGATGCTCCATGGCTTCTTCATGTATTGTCATTTTTTCAAGCCGTATGCGCAGCCGTGGAGTTGTATATTTGTCATTTTATGCTTGTTCAAAAACTCCTTCACGTGTGGATCATGCCAGCATCGGCACGGGGTCGGCCACTCAAGGCATATTTGGCCATTTCTCCTATCAACTTCCTGGGCCAAATCGCGAGCTACCCATAACAGCTTCCTGAAAAGTGTTGCGTGACCCCTCAATTTATTGAGAGCTTTCTCGTTGCCGGAACGGTGATATATTGCCTCATTTACGCATTGTCATGGGGGTCCGCCCGTACATGGCATTGAGATCCACAGTGGTATTCGTTTGTCCGCGGCTTGTCATTGCCTTTTTTTCATCTCTTTTTCGAACTCCTCTATTCTAGCCGTGGCAAACGCTTTGCCTTCCTTGGTGGTCATGTCTTCGTTTTCTGTCAAACGCACCACCGTGCAGTGCTGGTCGGGGATGAAAGCTTGATTCCCCAGCTGGCTGTTAGGCCCGCAGCAAAACTCTATGAATAGGCGTTGTCGGGATGTTTCGCTGGAGCCGGCAGCGGCATCAGGAGCAGCAGCGATAGCATGGCTACGAGTTGCACTCCGCTGTTCTTCGGTCGCCTCCGCTGGTGTTCCCGCTCGGTTATGAACCCTGGGGTTGGCGGGTGAGTCAGCAGAGGGTTTGCCTCCGTTTTGACGTTTTGGCTTCTTCTTGGCCTTCTTGCCGGGAATCTTGCCGCCGTTCCGAAGTTGGGCTGTGCGCCGAGCTTCGGCTCGAGAATCCCCCCGGGCTTCAGGGGGAGACCCGCGTCGCCTTCAAAGAGAGAGTCCAAATGCTGTTGATAGGACGGGGCAGTCCAGAAGGTCGGGGCCACGACCTGCACAAGATAGAGCACCTAGGTCCACGAGGGAGGCTGCTCAAAACGCTTGGTGCCTATGTCCGCGGCCTGATCGCATGTGGGACAATAAACTAGGTTCACCGTGCCTTTGGCGAATTGTTCCGCCACAGCGGAAGCGTCGATTCGGTGAGCACGCGGCAGGTGCATAAGTTTTTGAAAGCCACCTTACAAACCTTCACAGCGGCTTGGTTATCTTTCATGAACTCCGCCCTCAGCGCACGGCCGAGTAGCATCTCCCACAATGGAAGCGCCGGCAGGAGGTCTCTTCTGAGTGCTTCGTCGGTTGAGACAGCTTCCGCTTCTAATGTGCTATGAGACACCGCGGTCTGTCTGCGGGCATTGCAGCTCTGAAGCGCCCGTGTATTCGGTCCCCACAAGAATTGTGTGTTCGCGCTGGTGCTGCGATGCGTGCGTATGTCACTCGCCAAATCGGCATCCGCAAATTGGCGCATCCACACGTCCTCACGTCGATCTCCCACCCAGGACACCAGGCGGTAGTGAGTCGTAGCCTCCAGATATCAGAATGTGGAACAAATATATATCCTGTTGTTCCGTCCATTTAGCGACGCACGCGGCTGTCTTGCAGACAGCGCTGAGCAGATCAGGGCGCGCCGTGCGTGCTGCTCCGTGCAGGATCTTCATCAGGACTTTAGCTGCAATTTGTTGCAGGGTTCCTGACGGAGCAGGAGGCTTGGGATCAGGGGCTGGCGGGCCCTCCATGGGAGGGCCACCCGCGTGAACCTCAGCGCCAAGAGGCCCGACGACTGCATCAATGTGTAGGCACGCAGCCAGGGCCTCTCCGGCAGGGGCCAAGACCTCACCGCGCGGGCCACCCTGACCGCCCTCGAGGGACGTTAACTCAGGGCCACAGGGCGTGCCCGACAGCGGGTAGGCGTCTTGGTCAGTGTCCGTGAGATCTGCGTGCCAGGAGACGCAGGACTTGAAGAACTCGGCCATATCATATTCCAGTATTCGCACTTTCTTCTTGGTCCTGGCATGTACTCAGACGTCGGAAGCGGTGGCGGCGGAGCTGGGGCCGCGCGCCGTACTTCCCGAAACCAGTCCTTGTCTGCGGGGCTCTGGGGCGTGAAGATGGCGGCTCCAACATCATCGTCTCGAAACGCGAATATTGCGATCGCGTCGCGTTGTCCGCCAGGGAGCGGTGCCCGGAAACACTTCTCAGCGGCGGCGGCTGAATTCGCCGCCATCCCGCCAGCATAGGCATTGTCATCGAGCTCCTCCCATGAGCCGTGATCAAACGTGATTCTTCGGGTGACCTTGCGCCCTTCAGGGCCGCCCGGCAGGGGTGTACGGTACCTCATTGTGTTAGCACCGTATCTCACCCATGCACCGTGTCCCTTGGGGACATGGAGTGATCTGTCGCAGTGGATCGGGGTTGCACTGTCGTGCACCGTGGGCAAGTGCAGCCGGCTGTTGCTCGGAGTCAGCTAGGCCTTTTGTTTTCTGTGCCTTAGGCGGCGGCGGGTCCAACATGGTCCGCCACGCCTTGCCAGTCAACCCACTTCTCAGAAACCCTATGTTCGCATCCATGATACCTTCCCACCGGGGTTGGTGGGTCCATGTCAATTCCCTCTGGGGCCGTCTCGGATGGACTCAGAATCAAACCCCAACCCGTCTTCAGATTGCGAGAGAAGGGCTCGCGAGTTTGAAGTCATCTACATATACGATCAGAAATAGCTCGCGTTCTGGATGATAATAACAGCTTCTCCAACAGGGAATCGGAACGAATCTCGTGGACATGACGTGGGCCTCGCAGTGTTGTTCCCAGAAACCGCCTGCATCAGGGCGCCCATACAACGCCAACAACAATCATTCCTGCCCAGCTCTCCGGCCGAGCTTACCTGGGCAATCGCACCCGAGTCGGGGTGCCCCCGAATTTGGATTGCGCGTAGGTCTGCCGAGCGTCAGCTTGTTGTATGTCGTGATCCTCAAACAGGCCGTATGTGTCGGCAGCCTTGCTGGCCACATCGGAGCCGTCAAATACGACCCCCCCCTTGAATTTGCGATCTTTGTGCTCCTCAGGAAGTTCAGCACTCTTCTCAACTAGGATCGCAAACAGTCTCCCGATGTGAAAGGTTTTACATGTCATCTTTGCCTTAACATCACAGAGCTCTTGAACTCTGTATTCATCCCATGTCTTGATCTTTCTCAGACGCCCCCATTCATCCATCAATGCTTCCTGGGCCTTTTCGCTGTTGGCCGCCTCCGCCTTGGCGACAGGGCGGGCGACGCAGGCATAGTATCTGATCTTAGAGTCGCGCGATTCTGATGGAAGAGCGGAGATCGCCCCCCGTTCACCGGCATGCATGGAGTCCGTGAACGGGTTGTAGCATGGCCGGCAAGCCGGTTCCTTAAGTCCCTTCTCCCGGCGAGCGTCGTGGCCCGCATCTCTCCCACGGAGGTGCGCGCGATGAACGCCGCGACGCCTTGTCGCGGCCGCGCAGTCTAAAGCCGCGCGGCCCCAGTCACTTTCATTGTCGGTGCTCGAGGGCCGCCCATGGAGCGACCCTGTTTCTTCATCTGCTGTGCACGTTTCTGTGCACCACGCTTGGAAGTCTTTCAACGCATCCTCGTCTGTCTGTCCCGTGCTGGACTGGGCAACAGCAGCCATGATGTTGGTCGGTGCTGGCCGAGGCACATCGATGCCCATGGCTCTCAGTAGGCCTGCGTTCGAGCCTGGATCTTCCAAACCATAGAAACCGTTTTCTCGGTTTTGCATTCCTCAATGAGTCTCTTACGTTCAGGGCCGCCTGTCTTGAACCATCGATCAAGGTGGACACCTGGGTTATAAACTCCTTCTGAGTGCGCCGGAGTATAACATGGCCATGCGCTGCATCGTACGCGGCCACCTCGTTCGGTCTTCGGTAGTATGGATCGTAATAAAAGACTATCTGAAGATGCGCTGTCTTCTGTTTGCCGTTCAACGGGAGCGGCTTCCTGAGCTCCTCCATCGTCTTTCCTACAACCACGGCGTTCTTCTCGTAGTATTCTCCTGTGTCAAGGTTCTGCGTCGTTCTTGCCATGACTTGCTCGGCCTTCGGCTCTCCTCTGGCGGGGGCCACAAGGGACTTGGTCTGTCTGGCAATAATAGCTTCCGGCTCGACAAGGTTCTCGCCGATTTTCACCGCACTAAATTCCACTCTTCTGCGCCTGGCACCTGGCGGAAGTTCTGGGCCAGGAGGAGGGCCCGACGGTCCTTCGTCATCTGTTGGATCATGGCCATCCCTGACCTCGTCTACCCCTTCGCCATGTGCGCGGGGCTCACCCCCCTCCATGCCATGGGCGTCGGGGGCGCCCGGCCCTGGCATCATGCCCCCGTGGGGGCTAGACGCCCCCCCCCCCCCCCCCGATTTGGCGCGCGGTTTCTCTTTCTGCCCCTCCTCGGCATTCCCGCCCGAGAGCAGGGTTTCAAGGGAAATGCTGTTAACGTTAGCGGCAGCCTTGCCATGGGCGCGCCTGAACGGGAAATGCACGGGGGAATCCTTATCGACATTGTCGACGATCCCATCAGGAGAGCCTATGACGTTCTGATCCACGTTGGTGTCAGTCCATGCCTGTTCAAATCTCTCGACGATGGGTCTGTTACCGCCCGCCATCATGCCAGTAGTGAAGTTCAGGCCCTCAAGCGGCGCCAAGGGCACGCAGAAGTGGACAGGGCCAACGCGCCCCCCCCCCCCCCCCCCCCCGCATGCTGAACGCAGCCAAAGTAAATGCCAACTCTTGTTCGCGGGGCCATCTTGGGTTGCTTGATTCCGAGTTCTGGCGGCGGCAAGCATCGGACTGCGGATCCGAAAGGCACCAGCGGAGCACTAAAAGGTCCACCGAACCGTAACTCCCACGGAGTCTTGCCGTTTTCCTCATGCGTTGCGTTGTAGCAGGTGCAAAAATATGGGGCGGCCAACGCCCAGAACTGCGCGGGTAGGCCAGCAGTCATGAGCAGACTTCTTGCGCCGCCCTGAACGACGCCACTGGCGCGCTCAGCCACGGAGTTATGCTTTTTTATTCGCCGACTGAGTGGAGTCGCATGCTATCTTCAGGTCCTGGCAAGCTTTAGTTAGCTCGTGCTGGACCTATATATATATATATATATATACACATATATACATACATACATACATACATATATACATACATACATACAGACATACACACACAAGACTGCAGTGGCGCTTCGCGCCATGCACCTTGGTCCTTGTAGTTTACTATGCAGGCGGAAATGGCAGGAAGGTCCTTGATGTCTTTACTGGCATCGCCGTTCTAATAATGTTGTTCGTTATCCTCCCTCCATGTTTATTTTGCGTCATTATCGCCATGCCCTGGGCATGCCCCCCCGTCCTCCTCAACTCTTTTGGCAAAGGCTTCTCCTTAGAGAACCTCTGGGGGCCTCACCAAAGTTCTCGGGCTTTCTTAAAGCCTCCTGGAGACCTCCTGGGCGCGCTCTGGGGGCCTCTGGGGCTTCCTCAGGCCAACCTGCCTCTTACCGCGGCCTCCCTGAGCGCCCCGGTCACGATTTGGAATGCTTCGGAGGGCGTCTTGGGGTTATCTTGGGCCGCCATGGGGCTCTCTTAGGGCCATCTTGGACCCCTGTTGTGCCGTTTTGGGGCTTTCTTGGACTGCCTGGAAGCCCATTCGGATGGTTGCGGGGCGATTTTGGAGCCCCCCAGGCGGCTTCGGACGCCCAGAAGACCGCTGTCTTGGAGCGTCGGGAAGCCGAAAAGAGGAGGACCCCAAATTCACCTAAAACCTACGTAAAATCAACGTTTTGTCTCTCTTGGGCCCGTCTTAGGGGTGCTCTTGGAACGTTTTGGGGAGATCTTTGGGGGCATGACGGCTTCTTGGAGCTCTCTTGCGTTGTCTGGGGGGGGGGCATCTGGGACGTCTCCGAGGACCCCCCTGATCGCCCCAGGCGCGCTGCGAAGGCTTGGCAAAACGCCCTGCGAGGCCCGGGGGGCCGCATCGAGGCCCGTTCGGAAGGCACCAAAGCCCCGGATCTCGGGAGTCCGGTTTCGGGGGGGGAGGGGGGGGGCGGGCTTCCCCCCCGCCCGGGCTTATAAAAATATAAGAAGAGGAATATGTACACGAACTGCTCATGTGGTGCGCGCGAATTCACCAGGAAATCTGCAACCTGTTCGGCCGACGTGCCGAAGGTGCCCTTCGCCGCAAGGAATCTTGCGAACCGATCGCGCAGCGTCACACACGAGGTTTCCCCGTAGAGCCCCCTCGGGAGGTCATCCAACGCAAACCAGTGATCCATGGTGCACAGGCCCCACAATGCCTTCGGTTCCGAGAAAGGCTTCAGTTTCTTTAGCGATTTGTTCTGCTTCTTGCGCAGTTGCGCCCTGGGTGTCTTCGCCCAGGTGCAAGTCGGGCAGTGCGGATTATTTGGCAGGTGTGTCATGAGGTGTTTGCGGGACTGCGCCTCCTTCTTGAGCCGCGCAACCTTGCTCGGCTCGCCCCATGACTCCTGCATTGGGTCATCGGCGCCATCATCGTCGATTAGATCGATAGCGCCCAGTGCCTTCGCGCGTTGTTCTGCCGCCCCCTCTGCAGGTGCGGGAGCGGCTTGTCTCCCGCATCCAACGGCATGGCCGAGGTATGTAGGAGCCAGTGGCATTTTGTTGGCGATCCCGGTGGGGTCAAGCTTCCAGCCCCCCCGGCTCGCAATCTGAGGCTCATGGTAGAAATAAGTAATGACGCCCCTGCCGTCGAGGTCGGCCCCATGAGGCACGCCTCCGCAGCGGTGGCCCGAACGGTCCTCCAGGACCCCGTCCACGCACGAATCTTCCGCCATTACTTCATGCGAGTGCAAATCCAGGGTTGCGCGGGGCCTAACAGCCCGGAGCGGGGGACCACCCGCTTGCTCGGGGTCTGCCAGGCAAGACTTCGCGTTAGCCTCCACGCAGGCCCACCGCGCTAACCCTACCGGGTACGTAGGCGGGAGCTGCCTCGTCTACTCGACCCAAAGCCTCACCCCCTCCAATGTTGAGATACGGCATTTTATCATCAACCGTCAGGTCCACTCTCGTATCATTGGGCAGGAGGAGATACGGCATCTTCCCGCTTTTCCAGTGGAAACTGTAGCCGCTATCCATGCGCAGTTCGCCCACGGATATTACGCTCGGTGTCTCTGGCATTACAATCGCGTCGAACTTACCACTCCATGGCCGATCGCAGGCGACCTTCGCAGTCCCACGGGCGCTAGACAGCCCCCCGGCCGTGTTCAGCGTGATTGGAACTTGGAGCTCCTTCATCTTGCTGATGGCGCATGCATACTGTATGTACTTGAGAGCAATGAGGTTCGAGCCACAACCGGTGTCTATAATGAATCGCACCTCGCTAGCCCCATTTCTGTGGTTGCGTCGTTTAGCTGATGCGGCATCGGCATGGCCGCCCCGCGGGCGCCGGCTCGCAGCCCAACCCCAACCTCCACACCTCATGCTACAGATCACTCGCGTCGTTATTTGCACGCTGCTGATGCACTCGGGCGGTCGCGCCACGCCAGTCTTGCCACTTCTCCGGGAAGCAAAACGGGTCTCCGTGCTTCGTGGCAGTCGGCCTTGGCTCGATCTCCCTGATCTTCCTCAGCGTCCACGGCGTGGGGAAGTGTGCAAAAGGGTGGATTATTACCCTCCTTTCTTTCTTGTCAGCGGCTGATGTCCGCTTGTCGCTGCCCCCCGCGGCATGGCGCAGGGAGCTTCTTTCGGGTCTCGCCGATTCGAGCAGGCCCAGCGACCCCTTCGGATGCGACTGAATCCCGCCCGCCAGCAAGCATCTCAGCGCCCCAATAAAGAGAGAGAATCATCGGTCTTCGCGACGGCTGAACGGCGCTGTGTGTTTCCTGCGATTGCGTTATTGTGTCCCGCGGCCTCGTCGTTTGGACCCAGGGCAATGGTGGACCTGTTGTTGCCAGGGCTGGCCATGGGCCCTTGTATTGTCGCACGGGATCACGACCCGGCGAATGGCACAGCTGGGCTGGCCAACTGCACCTGTTCCGCAGGAGCTGCAAAGTCATTATGCAGCACCCCCCGCCGGGGCGGCGCCAGCACCATGGGCGCTGCGCGCCGCCCCCCCGGGGTCGCGGATGCCCGGGAGCGCTGGCCTCGCGCCGGCACTTGTCACCGAAAGGGCACGTTTGACCGTCCAAGTGGTGCCGGCACTTCGCCTTGGATTTACCTTTTTGACCACTTGACTTACTACCCTGCGGCTTTCCAGCGTCAGGTGCGGGAGCGGCCGATGGCTTGCTCCGCGTTGCGACTGCATGGCAGGCGCTTTCCGGCCTTCTGGAGGCTCTGCTCCCAGGCGTCTCGTTCCTGCTTCTCCTGTTTTGTCAGCGGCCGATGCTCGCGACCGCGGGAACCATCGCAATTCAGGGGGCCTCGGCTGTAGGCGTAACAAACTCGACTCTTGCTCTTGGATGGGGGGTCGCTGCTACCGCGGCTGCTACCGTGCCCATCCTGTTTCTTAGGCCGGTCAGTTTTCCCACTCTTGCTATCGCCTCTGCCTTTGCCTCTCCTTTTTGCCCCCCCTGCCCTTGCCCCTCGATTCACCCTTGCCTCCCCGGCCCCTCCCAGACGGCCCTCCATGGGAGGGCCCTGGTGCGGCGACCTGGGTTGGCCCTCGTTTCTGTCGTGGCGCGGGCGTCGCCATCTTGGGGCGCAGGTACTGACAGTCTTGCCGACTAAGTGGACATTGCCCCTCCTGCCAACGTCGGCGGATGACGGATTTCTGAAGCCCCCCGTCCTTCATGGTGATTGAATCCTTGTTCCCATCGCCTGTCCTTCCGCCACTGGGTTTTACTCCACGCTTGTTCATTTGCTGCTTCTGGGTTCTCCGGTTATCCTCTCCCCGATCCTTCAGCATCTGGCTGGCGATCATGCCAAAGAGCCATTCATAGGACTTCATGCCCTTCCCGTAGGGGTCGTTGCTGTGATCGTACATAGCAAGGGTCATGGTCATGCATGGGCACTTTTTTCATCTGTTTGAAGAAGTGGATCTGAATGGGTGGTCTGAAGGATTTGTAGGGTTTCTCCATATCCAGCGTCACCCTCATCCATTCGTCACCGAAGTGGTAGAGGTATCGGTCTGCCTCTTTGCCCTCTCCCTTGATCTGAATGGCCATAAGATCCTCGTAGGTATACACCTGTCCATGGTCCTCTCGAGTGGTAACGTGAGTTAGGATAATGCGGATGATCGATCTGCCCGAGATCAGCTTCCCATTCTGCAGTTGTGCGGAGTCAGCGCGGTCGACCTCGTTGGCGAAATGTCAGAGGGCGTGGGAAGCATCCGGATCCCTTTGGATCTTGTTGAATTTCGCAACGAGATCTGCCGCTAAGCGTACATCAAGGTTCCCAAAGTATGGGCCTGGGTCCTTCGGCGCCTTGACCTTCACCGTTTTGGGTTCGAGCGCTTCAGCTACCCACTTTGTCGCCAGCGCATGGTTTCGCTGCGAACATGAAGCCGCTGCCCGCGCGACGGACTTCTTCCACGTTCGAGAGGTGCCCGCGTCTGGCAAGGGGTCTAGGGTAACTTTGTCAATCCGATCCGTTGCAACCCATGGGGTGACGGCCAGAACCAGTCCCCCATATTCTGGGAGCCCCGGGCCTCCACCTCCTCCAGGAGGGCCCGGGGGTGCTGGGCCACCCCCCCCTGGATGGTCTTGCCCGGCGTTCTGAGCTGAGGCATATCGGCCGATTCTCCGGTCTGCGGCTTCATCATCTTCTTCCTCGGAGCTCATATCATTCTCATTGCTGGAATCTTCCTCCTCGGAGTCGTCGTCTCCATCGGGATCGGTGTCATCACTGTCGTCGTCATCATCGCTTCCATCATCAGGGTCGTCGCCCCCAGGCGCACCTCCAATGCCGCCCTTCTTTCCTCCCTGCTTGCCCCCTTCACCGTTAGCATGGCTCTGGTAAAATGGCTCGTTGCCGCCCCCGTGCGAGGCCCCCCGCAAAGGCCGTCGTTTTCTTCGGCCGGGCTGGCACGGTATACCCCGGGAAGTAGGTCGGTGGTCCCTCCTGTTTCTTCTTGTTATGTTCCTCTCTCTGTGTTTTGCGCCTCGCTGGGGGCCAACTCCAGGTGGTTGCGATCTTTCTGTTTGGCCTTGGCGGCGCTGAGTTCTGTTCCTTTCATCGGCGCTTCGGCCTTCTTTCGGATCTCATCGGCTCGGGCACGCGCGGCTTCTTCCATTTTAAGCGCACGCAGTTCAGCATGTTCTTCAAGCTCATGTATGCGACGAAGGGCTACGGCCTCGGCCTGAGCCCCAGCTTCGTCTCGGGGCCGCTTGACCTCTTTCTCTTCTTGCTGCGTCCTTTTCTTCATCGCGGCTTCCCCTTCTTCATGCCGTTCCCTCAACGTGGCCTCGCGGTCGCGCGCCTGGTCGCCTTCGCACTGTCGACAGCGTCTCATCACCCAGTCGCAGCGCTGGGCGCAGAACGTTCGTCGGCATCGCTCACGCGCGCGGGGCGCCTGATACGTTGCATGCGAAGCATCTGGCTTCATCGGACATGGCCGGTCTGGATTGCGAGCCCTCTCGCTGAGACATGGTCTCGCCGTTCGATCGAAAGCGCGTCGCGGTCGCCGAGACCGCCCTCCTTACCGTGCTTGTCATGCCCTGCAGGCCGTCCTGTTCCAGCTGCAACGCCTGTTGCCGATGCGTCAGCTCGCGCTGAGCTTCCGATTCATGTGCATTCGAAACAGCTTCCCTCTGGAAGTGTTGTTTTGCTGCTTCGACTTCCAAGTGAGCCTGTATTTCAGCGTTTCGCAGGGCCTGAATTGCTTCTTCCGCCTCGATCCTCGCGCTGGCACGTCCGGCTTGGGAAGTCGCCGCGACGCGCTGAGCACGTTGATGCAGGGGCCTCAGCTCTGTCACCCTACGAGCGGCTGATTCCTGCTCCTCAGGGGCCCCCGCCCTTGCTCGGATCAGCGCCTGGGCCCCCCCGCAGGCTTCCCCCCGGATTGCTGTCGCGGATTCTGAGACCAGCTTGAGCTCGGCATGTATTTTGGCAGCGTCAGCTCGTGAATCCCTTGCCTCATTCTCGAGTCGTAGCTGCATTGGCTGAGCGCTGCGAAGGGCTGACTCGGCCGTCTCTTGTGCGTCGACGGCTTTCTCCCCCAGGTGGCGTTTCTCGGCAATGGACATCGCTGTGATCTGTTCCGCCGTGGAGACGGACTGCTCATGCGTCGCGGTAGCCTCCTGGCGCTTCAGACGGATCTGTTCCTCAAGCCTGGCCCCCCTGCCCTGTAGCCCCCCGGAGGGCATGACGGGCCTGTTCTGCCATGGCCTGTTCAGCCTTCTTTTGCTCCTCAGCCTCGCGGCCCGCCGAGAGCGCAGCCTCGTGGAGGGCGGCATTCTCCTCCTTTTCCCTTCGGAGGATTACGTTGAGTTCATATTCCGCCTGTTGTGCAATGAGTTCGGTTTGCCTTTTCTGATTGTTTTCCACGTCGGCCATCAAGGGGCGCACGGCTGCGATCTCAGAGAAGCTTTCTTGTTCTAGCTGATGTTGCCTCATTTCCTGCTGTTGCTCCCATTCGCGGTTTCTGCACGCAAAGCAGGTGCGTTGTTTCGGAGGCAATCACTCACGGCACAAGTCGATCATATTGCACAGAGGGCATTGAAATGAACAGCCTCGGCACACAGGCTTCTGGCATTGCCGAGCGTCGGTCGTTCTGTCCGGGCAGCAATTCCCCGGGCCTTCTGCGCGCTCTGGCCCGCGGCGTGCGCAGGTCTCTCTTATCGCGAATCGGGGCGTCGATGGCCTCGAGAGAGATGAACCGCGATGCGACCCCTTTGAATCGCGGCTACGACCGCCCTTTCTCGACCGTGACCTCTGGGAAACTAAGCTCGGCAAATCGAAGAGCTGTCTCCCGCGGGATCTGGCGCGAGGGGCTGGATCGGGATCGCCGTGGACGCCCGAACCGCCGGGCCCAGTCTTAGGGCGCTTCTCATATGGGGATTGCTTTATGCATATTGGATCTTCTCTCGGGGTCCCCCCGCGCCGTTGGTCTGTCGCGGCCGCCCGGGCGCGGCCCCCGGGTCTTCCTTGCGGGGGCCGTCGTCCACGGGGCTCGTGCTTTTTCCTTTACGTCGGACATGGTCCGCGGCGCGTTTCTTCGGCGTGCCCCGAGGGGCCGATGTCCGAGGAATCTCCGATGAGCTCGATATGGATACCGTCTCCTTCTTGTCGTTCGGGGTCTGGACATCCTCCTCCTCGTCGGACGAGCTGGAGTTCACGACGTAGGCTTGCGCGACATTGTCAGACAATGGGTTGCGTGGGCGGCCTTTTCCCCCGTGCCATTCCTCTTCCTCATCAGAGTCGTCATCGGGGAGAGGTGCATCCTGCCGTCCACGGTTGATTGGGGCGCCGCCATCTCGCATCGCATCGCCGACAAGAGAAGGATCGCGAACGAGGGCGAACGGGTTCTTCGACACCAGCTTCAGGATGGCAGTGTTGCCCCGCTCGGTAGGGGGCAGCTGGCGCGCGGCTGCGATGGAACTCCCCAATGTCGTCTTCTCTGATTCTTGGATGCGTTGGGAGGTCGATTGCTTCGGTCCGCCGACTTGAACCGCATACTCCCCTAGCTCTGTAGGGTCGAGATCACCTCCGTCATTCTTGTCATCTTGCAAGGAGGTGTTCTTGCTTGCCCCAGGGCGGCCGACATGGTCGGTCGTCCTTGGATTGGAACTTTCGACCGATAACCCATCTTTACCCAACTTAAGGCCAAACGCCTCAAATCATCAGGTAGCGCTGGTCGTAGTGCTGGGGCCCATAGTAGCGGGTCCAAGGGCGTAGCGGAAAGTAAAGGTTTGAATGTCGCTAAGCAATGTTGAAAGGAACGTGCGCCGCATAAGCAGCGCGCGCGCGGGGCGCGCGCGCGACCTTTTCCCATCCGAAATAGCTATGGTCAACTATCAATGCAATCAAGGTTCTATATGTACATGAACAGCGGCAGGGAGCGCATGGCAACGGCTCCTCCTCCTCCTCCTCCTCCTCCCCCCCCTCCTCCTCCTCCTCCTCCTCCTCCTCCTCCTCCTCCTCCTCTCCTCCTCCTCCTCCTCCTCCCCCCACCTCCTCCCCCCCCCCCCCGCTCCCACGCCCCTCCCCCCCCCCCCCCTCATTCCCCAATGCGCCCTTAACGCCCCCCGTGTCTTGCCAGTCCTCCTCCTCCTCCTCCTCATCTTCCTGCCCCCTCCCCCCACCTCCTCCTCCTCCCTTCTCCTCCTCATCATCCCCCTCCTCCCTCGTCTGTTTGTCTGCTTGTCCTTCGTCCCTCCCGCCCCGCCCCCCCCCCCCCCCCCCCCCCTCATCCGCGCCCCTTCTCCTCGGCGCTCGTCTTTGCCTCGCCCCCCCCCAGGGAAGGAGGGGGGGGGGGGGGGCGCGGGGGGGGGGCGGGGCGGGGGGCGGGGGCGGGGCGGGCGGCGGGGGGGGGGGAGAGAGAGAGAGGAGAGGAGGGGGGCTGAGAAGAGGAGGGGGGGAAGCGGAGGATGGGCGGGGGGAGGGAGGCGAGGGGGGGGGGGGGCGCGCCAGGGCAGTGGAGGAGGAGGGGGGTTGTGAGGAGGAGGGGGGGAAGGAGGAGGGATGGGAGGAAGGAGGGAGGAGGAGAGGAGGGGGGGGGAGGAGGGACTTTGGAGGAGGAGGAGCATGAGGAGGAGGAGGGGGCAGGATGGGGGAAGGGGAGGGAGGCGCGGCGGCGCCGGCAGCGGCAGGAGGAGGACGGGGGGGAAGAGGGGATGGGGGGGGGGCAGGAGAACGAGCAGGAGGAGGGGGAGTGAGAGGAGGAGGGGGGAGGGGGGGAAGGAGGAGGGATCCGGAGGGAGGAGGGGGGGGGAGGAAGGAGGGAGGGGGGGAGGACGAGGCGGAGGAGAATGTTCGCAAGAGCAGGAGGCGGAGGGGGAGCAAGGGGGGCCGAGGGGAGGAGGTGGGAGGAGGAAGGGAGGGAGGGAGGGAGGGAAGGAGGGAGCAGGGGGAGAGGATGGGGGAGGAGGGAGGCCGAGAACAGCCCGATAGCACCCCGATAACACCTCGATAACAATGCAATCGAACTGTGTTCGACATGGCATCGAGTACTATCGAATGCTACCGAGCTCGATAGCACTCGGCAACATCTCGATAACACTGCTATCGAGTGTTACCGAGCTTGGTAACACTCGATAGCAATGTTATCGACATGCTATCGATGTGTTACCGAAGTGCTATCGAGTGTGATCGAGCCCGGAAACACTCGATAGCACTGGATAACACCTCGATACGATTTCGATAGCATTGTTATCGATTGGTATCGAGGCGTGGTCGGGGTCATCCTCCCTCCCACCGCCCTCCCTCCTCCCTCCTCCCCCCATCCCCCTCCTCCTCCTCCTCCTCCTCCTCCTCCTCCTCCTCCCGCCTCCTCCCCCTCCCTCCCCCATCCTCTCCCCCTCCTCCCTCCTTCCCTCCCTCCTTCCCCCCCCCCATCCCTTCCTCCCCCCACCCCCCCTCCTCCCCCTGCCCCCCCCTCCGCCTCCTGCTCTTCCGAACATTCTCCCCCGCCTCCCCCCCCCCCCCCCCCCCCCTGATCCCTTCTCATCCCTCCCTCCCCCTTCCTCCTCCTCTCACTCCTTCTGATCCTGCTCCCCCTCCTGATCCTGCACCCCCTCCTCCCCCCCATGCCCCCCCGCGCTGCAGGCGCCGCCGCCGCCTCTTCCTCTTCTTCCCCCCCCCCGCCCCCCTCCCCCCCCCCTGCCCCCTCCCCCCCCCCCCCCCCCCCCCCTCCCAACTCCTCCCGCCCCCCCCCCCCCCCCCTTCCCCTCCATCCCCCCCCCCCTCCCTCCTCCGCCCGCCCCCTCCCCCTCCCCCCCCCCACTCCCCCCCCCTCCTCCTCCTCGTGCTCCTCCTCCTCTCCGTCGCCATTTTGGCTATCACCGCCATGGCGCTGGCTTGCGCCTGCTGCAGCTGGGTTCAGGACGGCGACGCTGCAGCGAACCTTGTGGCTTGATCACGCATTTTGGCGCCTCCCCCTGGAGGCAGAGGACGAGCCGGCGAGCAAGGCGCCGCCGCCGCGGCGCCTTCACCGCCTCCCCCCGCGGGTCTCCGTGGGCCGAGGCGGCCAACATGGGGATGCGGACGGTGCGCTGCCTCGTCGAATTGGGCATCGCGGATCCGCTGTCAGCGCGGCAACGAGGCCCCGATGCGGATCAGGAAGCTCGCCCGGGGCCATCACAATGCGATCGTCAAAGGTGAGAACCCCCGCAAAAGGGCAACAATAATACGAATGAGAAGAATGATCCGACTTCCAGGAAGTTGGCTGAGCTGGAGAAGATGCTGCGAACCCTCGCGTCGTCGAGTGGCTTGGGCAGCTCGCCTTCGGCAAGCACTCCTCCAGCCGAGCCGCCGCCGTGGAGCTCCACCGCGCCGGCGGCGGCGGCCAACGCGAAACCGATTTCAGAAGATGATGGTGACAAAACCAAGCGTGAGAAGCTAGCGATACAGCTGGCGACGCATGAGACAATGCTCAAGAACCTCTCTGGCACCGACGACGAGGATCCAGTCAGGAAGGCTACTCTTCAAAAAGTGCGCGAGATCAAGGATAGGCAGACATCCTTGCGCACGCCTGAGATTGCCTACCGCAGAGTCGCGCAGGACCTGCGCACGGCCAAGATTCAACGAGACCGCCTCCAAAAAGAGTTCGATGAGAAGGGAAAGCAACACAAAGAACTTCAGGAGTCGATTGAATCGCGCAGAGCACAGCCGGCAGCGAAGCAGGCAGAGGTCACTGCGCTCGAGGCGGAGCACCAGCAGTCCGCCGCCGCGATCGCTGCCAATAAGAGCGAGGACGCCCCCATGGAGACCGAGTTCGACATCTCCATATCCACTGAGGATGCTCGGACGGATGAGCTCAGTGAGTTTCTGGCATCCGACATGTGGACATCGCTCAAGGAGGTCATCGTGCAACAGATCGAGTCGGGCACGGCCTCTCAGCCGACAGGGTCACGTTCCTCCTGCTGCTGCTGCTGAAGGGTCTGATGCATCTCATGGCGCTCGCGCGTCCGACCCCGCCGCTAAGAGGGCACGCGATGGGTTGTCCGAGGAAGAGCTTAACTATTTGTTCGAATATGGAAAGAACAATGATTTCTCCAAGTTTGAAGGGGCCCTCAGAGAGCCTGCCAAGAAACAGCGATGTTCCTGATGGCCCTGCACGGGGGGCGAATGATCTGGTGGGGCAAGGTTGCGCACCCATTCGGGTCTCTGGTTTGCCGATTGCCCAGGGAACGACGAAGTTACCCCCTCCTGCTCAGGCTGGTGGTCACTATGTTTTCGAGTGTTTGAATGGCAATGGTGGCAAGCAGGCGGCAAAGGAAAACAGCAAGAAATCCTCAGCACACGTTCTTCTGCTGCAGGAGATAAGATTTTGTGACGGCGATCTGGAAGTTTTCTACTCGTGGACACACGGTCGCGGGTGGAAAATGATGGCAATTCCCAGTTGCCCAAATCGAGTCAGCAAGGCCTGCAATGCATGATCAGCTGGCGTCGCCGTTCGGGTTCGCAACGATCTCGGGCTCAGAGCTCCCGAGAAACGCGATCACATCGTACTCCCTCATCGATGCCAGCATGTGCTCATTGACTTACCTGGCTGGCCCTCGCTGCACATAATCAATGCGTATTTGAAGGGCCCCATCGATACGTCAAGGGCCAGCAGCGATATACTCGCAAGGGTGGGTCTTCTCTTTGCTCATATACGGGCTCCTATCATTGCTGGTGCTGATTGGAACATGTCTGTGCAAGAGCTTGAAGGCTCAAATTTCCCACGTTTGGCCAATATCACTATGGCAGTGCCCAGGCAGGTTACGTGTCGTGGCGGCACGGGAACTTCTACGATTGATTACTTCGCGTTGAATGATGCTGCATTGCGAGGGTTCAAAAGCGTTGAAGCCGATATGCTATGGAGTTGGCGCCCGCGCAGGCCCGTTCTGCTCAAGCTATGTGACAATGGCCAGAACATCAGGCACTTCATCTACACAGTAACCCCAGCCCTACCTGTTGAGAGAATTATTGGACCGATGCGAGAGGGGCCGACATGGGGCGCGCGTCGAGCTCTGGCGGGCACATGTTTGGACATGGCTTTTGATGAGCAAGGTAATGTAGCAGTGGTATGGGCACTTCTTTCCCGATTGCGGGGGCGTCTTGCAGTCGCAGCTGCGAGTGAAGCGGCACATGCTACAGGAAACGATGTATTGCAGGCAGGTGGTTTTGGTCGCAATCTGCACCCAGGATGGGTTGTCGTCAGTTACCAGGATAAGCCCGCCATCATGGCTCCAGCTGTAGCTGATGGATGGCAACGGCCACCCACGAGTCTCACTACTATATTGCATCTGTGTCGTGGAACCAAACACCTTGGGCAATGCTCAGAGGAAATTGATATCTTCTCGTCAGTCAATACAGCGGGCAAGGCCTCAGTAAACGGTTGGATGCCCCGGTTGCGCAGGCGCGAACGATTGTGGCCCGTATTCCAAGGGAGGTTAATGATGTTATTCGGTTCGTGGGAGAAATTGCAGGCGATGTTGAGTTTCAGGCAAGGTGATGATGCGTGATGCTAAAGAGGCATGGGAATGCTGGTGCTCGGAAGCGTCTGCGAAAGGAGCACGAGCACTGCGTCGAGTCAGGAAGGTGCGCGAGATCCCTGCCCCTGCTGTTGCCCAAGGAAACGCAAGCTCAGGAGGCCCACAAGACATCGTTCAAGGGAGGGTTGATGCATGCCGTCGACTCTGGAAGGCGACAGATACTGCACCTTTTGCTTGAGTGCCAGATCGCACGGCATGCCCGAGGCCCACGCCGAATCAGATCCGACAGATTGCGATGTCCTTCCCCAAGGGCACAGCTGCGTCTTTTGATCACCTTCACCCGCGACATGCTTTGCTTTTGAGTGATACTGGCTTGGAGGTACCCAATCGCATCTGGATGATTTCGGAGGCCATTGGGATGCTGCCCAAGCAACTCTGCCGGATTCAGATGCCAATGTTAGGTAAGCCCACTGGTGTGAATCGTCTGATCATCCTGTATCCAGGGATGCGCAGAATATGGCAGCGGGCCAGGCGCAGCATGGTCTCTGGCGCCATTGACAGTCTCGATCGGAAGTTCTGGGGCGCATCACGCGGCAGGTCGGCGATAGACTGCGCGCGGCTTCAGGCGGTGCGAGCGGAAGCCAATCAGGCGGAGGCTCTTCATTCAGCGTTGTGGGTAGTTGACTGGTCTAAATACTATGAATCTATGCCGCTGCAGATACTGCATGCCAAGTGTCTGCGAGTAGGGCTTCCGACATTTTGGCTCAAAGTTGTGTTCAACACGTGGAGAGCGCCGCGAGTTATCCGATGTGGGCGACAGCACTCCTTCTTTCCGTTGCGTGCTGAGAATGGCCTACCAGCTGGCGATGGGTTTGCAGATCTTGCTAGTCAGATTCGTTCAGCGTGTAAAGTGGATCAGTTCATCAGGCGCTGTCCCACTGCAACCGTGGTGAATTACACCGATGACACTGCGATAGGGGACGCCTCATCGTCGTTCAAGATTGCGAAAGGCGTTGCAGTGCAGTCGTTTGCAAAGTTGCGAGCGATGCCCACCTCAATCAACGCCGCCCTGGACGTCGACACGGTTGCGCTGATCGCCTCATCCAAGAAGCTGGGCAGGGCCATCTGCCAGGAGATAGGCGTCAGCACGGACGTGATAATGGGCGGCGTCGCGTGACTGGGGGTGGACGAGACGGCAGGTCTACAGGGATCCGTCCGTGGAGCCAGGCCTAGACAAAAGAATATATTTCCAGCTGCGCGTCTCAGGATTAGGAAAGTCAAACGTTTTAGGCGATCTGTTCGAGGAAGCGAAAAGGAAACCCCGTTCGCCAAAGTTTTGGGAGCTGGAGTTTCGCCAGCTAGCAGTTTTGGAGCTGCGGCGGCAGGTTGAAGCCTCAGTGAATGGAAATCCCATCAAAGACTGCACAGCTGCGCTTTCCCGCCTGCCCGCGGAGGGGTTTCTCTGTCGGCGAAGCTTGTTCTGGGATCGAAGTTTTAAAACGGCGATCGCCCCTGCGCCCCAATGGTGCAGGATGATCTGGTTAGCGAACACACAGCCCATGAGAGCACTAGCTAGTCGCGCGGAGTTGTTGCGGCTTTAGGGCGCGGCGAGGCCTCTGGATGCTGGTCCGTGGAGTGCCTCGAGAGGGCCCTCGGGTCGCGCGGTGCTAGTGCTCTCGAGGGCGGGCAGGGAGGCCAGGGGCCCGTTAGAGTGGCATGACCACAACGGGCTTCCGGCCCTTGTGGACCAGACCCCGCCCGCCCTCCTAGCCGACCAGTTAGAATTGGGAGTTCAGCGAGCTCGTGAAATGCACGTAGCAAGTAGTTTAGGATACCCCCCAGGGCACAGGGCCACCTTCGATCTGATTGGATCTCGTTTGGGGCCAAGGGCTCGGGGGCTGGGCAAGCGAGCCAAGTTTTTGATTAGGAGGTGTGGTTGTAATGGACTGTGGACTAATTAAAGAGGTCGACGGGCGGGATACGCGACGGACGGTCGCCGCTCGCGCGGCCAGGTCGACGCGCTCCGCCACGGGCTCTATAATTGCGCCCGAGAGGGCGCGGCCCGAGCCAGAGAAGAGGCTGAAGCCCCAAGGGAGTGCTTAGAAGCGGCTCGTGCAGAGCCGGAGCTTGAGATTTTCACCGGGGGTATTTTTGCGTACCCCGACAGCGAGCTGCCAAAACCGCCGGCTCTTCTGAGGTCGAGATTTTTGATGCGTCTGGCAGCCCGCCGTCTCTGGAGCCCGAAAAGATTTCGGAGTTGTCGGGGGGGGAAACTTTAAGACTCGCCTCAGACGGTTCCTGTTCAAGGCCCCCGAACCGCGCGCCACAGAGAGCGGCGCGGGCCATTTGGGTTTTGCCTGCCAGCGGGGCTCAGTCTGAGCCTGTCGCGTTCAGCCGTGGAAGGGGTCCACGGCACTTTTCCACAGACGCCTGCTATGGCGGAGCATGTGGGTATTGCGCTGCGCGGCCAGGTTGCGAACAGCAAAACAATTCTCGGCGCCGACTGCACGTCAGCCATCCGCATCGCACGGAGCAGCGTTGAACAAAATGCAGGCCTCGTGTAAGTTTGCTGGCGTCAGATTGTTTGCTCAGTCACTTGAAGGCACGAGCTTCATTGAAGAGATTCGACATGTGAAAGCTCACCGTACGGTTCAGGAGATTGAATCTCTTGAGATGGCCGAGCGTGAATATGCAGTTGCGAATGCTGCTGTGGATTATCACGCTTAGATGGCTTTGGCGTATCATCCATCAGCTGATCCCCTCTTTATGCAGTCATTGTCACTGGCCGAGGAGAGAGCAAATAACTTTGTCAAGCTGGCTGCCCGCGTGCTGCCATTATTCGAGGCATCGCCGAGATGGACCCGGGCTGCCCCGCGCCGCAGGAACATCTCTTCGCTCAGGTAGCAGTTTTAGGAATGGCACTGCCATCCCAACCTCGGCTACCAGTGCAGGGGGTGCTCGCAACTGGGAGGGGATGATCAGTCGTGTTTAGAGATTAATGGATGCGTGGGCGTCCCAATTGGCATCAGTAGGCCTCTCAAGGACCTCATGGGCCACATTCTCGTGACGGCTGGGTTGCAGTTCGATCAACTGGCCCCCTCGGTGACTGCGTGTGCTAAAGACCCTGAGAAGCGATGCTGGATTTGTTTAAGATGCGGAGCATGGTCCCAGGGCCGTGCTGTGAAGTTGGCGAGACCCTGCATTAGGCCCGATGAAAAGCCCACTAAGAAAGGTCAGGAGGGTTTGAGACGCTACAACCAGGGTTGAGCCGCCGAACCGTAGAGTACGGGTGCTCTTGGGACGTAGTGTTGGCCTCCCGTCGCTCGCCTCCTCGGTCGTGTCGGCCACCTCGGAGCGTGTGCCTGACTTTACGGTGGTGCCAGTCAGGTTCTCGGCCTCCAGGGAAGCACCCAACCACGAGCAACGGATGGCGGCTCTGAT
Organism: Prorocentrum cordatum; assembly: GCA_963575745.1. Lineage (NCBI taxonomy): Eukaryota > Dinophyceae > Prorocentrales > Prorocentraceae > Prorocentrum > Prorocentrum cordatum. Next base: position 853,418 of record CAUYUJ010008557.1, on the reverse strand, counting down.
GGACCGTATACGCTGTAAGGAAGCCAGACAGTCTGGTTAATCACTCTGATTTGTTCAGACCTTAGTGCTGTGCACTTCCCCTTTTGGGCATTCCATTCCATTCCTCCGCCTCCTGCTGCTGCTGCTGCTGCTCCTCCTCCTCCTCCTCCTCCTCCTCCTCCTCCTCCTCCCTTCCTCCTTCATCCTCCCTCCTCCTCCCTGTTCATCCTCCTCTTCTCCTCCTCCTGCTCCTCCCCCCCTCCTCCTCCTCCTCCTCCTCCCTCCTCCTCCTCCCCCTCCTCCTCCGTCCTCCTCTCTCCTCCTCCTCCTCCTCCTCCTCCTCCTCCTCCTCCTCCTCCTCCTGCCTCCCCCCCCCCTCCCCCCCCCTCCTCCTCCTCCTCCTCCTCCCTCCTCCTCCGGAGGAGGACGAGGCAAAATGAGCGCCGAGGAGAAGGGATGTGGAGGGAGGAGGAGGGAGGGGGAGGAGAAGGGATGTGGAGGGACGAAGAACAAGCAGACAGACGAGGGAGGAGGAGGAGGAGGAGGAGGAGGAGGAGGAGGAGGAGGAGGAGGAGGAGGAGGAGAGGAGGAGGAGGAGGAGGTGGGAGGAGGGAGCAGGAGGAGGAGGACTGGCAAGAGAATGGGGGGGCGTTAAGGGCGCATTGGGGGAATGATGAGGGGGGCGAGGAGGAGAGGGAAGGAGGAGGAGGAGGAGGAGAAGGAGGAGGAGAAGGAGGAGGGGGAGGAGGGGGAGGAGGGGGAGGGGAGGAGGAGGAGGAGGAGGAGGAGGAGGAGGAGGAGGAGGAGGGAGGAGGAGGGGGAGGAGGAGGAGGAGGAGGAAGGGAGGAGAAGGGAGGGGGGGGAGCTCCTCCTCATCCTCCTCCTCCTCCTCCTCGTCATCCTGGAGGAAATACAGACGTTCACGCTCCAGGCTCCAGGAGGAGGAGGAGAAGCAGGATAAGGAGGAGGAGGAGGAGGAGGAGGAGGAGGAGGAGGAGGAGGAGGAGAAGGAGGAGACGGAGGAGGAGGAACGTGGTACGTTGGAAGGAAGAGAAGGCGAAGGAGGAGAAGGAGGAGAAGGAGGAGACGAGGGGGGCACGAAGCGCATGATTGAATGCATCGCAAAGCGCTCGAGAAACAACATACAAGGCTATGCGGAACAGACATAACGCATGTTCCTGTTTAAACTAAGAAATTGTATAACATCTATGTTCGCAACGCACGTTCTCACAAATAATGAAAGCAAGTAGTACAACAAACCAAAATTGACTAGAACGCACCTTCCACAACTAGAACCACTCCATAACCTAACTTCACCGTAACTTACACGCTGCAAAAACCGCTTCACACCAAAAACTAACTTCCGTATCTGCCACAACTGGCATCGCTCAATTATGTAAGATCTGGCAGATCCAGTTAAGATCGGGAAGATCAAGTTAAGATCTGGCAGAACAAGTTAACATGGCCAAGTTATTATCAAGTTGAGACCCACAACTTCCCCACAACTACCAGAACTAGTTGTGCACATCACAGGAGTGTGACCTGCCGCCCGGCCTCCGCAACGTGGTGTGCGGAAGCAACCTCGCGCCACGATCTGGGCGCGGCCCCACGGTCTGCAGCGCCGCCAATTCCGCTGCCAGGCGGCACGGCGCCGGGTGTAGCGGCGGCTTCGGCGCCTGGGCCCCCTGGCGGCGCATCGCCGGGAGCGGCGGCGGCAGCAGGAGCTCCGCCCGATGCCGCCTCCGCGGCTGCGCCATCGGCTTCGGGCATCGCGGAGTCGACGGCGGCGCCCGGGCCCTCCGCCGCACCACCGGCAGCTGCAGGGCCCACGGGCCCCGGGGCCAGCAGCACGGCCCGCAGCTGCTGCACGAGGCCGTCTGCCCCTTTCTGAGCGGCGGCGGCGGCGACGGCCGCGAAGGCACCACCGAGTCCCGCGACGCCAGCGGCGGCGGCCGGGCACGCCGTCGCGCCTGCTGCTGCCACCTCCGCCTGCACCGCGGCCAGCGCCTGCTACGCGGCCTGCGCCTCGGCGATGGCCTGAGAAACGCGGGTGTCCTCCGCCTCGGCGACACGCTGAGCCTCTTCGGCCGCGGTCCGAGCCGCCGCCGCGGACTCCTGAGCGCGCCGCGCCGCTTCGACGCGGTTCCGCCGCGAGTCCTGAGCGGACTGCAGGCGGCGCTCGAGAGGGCGGGCGGCGCGCGCGCTCCGCCTCCTGCAGCCCGGCCGCCGCGGCCTCGAGCCGTGCCACCTCCTGCGCCCACTCGGGAAAGGGGCGGAGAGCGGCTATGCGAGCCTTGATGCCCGCAAGGTCCCCCGGTGCGGCGGCCGCCGCTGTCAACGGCGGAAGGGCATCGGCCGCGGCTGCCTGGGTGGCCGGAGGCTGCGGCAGCTGCCCTGCCGCCTCCGCGGTCGCGGGGCGCGTGCCGGCTCCGGCTCGGAGCCCTGCCCAAGGCGCCAGCGTCGGCGGCCCCGCCGGAGCCGTGCCCGGGCGCACCACCCGCACCGAGGGCTCCGTCCGCGGCGCCTGCCGGCCGCATCCGCGGCAGGTGGTGCGCCAGCCGAAGTTGCCGGCTGTCCCGCATGCGCAGCTCCAGGTCGGCTTGCGGGCCCCCCTGGGCTCGCCAGCCGCGCCATCGCGCTGCGCTGGCGGCTGCCGCCCTTGCGAGCGCGAGCGCCGCGCCGCCCCAGCAGGACGACCCGCGTGCTTCAGCTGCTTCTGGATGGTGCACCCATGGCGTTTGGGCGTTGCCCCCACGCCCGCCGCCACGGCCGCCCGGCATCGGCAGCGGCCACGCGCGCGGATTACCTTACGCGCGGGGCCCGGGCGCTGGGGCCGGTTCGCTTGAGGCCTTGAGCCTTGAGCCAAAATGGCTTGAGCCAAAATGGTTTGAGCCAAAAATGGCCGAACACGCACACGCACACACGTTCACACTTTGACTCTTCTGGCGATGTGCAGAACGATCGCGGCGAATATGGCGGGAAAACACGAGTGGCGACAACACTCGAGCTAAAGCCGGAGAATCCTGGGTAAGGGGCGGGCAAAGGCGAGCGGCCAGGGAAGCGGAGGTATGGGTAACGAACGAGACGTGCATTCAAAGCGAGCAATGCCGAGAGCTGAAGACCCACAGGGAGATGAAGACCTTGCAAACCACCGCCTCCGAGCACACACACACACACACACACACGCGCACACACACATACACACACGCTTTTGCAAGCGAAACGCACGCCACATCAATCCGCGCACGGCTGCCCGCGCTAGCAACGGGCAGGCCTCGCGACGCGCCGGCTACACTCCATGGCACGTCATTCACGAAGCGACATTCTGTACCCAAAGCTGGTAAAACACGTCGCCCACCACGAAAGCGGAAATCAAAATCGGTGAGCAACAGAGATTGTAACTCGACACGCTCACACCCCATGACCCAGAGAAATTCGACCAAATGAAAGAAATAACGCGTTGGGGGCGGCAACGCAGGACCTCGGCTGCAACAGCGCACGACTGTAGTCATCATCGCGGCAACGAAACTGGAAGAGGGTGAACGAACATAGCGCGAGCGCGTCCTCCAAGGTCGGCACATTGGAGACTGAGAAGGCGATCCGTGCAGCAAGAACGTTGACAACCACGACACCCGAAACACACCGCAGCGAACTGAACGACACGATCACGGGAACCTTCATCAAGTATGCCGCACCCGCCAAGCGCAACCGAGCACCTGAAACCAGGTCGTCTCCCATGCACGGTCTCACGACAAGAACTATGATCATATTACGCCCGCTGCGTGAGTGTGCGAAGCAAGCAACATGCGTCCCAAATCAGCATGGACCAGCGTCCAACCATGTGACGCATGCAGTACTCAATCAACCGGAGAGGGCAGGGAACTCTTCGCAACCTCGACTAAGTAATATGGCAACACCAACTGAATTCGCACGACGCGGCCCACCGACTCAGTTGCGCGAAACCGTGACGCACGCCAGAACGCTGTTCATAAGAGCAGCAGCAAGCGGTGTACTCGCGATTTGCACGGTAGCCCCAATAGACTGGATCCGACATGGCCGACACGAATCGCGACCGGACCGCAAGACCACAAAGAGGTCGGCACCATCGGCGCAGCGAAGCAGCAGCAGCCCGCTGCCAGGCGGACACCCCCCCCACTGGAAAGCAATCGCCACGCAAGTCAAATGAGGCAGGATAGAGAGGCAGGAGGAGAAAAGGGGAGGCAGGAGGAGAAAAGGGGAGGCAGGAGGAGGCAGAAAAAAGAGGAGGTGGGAGGAGAAAAGGGGGGCAGGAGTAGGAGGAGGAGGAGGAGGAGGAGGAGGAGGCGGAGGAGGAGGAGGAGGCGGAGGCGGAGGAGGAGGGGGAAACGGAGGAGGAGGAAACGGAGGAGGACGAGGACGAGGAGGAGGAGAGGAAATGGAAGAGGAGGGAAAGGCGAAGAGGAGGAGAAGGAGGAGGAGGAGGAGAGGAAGTGGAAGGGGAGGGGGAGGCGAAGTGGAGGAGGAGGAGGAGGAGGAGGAGGAGGAGGAGGAGGAGAAGAGGAGGAGGAGGAGGATGCATGGCCAGATGTTTTCTCCGTCGCCAGGGACACGATCTGTGTTGGGATGTGCTTGCCCCCGAGACTGCAGGAGAGGGGACAACGTACAGATCAGAAAACAGTACTGTATAAAATCCGCCTGCCAATGCCTCGGCCAGCTTTACAGAAGGGAGGGAGGGTTGGGTGAAAGCTTGAGCCCCGCGGTTGCGGCAGGGCGGCGCACTCTGCAACTCTCTTCCAAGCAAACCCTTACTGAAGTAGTCGAATGCATGGCCAAATGTTTTCTCCGTCGCCAGGGACACGATCTGTCTTGGGATGTGCTTGCCCCCGAGACTGCAGGGGAGGGGACAACGTACATATCAGGAAACAGTACTGTATAAAATCCGAACCAGTGTAAAGCCCAGGAACAGGAAAACCTCCGCGAACACCGTTCTGGACTCAAACATGAGGCCGAAGTTTATTAGCACGCTGTTGCACTAGAGCAGCACGGAATATTCTCACAATGGCTCGGCATACAGAGAAGGGGTAAACCTCCGCCTGCTTTGATACGATCTTGGAGCCTTTCATCTCCAGGGTAAAATGCGGGGAGCCAGTGAACGTACATACACCTTTGCCTCTACATCGAATATCCAGTGGTCGAAGATCAACGTGACACCCAAGAAGTCGGGTAGATTTTATCCAGATGGTGCCGAAAGCGCACATGTCGAAAACCACTTCTGAAACACCAGGAAGCTGCCGGACCTTGAGGACCTGGGGCTGTCTCCAAAGATGAGAGCTCGCAGGGTTCTCGACGATCACTGCGCACCCAAGCAAACGGCACTCACGGAAGATACTGAAACTCGCGGCGCACAGGGAGCTTCCGAGGTCGACTTCTTTGCGGCAGCTGTCTGAGAGCTTGGGGAGGCCCTCGGGGTACTCGGACGCCCTGAGGGTCGGGGGCCCGTTAGGGCGGTTCCGTGCAAGAGAGAAGGAATTACACGGCGTACCCATGAACACGGCCGTCACGAGCCCACCTCGGACCCAGCCCCGAATAAGCTTGACCAGGGCCTTACTGCACATGTCATGCTCAACCCCGTGCCGTATGTCGCTCTCGAAAACAGGGTGGCCAGCCGACCTCATGGATCGGCGCCAGACCTCAGACAGGTGCCCGGAGCCAGCGAAGATCTCGAGGGCCGCGGGGACGCCCCGCTGCTTCACAAAGAGCGGAAGGCATTCACGAGGGTTACGCCAATGTTCGAGGCCGCCAGGTCGGCGGCGATGAGGATGTCCTGGGACAAGAGGCTCAGCTGCTCGTTGATGCGCCCGCCCCGCTCGTAGCGGGCTAGGCTGCGGTCGCTGGCCCAGCGGCCGCGCTTCTTGGCGCTCAGGAGAGTGCGAGCCTTGAAGAGGAGGTCGTGCGACACCCCTCCGTGGCGGAGGCGGTGCAGGCACGGGTCGCCCAGGGCAGTGAGCCCGCAAGCGGGCGCCGCGCCCTTCAAGGCCCGGCCCCACTGCGCCTGGCCGAAGTTGAAGACCAGCGAGTGGGGGAACTTGGCCTTCAGGAGGCCCAGCACCTGCGGCAACCACGGGAACAGGGGGTTGTCCGCTAGCAGGCTCTCGTCCACGCGGCCCGTCTTGGACGTGTCGCCGCCCTCTTGCGGGTGCAGGAGGAGGGGCCACATCTGGCCCTGGCCGTCCTGCACACGGCGAGGCGCCTGGGCAGGAGCTGTGATCAACTTCCCCTGCAGACGCAGGCACTCGCTGGGGCGCAGGTAGAACGTGAAGGTGATGATGCTGGCCACTGCCTCCATCACCTGGCCCGCGGCAATCATGTGCTGCACGCACAGGCACAGGGCGACCCAGGGGTACGGCAGGCGGCTCTGGGCGGGCACCATGCGCTTCCAGCCCGTCAAGGCGCGAAAGCTGCGGGGCAGCTCGAGGGGCGCTCCGTTGGGGTATGTCCAGAAGTAGCGGAGACCCGCGATCAGCTTCGTCGGCACGTAGGAGAGCTCGCCTGCGAAGAACTTCTCGTGCATGTACGTCACGAGGGCTAGGTCGATCGCCGGCGCCGACCTCAGCGAGGTCGCGATGTCGCTGAGCAGGTGGCGCTCCTGGCCCCACTGGTAGAACGCCGCCACGTGCGTCTGGTAGTCCTGGGCGGCCTTCGGCGAGACGCTCTGCAGCTCGAGGAAGGTCGGGGCGCCTGGCGGCGGTGGGGCCTCTGCGGCAGCAGGGAAGGCCCTCGCCCGCTTGGCGGCCCTCGCCTCCTGAGCGCCGGGGCCGTGGGGCACCCACTCGCGGCATGGGCGCCGCGAGGAGGGCGCCGGGAGGTTGGGCGCCACCTCCGCGCGGGGCAGGCCCCCGGCGTGGGCGCCCAGGGGGCACGGCACCAGCTGCGGGCCCGCCGTCACGGCTGTCGCCGAGGAAGCCATCGCGGAGGACCTCGAGCCCCGCGGGCCCGAGTGCTGCAACTGGATTCGGCGCAGCATTGAATCGGAAAGCTCCTGCCCGACCTCGAGAAGCGGCATCGGCTGCATTGGATTCTGATGGGGCCCATCTCCAGGCGATATACGAGTTAGAGGCCAGCAACATGGCAGCCGTCTGACGGCAGCACTGTAGGACCCCAGGGCTCGACGATCGCCCCTTGGTAAACGCAAGAATGGGAGCCATGCAATCGTTCAAAACCAGGTGCTTGCAACCGAAGTTCTGAGTGTTCCGAACTATGTTCTTCACGGTGAGCACGAGCGACCGAGCCTCCAAGACAACCTGGGCCTCCTCGTGGGACCACTTCTGGGACATAACGAGGGACCAGTCGCCGCCGTAGACCGACTCTGGGACCTCGGGGAAGGGGGCCTTCGGGATCTCGGAGTCCTGGGGGGAGGCGGTGACCCCGCCGCTGACCGAACACTTCAGAGCCGAGTCCCGTGGCTTGAGGATGGCCTCGTGGGCCGCTGAGTAACGCAAGCGCTCCGTATAGTGGCCCACGTGCTGGACCTCCTGGACGCTGCGGATGCCCCTGACGACCCCTGCGCCCCACCAGGACGCGTCGGTGCAGTAGACCATGGGGGACCATGCGGCATTGACGTCGCGGAAAGCGAGTGCGATCAGCGCGGCACACCAACGAAGCTCCCGTTTGACTGAGCTCCAGAGAACACGCGTGTGGTGGCCCGACGACTCGATGAAAGAATACGAAGCCTGCAGACATGAGAGTAATTCACGGCGCAGCAGAGCCCGAGACGTGAAGTGTGACACGACGACCCTGACAAGATCCCCCGAGGCGTACTTCATGTTTGCGACAGCCGGACACCCTAGTCGTATCCGCCAGCCTTTGCGGTGACTGATCCCGATCGTCGGGGCGTCCTGGTCGAAGGTCCAACCGAGAACACCCCCTCCAGCCGACACCGTCGGACCGCGGGTGCGAAACCCAGCGTCTCGGAGACTGCGATCGACGGAGTCAGTCACGGCATACGTGGGGTCCTTCGAGAGGCCAAGGGCAACGAAGTTGTCAACGTACTCTGTATGTAATACCTGCGTGGAAGATCGAACCAGACGGACAGGAAGGTGCGCATCGTCAAAAGCCAGACTGGGGGAGGCCAACGTGTTGGTGCGGGCCCGGAACTCCATGATACGCTGACAGATCCAGAGACTGTGTTTCCATCCCATTGGGACGGCGGTAAAGCACGGGGTAACCCAGTCGCTGGCCCTCAAGGGGCCTCCAGCGCTGTCGGTAGTGATACCTAGGACCCCAGCTCGTACTCGAGGTAGCCCGAAAAACTGCCAGAACTCCGGAGGTAGCTGAATCCCATAGAAGGCATTCTCAATGTCCGTCTCCCCAACATAGATAGGCCCCCCACCGTCAACCTCCAGGGCCGAGAACGCCGACCCAGTAGCTAAGTCAACGTGAGGGCGCTCATCGAAATGCTCGCCTGCCTGACGCCCGTCGAGGATCAAACGAAGGTCACCGTTCTTTTTAGCCACAAAGAAGACTCCCACGCAGGATGTACACTCTCGCCTCCACGTCACAAGGTTAGACTGACTGAGGCGAAGCAGGAAGCGCGCATAAAGCCGAGGATGAGAACGGAGATAAGGATCGTGGTAAATTCTGGGAGGAGGTGTGGAAGTATCTGCAAGTGCTGGGTCAGGACGCCGTAGCGCATGCAGCTCATCAACTATGGCTTCGCCGACGGAGCCGCCCAGCTGCAAAATTCCAGCAGGTGACCACCCGACAGGAGGAAGGGTAACTCTGTTTATATTGGCCTCGCTGATGAGAACCACGGGGCTGCTCGTCACGGAGTAGCCTGGGTTAACGCGGAGCTCTCGTAAGGCCCCTGCTGAGGTGAGGTCCGCCGGGGGCTTGCCAAATCGTAGAACCGCACGGTGGATATGCTCCAACACACGCCTTCTGGGCCGCCGATACTGTTTGACCGCTGTCCGAACCGTGTTGACCGCGTAACTGATTCAAGACCGAAACCACCTCGGAGACCAAGGATGCTGACTGACGGTGGACCTCGAATCTCCTCCGAACTTTGCGCGAGACAGAGGTCCTAGGGGGGTCAGAGGAGGCCGGCACAGGCAGGGGAAATAATCACGAGGGCACGCTCTCGACATGGGACCAGGCGCCACGCGATGGCCAGAGCACGAGGATGACAGGAGGAAGGGGAAGGTGATGGCGCGGCCCTGCGCCTCTGCTGGCAGAAAATCGAGGCGCGCCTGCCACGGCGAGCCTAGCCCCACAGAATGTGAACAGCGGGCGCCAGGGGGGGCGACCGCCGTGCGTCCAAAACTAATTTGGACCATGGCCCGCATCAGCCCGCTCTTCTCGGGCTTTTCGGACCTGCTTTAAAATGTTGGCATCGCGTTCGGCTTGCTTGCCAACCCACTCGACCAGGGCGGGGCGCACCATGGCGTCTCCCGTCTCACGCTGCCCCCGGAAGGCGGTGTGCTCGTCCAGGTAGCCGAAGGCGCCCGCGGCGCCTCCTCGTCCGCGGCCACGGCCACGGCCCTTCTTCTTGGCATTCAGGTCGCCGTCGGCAACCTCAGTGCTGGCTCCAGCAAACCCGCCGTGCTTGGCATACGCATACTCGACCAGCTGGACTTCGCGCATTAGCGACTCGATCCCCGCGACGTTCGGCAGGTCGAGCGAGTCGTAGGCGCCGAGGGTCTCGAGGGCCTTCATCCCGAACTCGTGCATCGGGACACCCCAGCTGTCCTTGTGGAGGCGGTGGACCATCACGAAGAAACGGTGGTGGTCGAGAGGGCCCCCGCCCCGACGGTCGATCCATCGGCAGCACCAAAGGGTGGTGCGGGGGCCCTCTATCGCCCAGTCGGGGAAAGCGATCTCGGATAGCGAGCTGGCCACGTCACGCCATGCTCGACGAGAGCGTTGACCATTCACCGCGATCACGCTGAGGAGGCGGGCATCACCCGCTGCCTCGAGGCCCTTGAAATCCTGCACCTGGTCGGAACGAATCGTACGAACCAGCAAGCCACCATAGCCAGGAGCCGTGTGGATGCCGATGTCGCCAGACATGACCTCCGTGCCGTTCGGAGCCACTGGAGTCCCACGCGGGCCGTACGTCGTCGTCTCAACCGTGACCATCATTGGGTAGGGTGCCGCTGCCACCATGCCCAGTCCTGCGGCCAGCGGGGCCCCAGCTGCAGGGGCGCCAGCAGCCATGGCCGCGGGGAAGGCGGCCGGGGCGGCGGCTCCAGGCGCCGCGGCGGCCAGCGGGGCCGCCACCACCGCCCCCGGTGGAGCAGCGCCAGGCAGCGCGGCTGGGGGTGCTCCGAGCAGGGCCAGCGGGGCGGCGGCCGCGGCGGGGGCGCCCAGGGCCGGAGGGCCCGGGGGGGGCGCCATCCCAGGGAGCGCTAGCGGCAGCCCGGGGGCTGCGGGGGCCACAGCGGCGGCCGCGGCTGGCGCTGCGGGCGCGGGCCACACGGCGTCGACCAGGCTGCCCGTCGCCGGGAGCACCGCTGGCTGCCCTGCCGCCCGCTCGCGAGCGAGGAAGGCGGCGTCGCAGAACGCCTCGGCGTCCGCGCGCGTCGTGGCGAGGGCGGCGGCGTCGGGCTCCTGCTGGAAGCGGTACACCTGACCTCGCGGGATACCAGGCGGGGGAGGACGGAAGACCTCCGACCAGCGCCAGGCCTCGATGTCCCGCGAGGCCCCTGAGAGGTCGATCTGCTCGGGGTCGCCGTCCGGCGAGACGCCGATGACCTCGTCGGCGTCAGTCACTTGAGTCGCCGAGGAGGCCAGCACCCCGACAACGCGCCGCTGGTGGTACAGCGCCTCGCCCTGGTACCGGAGCCACAGCCAGGGTCGTAGTATCGGTGGGGGCATCGCCGCCGCCATCAGTCCCGCGGCGGGGACACTGAGCCGTCAGCCAGCGCAACACCTGCCAGGTGCCCAGCGCGAGGGCAAGCACCACAGCTCCTCCGGCCGCGCCCAGCAGCAGGAGTCCAGCGGACGCGAGCCAGCCAGGGAGCCACGGCGGCGCTGCCGCAGGGGTGGTGCAGGCTGGCTCGGGGGCCCCGGGGCAGCCTGGGCACGCGGGGCACTGCGGGCACGCTGGCGCCGGGGGGCAGTGCACCTCTCCGCACACGAAGGAGCCGCAGACAGACTCGGGGCACCTCGGGCAGGATCCAAGCCAGGCGAAAGTGGCCTGACCTGCCCAGTGCGCGACAGCCACCGGGAGGTCGGGCATGCGACGCGCGCGAGAAGCGTGCGCCCGCCCGTGAAAGCTTGAGCCCCGCGGTTGCGGCAGGGCGGCGCACTCTGCAACTCTCTTCCAAGCAAACCCTTACTGAAGTAGTCGAAGGAGAGGAAATATCGGGAGCATCGATCGGCGCACCAGGGTGCGGGGTCGAATACGGAAGCGCAGTGGCGACGGCGCTCACAGCTGCCTCGGCCTGCGCGCGTGTAACATTCGCTGCGCTGCCCAAAGAAGTGGGGTCTGCAGCCCGCGGAAACTGGTTTCGGCTTAGCTTCGCTTCGCATATTTTTCCCCTTTCCAGCCTAGGCCCTGGCAGGGGGCAATCAGATCTCGCAAGGGCCGACGGCTGGCGTGATGGCCTCGCTGGCCGCCCGCCAATTTGCCAGGGAGCTCGCAGGCTGCGAGAACTGGTCACTGTGACGCACCTGGTGCATCTGTACTTGCGGCCGCAAGGCTCGAAGGTATGTTGCTTCCAGCGCGGGCCCTTGACCTTGGCCGACGACGCTCGCTCGCAGACCCAGTGGTCCGGCACCATGGCGTGGGCCAGCGCCCTCCGAGCCCTACGTCGGATTATGGCATACTCGGCGTCGTGCAGATCGGAGGGCTCGGCCTGGCCGACGAGGGCTTCGGACCAGGCCTCCTGAGCAGCGATGCCCGCCCACGCATCGGCACACGCACTGCCTACCGTCAGAAATCGGCGTTCCGAATCGCTGCCAAGGCATCGGGAGCCCTCAGAGTGGGACGGCGTCCAGACCACGGAAACGGTCCCAAGGCCCTAAGCCTCAGGAGCTTTCTGGATGTGCCTGCCAGTATCTGAAGTCGTCCCCTGATGGGGCCTGAGCTGACGCTTCGCCGCCCAGCCGCTGAGGAGCGGCAAGTGGCCAGTGACAAAGATGATGTCGCCTCTGGTTTGCTCGAGGGCGATTGCAAAGGCCTGCAGCCTGCAGTTCGGACCTGGGGCCCGTTGGGAAGGGGCCCTCGAGGACAGGAAGAAAATCGCCCCAGACCGACCAGCGGCCGTCTTGCCAGATCATCGCCACGACCGAGGACCCCATCCTTCGGGGGCGGGGGTCCGAGCTGCATGGGCCCCCAGGCCGACTCTGAACAGGATTTGGAGTCCCGAAGGGGCTCGACAGTCCTCCACGTCCGCCGACAGTCTCGCACTGCATGCATCCAGACAGGCCAAAGTCGCGAGGCCACGGCCTCGCCCACCTGGTCCGAGACAGGCCGGGACACTGTCCGCAACGGTGGTCGCATCGCACCCCCCACCCGCCTCAGCCCGCCGTCCCCTCCCATACCAGCAAAGACGAGGCGTGTGTCAGGCCTCGAGGGGATCCCACGGAGCAGAGGAGAGCGGGGATGGCGTGCTGTGCACCGACCGCGTAGGAGACTCCGCAGCCCCGCCGGCTTGCAGGTCAAGGTATTCCTTCTCTTGGGTGTCGTTGACCCTCGCTGGAGGGCTGAGCCAAAGGAACGGGGGGAACAAAGCAGAGAACAGAAGGCAGGGTGGCGGGCGGGTCGGAAAGTCGGGAAGGTTAATCGTTCGAGATCCGCTTTGCGGCCCCGTCGTCGTCGACTGGCGAATTCAGGGACTCCAGCGGAATTCTGGCCACGCGCGGCAGTCCAGGGAACGTAGGAGGCCCGGAGGCCCTTGCGGAGCTCCTCGGGGCCCGCAGAAACCCAGAAGTCAGCACTTCATCCTGCGAAGCGGTAAAAGCTTGGAGACGATCTAAAAGATTGGAAGCGATAGTCTTCGAGAGCCCGGACGAATGCCTTCCTGGCGGCGGTCCGAAACGTGCCGCAAGCGGTCTTGCCAGGGCGGGTTATGAGGGCCCCTCCCCCGTGGGAGTACTTGCCCGCTCAAGGGGTGCTGAGGAGGTGAGCCTGGAGGGAGGGCATACGGTGGCCAAGCAACCGAGCGGGAGGAATGACCTACAGGCGGCACGAGGAGGCAGGAGAGATGAGGCAGGAGCAGGCATGAGGTTCGGTTCGTTTCGGACCCCCACGAAAGCATCAATCATTTGAGCGGCAGCAAGAGGAACGCCAGGCTCAACGGAGCTCGCCGGTCCAAAATGCCCGCTGTGCGGGCTTATCCGAAAGATCAAAGTATGGCAACGAAAAAGGACAAAAAAAATGGCAACTGGTAAATAACAGCCTGCAAGAGCCAACCAGACGGGGAGGCGGGAGGAGGGTCCCCCTTGGTGACGGGGGTGGGGACCCACTCGGGTGCCCCCGGGCTTGTTTAGGGAGGAGAAGGACAAGGAGGAGGAGGAGGAGGAGGAGGAGGAGGAGGAGGAGGAGGAGGAGGAGGATGGAGGAGGAGTAAGAGGAGGAGGAGGCGGAGAAGAGAGGGAGGGCGTCGGGCCCAGCCGCGCGCACTCTGGAAAGGCATCTCAACGCTGGCGCAGAAGCTTCAGCGGCATGCCACGACCGCCATCACCCCGTCATCCTCGCGAGCACCGCCGCCGCCGCCGCCAGCGCCATCAATGCCCTGGGTGCGTCGCTCCGCTCCGCGTGGCGGGAGGCTGGGGACACCTCGGGAGGTTGACGCTTGGAAATGGGGACGTGGACAGCGTGTCATGCCGAAGCGTGCTTCGGGTGTTGCTAGAAGTGCCGGCCCAAAGGTGCCCCCAGGATTTCCCAGAAGGCCCCCACGGCCTCCAGAGCACCCCTCACGAGGCCCAGAGGGCCCCAGGGGCTCCCAAATTTGAGCGAAAAGGCTGGAGGCACTTTGGGCCAGGGGCAAACTCAGCAACCCCCGAATGGTGGGCCAGAGCGGGCGAGGCGGCACGCTGGGCCAGAACCGACCGCACAACGCCGCCCACCGTCTGCAAGACCGCCCGGCGCCTCCCGCAGCAGGGTGCCGAAGCGCTCCATCTCGTACATGCTGCATGCCTCAAGCACGTCCAGCGCCGCCAGCACCGGCAGCGCGCAGCTGGAGGCCTCCATGAAAACCTCGGGCTCCTGCTGGGGAGAGGCGCGCCGTGAGGGCGATAGAGCTAGCCGTGCGCAGAGGGCACCTCCACATCACCAGCGTGTCTGGCCTGGCCATCCTCTAAGTCACCTGACGTCGCGCATCGCAGCCCGCGATGAGCGACGCACGACTCTCGTCGCGCCCCCGCGGGTGCCCTAGATCCTAGAACCTGGCATAATATATGCACCATCCTGGCCGAGGCCAGACGCTTCCAGGCACCATCCTCGGGCCCAGTATGGCCCTGGCCAGGCATGGTGGTGGTGTGAAGGTGCCTGCCGCTGCTGCAGACCCCATAGGAGGTACGGCCGGCAGGTTCATGCCGTGGCGACTTGCGCGTTGGTTCCTGACACCGCGTGGACTGTTCAACCTTCGACGACAGTTGCTCTCTGACAGCCGAGATCGTTCAGACCGCCAGTGGCCTGAACCTGAAATCCTTTCGCTGGCGTCGCCGCCGCGTCGGCAGCGTAAATTGTCCCTCCGGCCCTTGAGGATTGAGGAAGGAGAAGGTCTACCTTCACCGATCCTGGCGAGGCCAGGGACGGTGTGCGTGTGTGCGTGAAAGGCGGGGACGCCTTGGACGAAGCTTCGTGGCATCATCGCTGCTGCCTGCGCTTCCCGCTGCAGTGCCGCCCGCTCATGCCTTCTCGCAGCGGCGCCGGAGGAACCAAATGTATGCAGAAGAACATGTTGGCACCTCACCTCTACTGAGCAACGTTTGACCGATCTCTATCCCCACTGGCGTGGCCTGGGCCCCCCTGGCCGATTTACCCCCCCCGATGGGGACATAGGCTGTTCATTACGGGTTTCGAGGGGCATATCTACGAGAACAGCGCCCATGCAGCGTGAACTCCCTTCAGGCCCCGCTCTGACGCAGTTCAGTGCACAGTTTCCCGGCCTGGACAGTCGAAATAACTACGCACCACACCATTCCTTGGTCGAGGATTGATGACACCTCGGGAGACGCCAACGCGGTACGGCGCATACAGGTCGTCCACGGAATATCCCCAACCGGGGTGGTGGGATGGTGGGGATCGGAATGGGGATGAGGATGAGAATGGGGATCGGTTCAACGATGCTGATATACTTCTGCCGCTTTTAGCCGAACCGCGGCGGGCCCCCGCCAGCGGACCCGCCGCCATCGGGCCTCGGCCGGCCCTCGGCAGCCCTCCGCAGGCCCGTCCGCTGGCGCCGAGACCCGCCGAAGACGAGGCGGCCCCTGGAACTAGAGGAAGAACAGCGACACACGTAGAGGACGAACAGCGACATGGACATGAACTGTCTGAGCTCCGTGCGGAATTCTTGGATCGGCGCTGGACCTCCCTCCCTGGCGCGCAGACCGCGCCAGAGGCGTCGCCGGAGGCGCCGCCAGGAGATCCGCGCCGGCGGCGCCAGAGGCGCGCTGGAGGCGGTGCCAGAAGCGCGCCCAGCACTGATCCAAGACATCTGCGCGGAGCTCAGAAAGCTCATGTTTACGCAAGTGTTTTTTCCTCGAAGAACGCCCCATCCCCAGATGCCCGACATTATGATTGTTTCAAAATACTGGTCTATCTCAAGAGGGAAGAATATCCAGATATCCGGCGTCTCGAAAAAATCGAGACGGAGGTGTTTCATCGCTACCGGCCTCTGGGGGCTCGTGCTGTGAGCCTCGGGACCGTCAAACAACGACTCAAGATGAAAAACCGACCCTGGGGAAGTGGTCGAGAGGTCGGGGGCCAATTACTCGAAAAAATCGAGACGCCGGGTGCCTGGGATTCGGAGGCACCACCCGGTTTGGGGACTCGGGTCGTTCTCCGAGGACGTCTCGGGCGACCGGGGCCTCTGAGGTCCCAAAACCGTGCGGTGACGCACCGCGCGGAGAGGTCGTCGGGAATTCCGATGTCACCACGCGGTCCGTCATCACACGGTTTTGGTGCCGCCGAATAAGACGAAGCCAGGACCAGGACAAAACCGGACTGAACAAATGATTGTGGTTTTGCTGTTTTCACCCTCTGGGGGGCCTTACCAGCCCTCGGGGCCGCCGGGGGCCCTCGGGACCGACAGGGGCCCCTACCAGCCCTCGGGGCCCTCGGGGCCCTACCAGCCCTCGGGGCCGCCCGTCCTGGGGAATGGGTCGAGACCTCCGGGGATGACGTTGGGGGTCTGGGGACACATCGGGGATCTCGGAGATCCAGCTGCTCTGGATGATGTAGTGGTCGCCGCGGCCGTTCCACAGCGCTCCAGAACGCTTGCGAGAGCGTGCTGGAGCGCTCTGGGACGAGTTGACTCCCAGCCCTGGCCCCGCCCGACGGGAGCCCGACGGAGGCAGGTGCGTTCGGGGAGGGCCACCGGAGCGACGAACAGAAAGAAGTCTTACACGAGATGACATAGCGACCTTCCGCGGCGGCTTGCGCGGGCCGCCATTGCGGCACGCTACTTTGGAGCCTTACGCGGGCAGCTCACGCGCCAACGTCGGTGAAGACGACCCCACTTTTTGCGTCGCTCACCTGTTCTCTCTTCACCAGTCTCAGCCTCGGCCAGCATCGGTGTGCGCGCGTGTGGAAGGTTGGGGTGCCCAGTTTTGCCTTCGCCCCTCGAGAGTTCGGACGCTTTCGGCCCCTGTTGGGCCTCTGGAAGCCTCTGGAGGCCCTCGCGGACCTTCAGAGACCTCCTCCGGTCCGGGGACCTCCTCAGAGGACTTCCTCCAGGGACCTCCTCTGGGGACCTCGTCCGCGGTGACGCGACCTCCTCCGGGGACCTCCGCGGGTCAGGATCTGTGGCGGGAGCAAAACTGACCAGGCTGGGGTCCCCCGATGTCCTTTCTCCCTACCCCAATCTTCCCCGCCCCCTCCCCCCTGCTCAAAGATCACATGCTGGCCCAGGCTGGCCTTCGAAAGTCACGTTCCTCATCCTCCCCTTCCCCCTCCTTCTCCCAGGCTGGGCAGGAATTGAATACCACTTCTGGGACGCTGAAGCCACAATTCGGCTGAGCGCGCAGTCGCCTCTCACTCCTAACACGACAGAACTGTCAAAGGTAATCTGCTGAACCGCCGCCCTCTTCGATCCGGCCATCACGGAGCCCCCCTGCTGATCCATGTCCTCAAAGATCGCCCACACAGGGCCCTTACGGCCCCGAAGAGGGCCCTTAAGAGAGCCCCAAGAGGGCTCCGAACGCTCCCACAGTGTCCCCCAGAGGGCCCCAAGAGGCTTCTGAGAGACTCCCAGAAAGAAGACGGCTGCACTCAAGCTACTACGTAGGCCCCTGTCCCGCATGGGCTCGGTCCTCGTCGCCCACACGCGGCACGGCCTCCCCGTAGGCCCATCTGAGCAGCACGCCCAGCGTCCTGCTGCAAGGATGCGGAGCTCGAGTGCAGGGCAGAAGCGAGGCGAGTAGAGGGGGGGCAACGACCACGACGGCGACGACAGCTGCCTACACTGAAACGACAACATGGGCAACGAGAAGCAACCTTGCACATGGCATTGGTTCGAACGGAGCAGGGATGGGGCAGCTCAGTTGGACTTGTTGTTGTTCCTCTCTCTCTCTCTCTGTCTCTCTCTCTCTTGTATATATATATATATATATCCATCTCTCTCTACACATAGATATGTATACCATCATTTCTTTCTATGTGCACAAACCCGAATATGTTTGCCCTTATAATACTTCGAGCGCAGATCAAGCCGCGAAGAATCAGCACAACACAGATGTCAATCGTCCATAATAATACGCTCGGCTGAACATGTATCGGCCCTGCTCGAACTCGAAAACCGTGGCTCTTATGACTCTGACGCGGATGACCATAATCAGCAGACGCGATCGGTCGATCCTCTCTCTCTCTCTCTCTCTTTCTGTCTCTCTCTGTCTCTCTCCCTCTCTGTCACTCCATCTGTCATTCTCTCTCTCTCTCTCTCCTCTCTCTCTCATAATCTGCATCACCCTCCCTGCTGGTCAGCCCTATCATCCACATCCCTCTCTTCTCCTCAACATCACTTTCCTCATCCTCCTCTTCAATTTAACCAATCAATCAAACAATAGATCAAACACCCGCCGCGTCCTCACCCTTATCGTCATAATCTTCTTCATCATCCTCATCATCAAAATTATCCCCATCATCAAATCCAGAACCGCCAGCATCATCATCATCACCAGCATCATCGCCATCACAATCGACCACCATCATTAGCACCACCACTACCTATCACCATGAGCTTTACCACCACCACCACCATCAACAGACTCCTCACCAGCATGCTCAACCACATCCACCTCCGCATCATCAGCAGCAGCATCACCATCACCAGCATCGACACCACCACTACCATCATCATCACCATGAACTCAGCATCATCGTCACCCCCACCGCCATCACTAACGTTATCATCCGTATCAGCACCAACACCAACATCATCATCATCATGATCAGCATCATCGTCATACACCTCATCCTCACGATCCCCATCCCCATCCCCACGAGCATCAGCAACACCGCCAGTATCATCATCATCATCATCATCATCAGCAGCATCATCATCATCATCATCATCATCATCATCATCATCATCATCATCATCATCATCATCATCATCATCATCATCATCATCATCATCATCATCATTAACAACAACAACATCATCGTCATCCGCAACATCATCATCAGAATTGCCATCACCATTACCATCATCACCATCAACATCATCACCATCAGCATCAGCATCATCACCCGCATCATCCTCATCATCACCATACGCATCATCATCAGCATCATCATGGTCACCGTCATCGTCATCGTCCTGCCCTGTCCTGTCCTGGCCCGTCCGATCCTATCATATTACATCCGATCCTGTCCTAACCCGCCTCCTCCTCCTCCACCTCCTCCTCCTCCTGCTCCCGCTCCTCCTTTTTCCACCTCCTCCTCCTCCTTGTTCTCATGCTCCTCCTGTTCCTCCTCCCTCTCCTCCTCCTCCTCCTCCTCCTCCTCCTCCTGCTCCACCTGTTAGTATCATCTCCCTGTTTCTCCTCATCGGTGGCCGCGGTGACCGATGCGCGCCTGGTCACCCCGCGAGCAGCCGACGCACAACTACGAGAGGAGCACCTCAAAAGACTTGCCCCGTCGAAGAGGAGGCACGGGCAAAGGGGGGAAGGGGGGGGGGGGGGGGGCGAAAGAGGAAACACGGGCAGGGGCGAGGGGGGGAACGACTGGCCGAGCCTACGAATGCTTCCAGGAACCACGCCCTCAAGAGCATGGACCTATCCGAGCTCTCCTTCGGGTTGGCACAAGGGTTGCGGAACTTCTCACTTCCCCGACAAGAAACAAAAGCCCCGCACAGTATACCAACAAACACATATGCAACGTTTGAGCAAACCTCTCTAGCCCAATGGAGCTTGCGCCCCCCCCCCCGTCAAAGGGAGCGAGAGAGAAGGGTTGAGGTCCTCACAAGGGCTGGAGGTGCCCAGACTGACACCACGAAGGCACCGCCCACACCTGAGGACATCTCCATGGCGGACGGGTATATGAAGGCTCGCAGGTATCCTAGGCACTGGTGGCTTCGGGATCCTCTGGAGCTTGCCGAGCATGGATTCAGTGCTGGGGCAACACGCGAAGACATCGCACACTCCTAAGCACAGGCTGTGCTATTGCTTTTATGCGTCCTCGAATGAACCTCCGCAGGCGCCGCATCATGAATATTCGCACCTTGTTTAGCCCACCAATCAGCAGCGGTGGACCCAACAACCAGATTGCGAGCGTCACTACCGAGCCCACCATTCATATCCTGATGGCCCTTGACTTTGCGAAGCGAAACCAAAGGAGACTTCTGCACAAGATGCCGAGCCATCTCTCTCCAAAAGGAGCTAAACGGGGAGGGCCCTCCAAAAGCCCTCGGTGGGTTCGCAACGCCCCTGAACAACGACTGGTAATCGACGACGACGGGGCTGGGTCGTTCGCGAACACCGCGGGCAGCCCTACGCAACGCAGCAACTGCTAAAGCTGCACGCTGTGATCTGCCAGACGTTTGTTCAAATTCGCACGGGAGGGTGCCATGCACTCCACGGACAAGGGTTTCGCCCGAGAAATGCATTACAGCGAAACCTCCTCGCGCAATCTCCCTCTCGTTCCCCGCGGAAGCAACTGCCTTCAGAAAAGCGCGAATCTTCGACGAGAGGCGCCCTGGCATTCCAAGTACATAGCGCGATTTGAGCTGTCTTCGGCGAATGCCCACCTTCCACCTTCGAGAGGAAGAGCACGTCGTACTGGCTAAAGACTCCATTCAGGCTCGCCGTTGGGGACGATGATGTGGTTGATGGCAGACTTGATCTCGTCCCTGGTCCAACCTGTCGTGGCGAGGGCGGTATCGTTCCAATAACATGTGTTAGCCTCCTGCCCTGGCTGTGGGTCAAGTCGAAGAATCGGGTTCCAGCTTTCAGAGATCCATCCATTCTGGCGATCAAAGAACAGCTTGGCGTCGGGGTACTTCTCCCGCAGGATGGCCGTGATCTTCTTCCCTGCAATCTCGCGCTTGATCTGGAACGGGTTCTTGTCGGCACCAACGTGCAGCTGTGTGGATCCTCCTGGTGCAGCAGGAACGGGGAAGCGCATCCAGTTACCCTTGCCCGGAAGACGAAGCGCTCCGAGCGCCTGAACTGCACGTCGACCTGCGATGGCGACAGGGCCTGGGAACTGTAACGTAAACAGGCGATATTGCTCTTCTCCCTGAACTTCCCATCCGTCAATCTTGGGCTTGTCAAGCCAAGTCTTGATGGAGTCGTGGACGTCCGAGCGCTTGACCATAGTGGAGGCCACGATCTTGAGCACCGTCGCATCCACTTCCCTCTGAAATCCAGTAGCAGGCGGCTTTGGTGGAGGTGGAACACGATGTGCGCGTGCCAAGGCTTGTCGAAGTTCGTCCATTTGCTTGCGCATGTCCCCGAGCTCGTCATGCATCTTATCGGTGCGCGAGTCCAAGCTGGTAACTCTGGCACTGAGTCCATCCAACTGCGACTGAAACCGCCGCTCCATCGCAGCCAGCTCAGGACGAAGCGAGGCCTCCACCTTCTGCTGGCAGGTGGCGGGAACGCTCTTGACGGCGTCCTCCACAGCGCGGATCGCGGCCATGACGGGATCGACGGCCTGCGAGGCTGCTGAAGATGCTGTCGAGGCGACCATTCCAGTGATCTCATTCTTGAAAGAGACGAACGTGCTGCGGAGGTGGCCATCAATGAGGCCCTTGACGTGGTCGTCCCAACCGCTGGGGTCCATGTCAGGATCCTCTTCTTCATCAGAGCCACATCTGCTGGAACGGGACCGCTCTTCGGCGCGGCCATCACGAGCCTCAGCGCCGTCATCAGCAGGGCGAGCCGCACTGCTCCGAGCATCGCCAGGGAGCTTCTTCTTCTTTCGCCGCCCTCCAGAGGCTGAGGGCGCCATGAGCCGCGGGCGCGGCGCGCGGGCGCAGGGGCGGCGCGCGTGGTGGAAACTTGCCGCGGATCAGCGGTATCCGTTTCAGCCTTGGGGCAAGCAGCCCCAACAGACATGGGTCTTGAGCCAAAATGGCCACGGAGGTTTTGGACAGGAGGAGGAGGAGGAGGTGGAGGTGCCAGCTGTGAAGTCCACGCGATGGGGCGAGCGTGACAACAAAAGCGAGCGGGACTGGTGGCAGCGGCAGGGCTTCCAAGTCACAGGGGGGAAGGAGACCACCTTGGCACTCAGCGAGGGTCTGGCACTTCGCACCGCCATCGCACTTGGACGGTTACGGAGCAGAATGAGCAGCAGCAGCGGCAAGAACCGCAAAGAGAAGCGGCAATCAGTCAGACGACTTTGTCGCGGCTATCGGGAGCCGCGCGAACGACGGGCGTGCGCGCGTCCACGGCAGCGCGTAGATCTACCGTGCAGCGCTCGTTTTCCTGCCGCCTGCCGCTGTCCAGCGGGGGGAGGGGCGGGGGTGCCAAGCACTAGAGGAAAGAAAAACGGTGGAGACATAAACTGTTGGAGGTCCGCGCGGATTTTCTTGAATCGGCGCTGGACCCCCCTCCCTGGCGTGCGGAGCGTGCCAGGGGCGGGGCGGCGCTGGAGGCGTGGGCTCCAACGCCGATCCGAGAAATCCGCGCGGACCTCCAAAAATGTATGCTTGTGCCATTTTTGGCACGGAGCAGGAGGGGTAGACTACAGAGAAGAGTGACCCTGGGTAAGAGTGACCTTTGGTGCGCGGCTTTTTGGGGACCGCGGGGGGACCAACCACAAGAGCGCAGGACGCTACTGTCGCATCGCGTTCGGCGATCGGGGGAACCCACTGGGCCCGTACCAAAGGTCACTCGAACGTCTAGTCGGAGGAGGGGCAGCTCACACTGCACGGGATGGCCTCTGGTGCTTCACGCCTGGGCCAAAGCCACGGCAGGGCGCAGCGCCACGAGTCGGGAGCACATCCCGGGTGAGGCGCGCGCCCGACGCCTAGCCCTCGTGGAGCATGACCTGGAAGGGAAAACGAGCGGCATGAAGAGAAGGGCCCAGAGGCACACAAATAAAGAGGCACTAGTCCCAGGATTCCCTGTATTTTGAAATACTTGTTGGATTGTATGCTCGACTTCCCCGCCGTTTCGCAGATGTTCCACATTTTGTTTCAAATCGACGTTTCGTCGTGTCTTTGTTTAACTGTCCCTCGTGAAGAGACCTGCTTTCTCGGAGCTCCGCGCAGATTTCTTGGATCGGCGCCTGACCCCCCTCCCTGGCCCGCGGAGCGCGTCTGGGGCAGCGCCGGAGGCGTCGCTGGGAGGGGCCAGCGCAGATCCGAGAAACCCGCACGGAGATCCAAGAGTGCATGATTATGCTGTCTGTTCCTCCCTGGCTCGAGCCGCACAAGGTTTTGCGTTGTCGTTTTGTTTTCGTATTATTTGCCTCTTGCTGCGAAACGAAATCAAAACTGAAACGGTCCACGAAATCGCCAAACCACCGTTTAGTTCGAGCCCTATGTTCTTCTCCGATCGCCTGCAGGTCCTTCAACAGCCTCTGGGTGTCGCCAACCCCCCTCTGGCGGTCGGCGAGGTTGTCCTGTGGATAAGGGCAACGATAGGTGGGGGGGCTAGCACGGGGGGGAAACATCGGCCTGGAGTCGGCGATACGTCGCCGACCTTAGATGTCCCGATACATAACATGCATCACGCAGCGTGTTGATACCGCGCTCAACACGTGTCCTGAAAATGCAGGTCTGACGCGAAGTTCGCCAGACCGAGGGCCAAAACGTTGAGCCAACACGCAACGTATTAACGCGGACGTTTCGAGCACGGCACGTGTTGCATATCGAAACGTGCGTACCAAGGCAGCTAAGTCGCCGATAGATCGGCAACAGGCCCCCGATAGCAAATCCAGACGCTCCTGGGCGGGGTGGGGCTACAAGATCCTTATCGGCGATCCATGGGCGATTGGGGGTCGATGCACCCCGCCTCCCCGCTGTGCCTGTCCCCCCCTATCGCTGCCCCTGACCTGTATGGCCTGGCAGAACCGGTGCATGTCGTCCACGACCCTGTCCTGGGCGGCGGCCCGCTCCTCGGCGGACGGCGGCGCGCACGCCGAGAGGGGCGGGCGCACGAAGGGGGGGGCCTTCGGAAAGGGCAGAGCGGGGGCCATCTTTGGGCCACCGCGCGTGAGCCCTGCCCGTGGCAGGTCAGGTTCCTGGAGAAAAACAATCCTGGTCGTGAGAACGTGCTCGTCCACCGAAGCGCCCCCAGACGACGCAGCCGATGAGATGAGGGCCGAAAGGGACAAACACACGTTCGGCGAACATGTGTTGTGAGGATCACCGAATAAAGCACCAAACAACTACCAACATTTTGGGACAGTTCTTTCTTATCTGTCCGCGTGGCATTCTATGTCCTCCCCAAACCCTCGATACCCACCCCTTTAGTCTTCGATCATACCGCCCTGGAGGGGCATGTTCCTTACCTGCATCGTGTAGTTGGCACAGACCCCAGGGGACGGGAGGAAGGAAGGGACAACGAGGAGAGGTAATGGAACACGACAGAGACAAGCAGGAGAGAGGTTAGGAAGCAGGAGGACGGGCGGCAGTATAAGACGGGCGAATCGGGCAGGCGGACCCTAACGGGCGGGTCGGGCGGGCGGGCCCAAACGGCGGGGTCGAGCGAGCGGGTCGCTCGCTGAAGCGTCAGTTCCGCATGGATCGCGAGGAAGTCTCGGGCGGGGGGGCGTTTCCCAAATCAATCGCAACGAAATCCGTAGGGAAAGCATGACTCTGAGTGCTGGGGACGAGGCGTCTCAAGAAATTGTGGGGAACTGCCACGCGAAAGCGCGACTCCTGCATAAATGTTGACGATGTCCCGCGCGAGCGCGATGTTGAATGCATTGTGAGGAAGTATGGAGCGGAAGCCGCTGTTGTTGTAGACCAAGGGCCAACAACAAAAATCTGAGCCTCAACGATTCCCATGTACAAAAAGTGCGAGCCCAGGGAGAGGGACTCCGATTCAAAAACGCAATGGGCACCGCGGGGAGGGATGATCAACAACGATTGTTTTTTTTTTACTTGGGAACCCAACAGTTACAACAACAATAACAATAACAACAACAACCACAACAACCACAACAACACCAACAACAACGACAACGACACCACCAACAACAACAGTAAGTTTACCCGAATGCTCTACTCTGCTTATAAATGCAGCATGCGTCCATCATGATAGTTCTCCCCTCATGGGGGATTGTTTTCTTGCACATGGGATCCGATATTCCCTCTCCCTGATTTCCCGCCCGAGGAGGTCTTGACCACACCATTGTCCGAGGCACTTCAACATCTCCAGCCTGGATGGCACCACGCCTTCGCAACCTCCCAGCCCAGGCCCTGCTTCCACGCCTGAGCGACCTAAAACCTCAGGGAAAGTCCTCACAACCTTGGCGGAGAGCCCCAGGAAGAGCCCCCAGAGCCTCTGAAAGAAACTCCAAAACTTGGGTCCCTAGGCTTTCGACCCCTTCCTGGGGACCGCTTTTGCGTCGACCGCTTTCTAATGGCGCCAGGGCCCGTCGTCGTCGTCACCGCCGCCACCGCCACCCCCACCGCCTCCGCCGTCGTCGTCCTCCTCCTCCTCCTCCTCCTCCTCCTCCTCCTCCTCCTCCTCCTCCTCCCGGTACCCCTCCTCCAGGCGGCGGGTTGCTGAAGCGTGAGTCCTGCATGCATCAGAAGGAAGTCTTTAGCGATAGCGCGATTCTCAAATAAATCGTGAGAAAGTTTAGAACGAGATGCGAGAGGTAGCGAGAGGTACACGAGGGGTGACGCTTGGCCGAGTCCAGCCCCCCCTCACCCCCCTTCCCTCCCCCCCCCCTGCCTCGCCCCCTCCCTCCCCTGGCCCCGCCCGAGAGCCCCGGACGGGCGGCAGGCGCGCTGGGAGAGGGCGCCACCGCTCGCGCGGTGCGTGGCCGAGTTCCGGCCGCACTCGGCCACGCCGCGTGCGGACGGGGGCGGTGGCACGGGCCGCGGGCCCAACGCGGTCTGAGAGGGGCACGCGAGGGGCACGCGAGAGGTCCGCGAGGAACACGCGAAAGGTTCGCGAGGGATGCGCGAGGGGCTTCCGAAAGGTACGCGAAGGGTACGCGAGAAATACGCGAGGGGCACGCGAGGGGTACGCGAGGGGCACGCGAGGGGTACGCGAGGGGTACGCGAGGGGTACGCGAGGGGTACGCGAGGGCCACGCGAGATGTGCGCGAGGGAAACGCGAGAGCCACGCGTCGCCGATAGGTCGGCGATAGGCCCCCGACAGCAACACCTCACGCTCCTGGGCCGGGTGAGGGTATCGTGCCCCTATCGGCGATCAATGAGCGATTCTAGGGTCGATGCATCCCCCCGGAGCGTATCCCCCATAACGTTGCCCTATGATTGTTCGGCTCATCCCTCTGCTCTCTGGCGGCCGCTCGAAACGACGTTGGTATACCCTGGAACGCTCTCGGCGACGCGCAGCCAATGAAAGGCACCCCTTCGCTGGAAAACCGCCGCCACAAATCAACAAAAACGCTCGAAATCCTTACGCCACGAACCACCCCCCGGGCCTATCTTCCCCCCCAAACCCCGACGGCGTGATTTTTTCATGACGTCGACCCCAAGAGGTAGGTCTCGTCCCGTTCCCAGGGACCTGTTTTTTTATCCTGAATGTTAATTTCACCACCACCTCCTCCGTCTACCCCCATTATCCTTCTCTCTGCCTCTAACCGCGGTCTCCCTGAACGCCCCAGTCACGATTTGGAATGCTTCGGAGGGTGTCTTGGGGCTATCTTGGGCCGCCATGGGGCTCTCTTAGGGCCATCTTGGACCCGTGTTGTGCCGTTTTGGGGCTCTCTTGGATTGCCTGGAAGCCCTTTCGGATGGTTGCGGGGCGATTTGGGAGCCTCCCAGGCGGCTTCGGACGCCCAGGAGACCGCCGTCTTGGAGCGTCGGGAAGCCGAAAAGAGGAGAACCCCAAATGCACAAAACACCTGCATAAAATCAATGATGTTTCCCTCTTGGGGCCTTCTTGGGGGTGCTCTTGGAGGCCTCTTGGTACGTTTTAGAGCGATCTTTCGGGGTATGACGGTTTCTTGGAGCGCTCTTGTGCTGTCTTGGGGGTCTCTGGGACGTCTCCAGTGACCCCCATGGTCGCCCTGGGTGTGCTGCGAAGGCTTGGCAAAACGCCCTGCGAGGCCCGGAGGGCCGCTTCGAGGCCCGTCTGGAGGGTCCCAAAGCCCCAGATCCCGGGGACCCGGTTTTAGGGGGGGGGGACGCGTTTTCCCCCCGCCCGGGCTTATAAAAGTTATAGGAAGGGGAATACACACATAGATTCGCACCTGCCACGTGCAGTTGGCGCGGCCCCAGAAAACAGGGGAAGGCGGGGGAGCAGGGAAGGAAGGGGTGGGTGGAGCACGAAAGAGATTAGCAAGAGGGGGTCAGGAGCAGAAGAACAAGCGGCCGAACCAGACGGGCAGATCTGGCGGGCGTACCCCAACAAGCGGGCCGTGGGTGCGGGCCCAGACGGCCGAGTCGAGCGGGCGGGCCGCTGAAGCGTCAGTCCCTCAGGAATCGCGAGGATGTCTCGAGCGACAGCGCGATTCTCAAGTAAATCGCAAGAAAGGTCAAAGCGAGAGCGTGATCCCTGACCTGCCTCAATGCATTGCGAGGAAGTCCCACGCGAGAGCGCGATTTCTGAATAAATTGTAAGGAAGTCCCGCGCGAGAGCGCGATGCTGAATAGTCCCAAGTAGAAGCCGATTCCGATGTCGTTGTTGTAGTTCGGAGTCCAGGACCCAATCTAAGGCCCAAGACATTCCCTTGCCAAGAACAAAATGCGAACCCCAGGAGGCGCAATCCAACTTAAAAAGCACAACGGGCACCGGAGGGAGGGGCTCATCCAGAATTATTCCTTGGAAATGAAAATTCAACAAAAAGAATGGGCTGATAGTTTAAAATCTGCGTGCAGCCACGTGAACCACAGAGGGGATCCCCCGCGCCGACTGGACCCGCAGAGGCGGGGTTCCAGGCAGGCTCTCACGACGAAAGCCTCCTTTAAAGGACAGTGAGCTGCATAAACATAACTCCTCGTAGGTCCGCGCGGATTTCTTGGAACGGCGCTGGACCCACATCCATGGCGCGCGGAGCACGCCAGGGGCAACGCTGGAGGCGCTTCAAGGGGCGTCCAGCGCTGATCCAAGAAATCTGCGCGGAGATCCGAAAATGTATGTTTATGTGCCGTTTTTGTTCTTCGGCCCTGTGAACAGAAGCCTGATCGAGGGGGTCCGAGTAGATGAGGTCGCAGGATCGCGCCGCATTGCCAGTGAGTCGCCAATGCATCGGCAATGCATCGGCGATGCATCGGCGTAGAGAAAATCGGGCTCCACATCTCGCCGACTCGCCGATGCATCGGCAATGCGGCGCGATCCTCGACCCCATCCACTCAGACCCAGTCTGGGAGGCCTAGAACAGCACCATGGCACAAACAAAAGAGCAAACAATGAATGCTGAGAACTCTTTGCGGCGCATCTAGAAGGCCCATCTGGGAGGCCAAGCAAAAACGTCTGTCCTCTCGGAAGGCCGTCCCCCCCGCCCCATCGCGCCATCCCCCTCTCGGTGCGCGCCGGTCAGCCTGAACCTCCTCGCTCAGCCTCAGGCGGATGTCCTCCAGGTCGCGGTCCAGCCTCCCCAAGCAGCTGGCGTCTCGACAAGAAATCGAGACAAAATTTGTGTTCCGTCGTTTTCGGCCTATCGGAGCCCTTGCCGGGCATCGGGACCGTCAAAAAACGACTCGGGATGAAAAAACTGTCCCGAGCAAGTGGTCGGGAGGTCGGGGGCTCGTGGCTCGAAAAAATCGGGACGCTGGAAATCTGGGTCTAGCAGGTCCGACACTGGTACGGACAAGAATAAGCACGACGCGCGACAGCAAATGTTGTCCGAAACCGGGCAGGCCATCTTCCGTCGAAGACTGGCAGCGTCCGCGGCGACGCCGACAGCAAGTCCTGCTCAAAATGAGCAGGGACCGCTGTCGGTCCTCGCTCCCGTTCCTTCCATGCCCGGCTCGATCGTACCGAGGCCTGGCGCTCAGGCTGCCGATCTGGTCGTCCAGGGCCACGTAATCCGCGCTGGCCCGCTCCTGCGTGCCGACCGCCTGGCTCTCCCTGGCCTGCGCCTCGCGTGCCACCCGCCGGCGGAGGTCGGCAAACGTCTCGGCGAGGTCCGTCCTGAAGGCGGCGTGCTGCTTCGCGCGGTCGGCCACGAGACGCTCGAAGCCGTCACTGCGCTCCTTCTCGACCTCGACGATGCGGCTGATCTCCGCGTTGGTGTCGGCCAGGCAAGCCTCGTGCTCCCTCTCGATGATCGCCTCCAGCTCGCCGATGCCCTGGTTCGTGCTTGCGCACTTCTCCTTGAACTTGACGACGAAGGCGTCGCGAGTAGATCGCCACGCCTCCTTCCGCTGGTTGTACGTGGTGGTGAACTCCTGGTTGAACGCCTTCACAATCTCGTTCTGCTGCCTCGCCTCCTGGTCGGTCTTCGACTTCAGGGCGGCGAGCTTGTCCTTGACGAGCTGGCCGCGGGCGTCGTCGTCTGTGTTCTGGTTTGCCCGGTCCTGCCTGGCGTTCGCAAAGGCGGCGGTGGCGCGGTCGTGTTCTTGACTTAACGCCGCCCTTTTCTCGCAATCGTTCGGGTGAAGCGCGGCCTGTTTCGCGTGCAGTCGGTGCAGCTCGTGCTTTGT
>CAUYUJ010008557.1:804055-819055 GCA_963575745.1 Prorocentrum cordatum | reverse complement strand
CGCCAAGCGAAGCTGCCTGGCGACGCAGATGTGGGTACACCACAAGTGGCTCTTGAGGCCACTTTTGGTGCACACCCCAAAACCCCCACGGAAAACACAGAAAATGAGTACACCAACACAGACTTCAAACCAGAATTCCTCGAACACTCCTCAGACGCATTCGCTTAGCTGCCCACCTCTTAACGGCCCCTGCGCTGGCCCTCAACCATGCGTTTGGTCTCGGCTCAACGGCTCGCCGAGGCGCGCCAGTGCCCGCCGCCGTCGAGGAAACAAGAATTGCTACCTGGGGAGAAATACATTACTGTGCGGATCCACGCTCCTGAACTCTGGACACGTGGGATACAGGGGGGCATAAACATTTGGCACACCCAGGGGCGCCGCCCCCGGACATCGGCCTCTCTAACCAGTGGGTGGGCCCCCCCTCCTCCAAGGAGGGGGGTTCGAACCGACCCCTACCCCAAGAGAATCCTAAGAGAATCCGACTAAAGCTCAATCCAGCTCTTCTAAAATCTCATTCTACCTGGAGCCAACTTTAATAGCATCATCGTCGGGCTCGGTCCAGCTCTGATAGACTACTGCAGCTGGATTCAAGTCACATTGAATACCACTAAGGATCGATCCAGCTCGAATGCAGTCCTTCTATACTTAAAGCAAGCTTCATTTGAATCCTTCTGGGGCTCGATCCAGCCCTAGTAGAATCTTACTCGGGTTCGGCTCAGCCTTAACAGCATCCTAGCACGGCTGTCGTCGTCGCCGTCCTCGTCGTCGTCGTCGTCGCTGCCCGACGGCGCCAGCGCCGGCGCCGGCGCCGACGCTTGCAAACCGCCCCCCCTTGCCAATTCAAGGGGGGAGGCCCCCCGCCGATTCGAACTCCCCCCCCTCCTTGAGGTGGGGGAGGCGGGGAGGCACCCCATGGTTCGACCCCCCCCTCCCTTGCAATTAGTGGGGGGACGAGGTTCGAAACCCCAACCCTTCCTCCAAGCGTCAACAGAACGCGCTCTTTCATATAGAACTATAACTCCAACTGCACTCTTAGTAGAGAACGAAAGCTATAGCATAACAAAACAAGCTCAGGTCCTGATGAAACCAGACTAGAACTACGACTCTGATCGAAACCTACTAGAGGTATGAAACTTAGTTTCCTGCTCGAGGCGACTGTAGCTATGATAGAAGTGAATTGCAGCTACGGGTCTAACACATACACGTTCGAACTAAAGGTATGGCACGATCATGCTATAGCTGCAACTCCAATACTATAGTTGCAACTCCAATACAATCCTACTTCTATTGCACATCTGATGCATCCATATTGCAGCTACATATGAAGCAGCCTCAACGACGACAAAGACGATGACGACCAACCACGACGACAATGACGACGACGATGACGACGACGAACACCACGACGACGACGACGGCGACGACAACGACGACGCCACGCCCATCGGGCCACGACCATAGGAGGGGGTACCCATCGGGGGGGGGGGGGCGATCCCATTAGCATTGGAGAGGGGGGTTGGAGGCGGGGCCCTGGATCATATATCGAAAATGGATCTGCTAGAGCTACAATTTTGTAACCATCACATTACGGCTACAACTCCGACATAATATCACTAGAGCTGCCACTTCGATATCCTCCTACCAGAGCTACGAGCACAATGGAAACGCACAACGGCTGCAATCCCGTTCAAATATTACTGGATCCTCCCAGCCCGAGTAAATTCCTACTACGGTTGAAACGCTGATAGAATCCGACTCGAGCCGGCCATGACTCTGCTCGGTCAGTTCGAGCACTGGCTACGATGCGGTTAGAATCCTGCAAGATCTGGCTACAGCTCTGATGCAACCTCACCAGAGATCTGCAGCTATAACCCCATAGGTGCGCCCCACCCACATCCAGCCCAGTTCTCGTTCATCCTTCCCCTCGTACCTCGCCCCCACAGACCTCCTCCTCCTCCTTCTCCTCCTCCTCCTCTTCCTCTTCATCCTCCGACGTCGACGACGTCGACGACGACGTCGACGACGACGACGACGTCTACGACGACGACGGCTACGACAACGACGACGACGACGACGACCCCGCCAGTCCTACGGGAGACACCCCGCAGCCGCATCTGCCGCACTGCGCCCGTGCGCGCCGAGCCTGCACCGGCAGCGGGTCCGGCGCCAGTGGCGGGGAAGGGGAGGACCGTGAGACGGCCTCCCTGCCCTTGCCTCTTACTCGGCAACAGGTTCGCGTCGTGTCGACTCCAGCGTGGGTTCCTGACACCGGGCACCGCGGGGATCGTGTTGAACGCCGGCGGCGGGGTCGCCGCTGGTCGACACGACGCGAACCCACCGAACTCGGCAGCTTACCCATGGGGGACAACAAGAGGGGGCGAGCATTCTCAGAAGGCTCAGAGGGCCTCCAGCGTTCGGAGCAGCTCTTTGAGCCTTCTTCGAAAACCACAGCGGGCTTCTCAGCAGAGGGCTTCTGAGAAGCCCCGCCGCCCTATGAGACCTGCCCCCTCTCACTTCCCCCCTCGGCGAGCCGCCGCCTGATGGCCCCCCATCCATTTAGGGGAGATTGTTTATCTCTCTCCCTCTCTCTCTCTCTGGCTCTCTATCTCCCTCCCTCCCTCCCTCCTTCTTCCTCCTCCTCCTCCTCAAGGCTCGCCCGGCGGGGGCTTCAGGCTGTACCGATTCGGGCTCCAACCTGCTACACGGCCGAGCCTCATGCGCGCCGCCCCCGCCTGCGCTTAGGCGTGTGCGGGCAGCCGCGCCACGGCCTTGGACGAGATCCAGCCGGCACTCCGCCGGCTGGGCTGGGCCGCCCGCCACCGCCGCCCCGTTCGTTGCTGGGACGTGGCCACGGTGGCGCGAGCTGCCCACGCCGAGCATCTTCCTTGTGCGCAGACTATTCGACGACGACGACGACGACGACGACGACGACGACGACGACGACGACGACGACGACGACGAGACCGTGGAGAGGTCACTCTGGCTGGCAAGGGTCCTCCTGTGGATGTTCATCATGTCCGTGCTGGTGTTCCTCTACCTGCTGGTACTGCTGCCGCCGAGGCGCCGAGTGCCGCCAGCCCGGCGGCTGCGGAGCCGGGCGATCTGCTCCCGGGCTCCGCGGCCCGGCAGGCCGCGCAGCCTGATAGCCAGGAGGAGCAGGAGGTCGAGTCCGGTGAGAGCGACTCGTCCTCCACGGCCGACTCCGAGGACTTCGCGTACCCGAGCGGTGCCGGAGGGGGCCAGCCGCGCGTCGACGAGGCGCTCGACGAGGTGGTCGCCGCGGCTACCACGGATGCAGTGACGGCGCCCGCCCCTTCGAGCCCCTTCCAGAGCTGCGCCAAGGTAAGATTACCGACGCTGTGCGTCGACCGGCCGCGCCTCCGGATGCACAGCCGCTGGCAGCGCCGGCGCAGGCCGATACTCTGTGAGCCGATCCTGCCGACGCTGCCCCACAGGCTGCTCCGCCTGAGGCTGCTTCGCCTTGGCGGTCGGCGATGCAGAGAGTGCAAATCGTGAAGCCTGCAACGGAAATCCAGGCGGCGGACGGCGCGGTCCGCCTCCTTACGCAGAACCTGTCCAGGATGGAGTCCGTGCTGTCCTGGATGGAGAAGGCGGACCCGGACTCCTCGCTGGTGCAGGACTACCGGCTCTGGGCGTGCGAGCTGCGGCGCCTGGTGGATGAGGCTGTAGGGCGGCGGGCCGCGCTAGATCCACCTCGTGGGGCTCTGTGGGGCCCTAGAGGCTCCTCTGGTACCCATTCTGCTCGGCACAGCCTCCGACGATTGCGTGTAGATAATCGTGCTGCTGTGTATCTCTATGCGTGCTGCGCGTTTGCGAAGATGCCTCCGCTTTCACAGATGCATGTTGTATCGTCGATCGATTGTTGCACTGGTGACCAGGGTCACGCTGAGAGCAGCAGACCAGGACCGTCCGCGTCCTGTGTCGCTGCTTTATGCCTGGCCACGGCGGCATCGCCGCGTTCCGTCGCCCGTCGCGCAGGCTCTTCCGAGCTGGAGTTTCGGGTACTGTGTCCCAGTCTTACTCTTCCTCCTCGGCTTATTATGTTCCCTGCCTCCCTCCATCCCTCCCCCCCGAGTGCTCTGGACGAGGCGTAGCACGTCATCATGTGTCGCCCCCTTTAGCGTTTGCCGTGTAGTCGCCTACTCTACAGAGAAG
Source organism: Prorocentrum cordatum (assembly GCA_963575745.1). Taxonomy (NCBI): domain Eukaryota; class Dinophyceae; order Prorocentrales; family Prorocentraceae; genus Prorocentrum; species Prorocentrum cordatum. Next base: position 814,879 of record CAUYUJ010008557.1, on the reverse strand, counting down.
GCAGTGAGGACGAGGTTTGGGAGGGTTGGGACTCCTTGCTTCGGTTCGACGCGTTCCGCCCGCTCTGTCGCGGGGGTCTCATCGTACTGTAGTGCACTTATCTACTTGGTGTCCGTGCAGAACGTTTTAGTCAGACTAGATATTCTGCTAGTTGTAGCACCGCCGACTGTCGACAGGCCTCGGCTTCAGCGACCGCGCAATCCAAATCCTCCTCCTCCTCCTCCTCCTCCACCACAGCTGCACAATATGAATACCACTCCCCTTTCCCCTGACTCCGTACCGAAGACACCGGGCCCTCTCCGCGTGTTGTTTCTCCTGCGCTGCTCATTGGAGTCTGCGAACCGCGCAACTGTCGCCACTTTCGTGGGCTCCTGGGAGGCACACAGGAGTAGGGGAGTACCAAAGACCTCGAAGCTCCCTGGGTTGCTGAAAATTGCAAATATCGTCACTTTCGTGGGCTCCTGGGAGGCAAGGCGGAGTAAGGGAGTACCCGAGCCCTCGCAGCTCCAAGGGCGGCTGCCAACTACGCAAATAACGCCACTTTCGTGGGCTCCTGGGAGGCACGGCGGAGTAGGGGAGTACCCAAGCTCTCGCGGCTCTGTAGGAGGCTACAAACCGCGCAGCTATCGCCACTTTCGTGGGCTCCTGGGAGGTTCACAGTGGAGTCGGGGGCCACGCGGACCCAGCCGAGCACTCGCGGCTCCGTTGCAGGCTACGAACCGCGCAGCTGTCGCCACTTTCGTGGGCGACTGGGAGGCACGGCGGAGGTGCGGCAGCGCAGATCGTGCATATCTGGCGATGTGGTCTTTCGTATGGAGCGCTCATAGAAATATTCACATCCCGTGGAGAAGGGGTTGGGTAAGTCTCGAGTAATTTGCACACAAGATTTCGAACACTGGTGTTCCTCATGACTTTTGTCAATATGATTGGTTCCAATGTTTGAAAACCGTGTTCCCTCTGTAGCGTGGGCCTCATGCTCGGATCAGCGCATTGCTCCCGTCGTTCAGAATGGCGCTCTCGCGCAAGCGCGGGCCACTGTTTTGGATCCGACTATATCTTCATTGTTGTCGCCACCCTCATCTTCCCTCCTCCGCCGTCCAATGGTCCTCCTGTTCCTCCCGCTCCTTCCACTCCAGGTCCTGCTGCTGCTTTTCGTCCTCGTTCTTGTACTCCCGCTCATCCTCCTGCTCACCCGCCTCCTGCTCCTCCTCCTGTGCACGCAGTTCCCCTTTCCCGATTGCGCATAACCCGATGTGGTCGTTTGGCTGGAGATGCAGGTCGGCTATGACACGCGTCCGCGGACAGTTTGGAGAAAAGAAAAAACGTCATGGGAAGGAGTGGGAGGGATAGGATGTCAGATGAGGCGCGAGCGCACCTAGCTTGCCTTCCCCCCTCCTCTTCAGCCTCTCTCCCCTTCTCCTCCTCATATCTGACGTCCTACCCCTTCCTGCCATCCGTTACTATGGCGTAGATCTCCTCTCTATTCTCACAGTCGGATGTCGTAGCATGGCATAGCATTACATGGCATAGCATGGTGTTGAAGATCAACGCGTAGCATGACATAGCATGGCGTGGCGACGGCCCAAAGTGGGGGGGACTTCCGCGGCCCAATAAATCAACGAATCGGCACCGAATGTGCAATCACTTCCGATGTTTTTTTTTCGGGGGGGAGCAGTTTCTAGATTTGGGGGCCTATTTGGAAGGACCGAAAACCATGCCGTGGCATGGCGCTGGAAATGATGACGCCAGCGCTGCAGCCGAAGCACGATTCGGAACGAGCGGAAGCGCGGAAATGAGGCCAGCGCTGCAACGGGACCACGATTCGGAAAGAGCGGTAACCCGAAAACGAGGCCAGCGCTTCAGCGAGAGCAGCATTTCGAAAACGAAAACCCAAGCGAAAACCCATTTCCCGGGAATCCAGTGTAAATAACCAGCACGCGGAGGCGGGCCGAATATCTCCCGGACGTCACCAGGGGAGAGTAGCATTCATATTGTGAAATTGTGAAGGGGAAGACGTCAAGGATGGACGAGGGGGGAGGTGGAGGAGGAGAAGAGGAGGGGGAGTGGGGACGAACAGAACAAGGGGCAGGAGGAGGAACAGAAGGAGGAGCAGGCCTCCGTGGCACGGGTGACAAGTTACCGCGAGCCAGGATGGCTGCGGCATGAGCTGGTTTCGCCGGCGCTGATTTCGCCAGCGCTTGTTTCGCCCCGCTGGTTTCGCCGACGGCTGTTTTCGCGGGCGCTGGTTTCGCCCCGCTGGTTTCGCCCCGCTGGTTTCGCCAGCGGCTGGTTTCGCCGGCGCTGGTTTCGCCGGCGCTGGTTTTACAGACGCCGTCGTCGCCGTCGGCGTCGGCGTCGGTGCCGCCGCTGACGCCGCCGTCGCCGTCGTCGTCGTCATCGTCGTCGTCGTCGTCGGGCAGGCGGACCCGAGCGGGCGGGTCGGGTCGGGTCGGGCGGGCGGACCCTGACGGGCGGGTCGGGTCGGGCGGGCGGACCCTCGCGGGCAGGTCGGATCGGGCAGTTTCGCCGACGGTAGCTGGTTTCGCTGATTTCGCCGACGGCAGCTGGTTTCGCGCCGACGGCAGCTGGTTTCGCCAGGCGGCGAAACCAGCCAGGCGAAACCAGTCGGGTGAAACAAGCCGTCAGCGAAACCAGCGGTTGCCATGGCTACGGGAATGAGCAGCAGCAGCAGCAGCAGCAGAACGAGAGCGAGAACGAGAACGGACGACGAGGACGAGGACGAGGACGAGGACGAGGACGAGGACGAGGACGAGGACGAGGACGAGGACGGAGGCGACGCCGACGACGACGACGACGACGGACGGACGACGACGCAGACGACAAACAGACGACAGACGACGAGCAGTAGCAGCAAAACGAACGACGACGACGACGACGACGACGACGACGACGGACGGACGACGGCAGTTCACAACAATCGACGATGACGCTACCGACGACAGACTGCAACCGGCAAGCGACCGACGACAGACGGCAGCCCAGAGACGTCCACCTCACCGGATCTTCTGGGTCCTGGTCCGGCCCGCCATGGGGCCGGGACAGGCGGAGAAGGCGCCTGCACGGCGGCCGTGCTCGTCTACGACGAGGGCGGCGTCAGCCTCCCCGAGCGGCTCCGCGGCCTTGGCGGCGGGCCTCGCCGATCGACTCCCCTTCAGGCCGGGGCGATCCAGGGAGTGACCGTGGCGCCCTGAAAAGCATGCGTTCAGATCCCTCGTCATCAGTCTCCTCCTCCTCCTCATCATCCTAATCATCATCATCATCCTCATCCTCCTCCTCCTCATCATCATCATTATCAGCAGCAGCATCAGCATCAGCATCATCATCATCGTCGTCAGCATTCTGATCATCAGTATCATCATCATCATCATCGTGATCACCCTCGTCCTCATCCTCATCGTTACCATCATCAGCATCGTCATTATCGTTGTCGTAGTCGTCGTCATCATCAGCATCGTCGTCATCAGCGTCATCATCATCAGCAGCATCATCACCACCAGAAGCACCGTCATCATCACCATCACCATCGCCATCATCAGCATCAGCATCAGCAACAGCTACAACAACATAATGCTCCTCATCAGCATCACCACAACCGTCAGCATCGTCATCGTGAGCAGCAGTATCATCACCACCGCCAGCACCAACACCACCATCATCATCATCATCCTCATCATCATCATCATCATTATCATCAGCCTCGTCACAATCACCATCTCAGAATCATCACCATCATCATCAACATAATCATCATCATCATCATCATCATCATCATCATCATCATCATCATCATCGTCTTCATCACCACCACCGCCAGCATCATCACCATCATCAGCATCATCATCAGCAGCAGCAGCATCATCAACATCGGCGCCCTCGTCAGCGCCAGGAACGTAACCACCATCGTCATCACCATTACAATCGCCATCAGCAGCAACATCATCAACATAATCATCATCAACATCATCAATATCAGTATCACCGTGAACGGTATCATCCTCCTCCTCCTCATCATCATCACTATCATATTCAGCATCATCATCGTCGTTGTCGCCATCATCATTGTCACCGCCATCGTCATCATTATCAGCATAACCATTTTCGTCATCATCGCCATCATCATCACCATCGCAATCAGCACATTATCAGCATCATCCTCATCACCATTATCGTCAGCATTATCATCATCATTAACATCCTCCATCCTCGGCATCCTTCTCCTCAGCCCCCCCTGCTCATCCCCTCCTGCTCTTCTTGCTCCTCCTCTCTTCGATGGTGGTGTTTCTGGTTGGTCTCCCCCTCCCCCTCCCCCTCCTCCTCCTCCTACTCCTCCTCCTCCTCATCATCCTCAACATCATCATCTTCCTCCTCCTGCTGCTCCTCCTTCTCCTGGGGGGTTCCTGGTTCCTGATGGCTATAGGGTTCGTCGAACGCAGCCACACCCAGCTCGATCCCCGAGGGTTGAACCAGCGTCGGAAGAGTGGCACACCAACCAAGAGGGGGGGGGGTGCTTCCCCTGCAGGAGAGGGAGACCGACGGAAGGTGGCGATTCGAGAAGGCAAAATGCAGGGGAGGAGGGGCAAAAGAGGCGAGGAGGAGCGGGAGGGAAGCAGGCACGACGAGGAGAGGCGGAAGGACAGAGGGGAGAGAACCTGACCAACCCAAAGAACCCGTCAAGCGCCCCCCCGAACCGGACAGGGGCACAGACGCAAGGCAGCCGTGCCGCCGACGTTCCAAAAGCGAGTGGGGGGGCGCTTGAAGGGGCCCCCGGGCTGGCCAGGGCCTCGGTAGAAAGTGCTGCTGCACGTCCTCCCAAAACCTAGAGAGTCGGCGGCATGGTGCGGTGCTGCCATCTGCGTGAAAATTGTCGCGCGAGCATGGATTCACACGGCCGAGCGCAGTTTTCGCGCCCTTCACGGATGGCGCCGTTGTGCGCGGCAGGCGGCGGGCAGGCTCGTAGGCCGCTGCCCTCGCCGGATGCTTGGTGACGCGATTGAGGCGGCTGTGCGGAAGCAGCGTCAGGGTGGTGGGACCGCGCTGCAGAAGGGTCGACTGCGAAGGTTCGCGGTGGTAGTTACCTTGCGTCGGCGGTCGACGCGCACGCCTCTGCACGGGCGGAATAAAGTTGGAGGCCCATCGGCGTGCGGGAAGGAGAAAGAGGGAGGAGGAGAGTAAGATGTAAATGAGGGAGAAGTGGGATGGACGATCCATGGACCGTGGTTAGGCAGTGTCTCCAGGCAAAACGTGACAAGAAAAGCGCAGATGGCTGCGTATCCTGTTCCGTAGCCTCTGTTGGCCTCGATGTTCCGGCCTGGGCATAGCGAGGCAAGCATGCCGTCCACCCTGTCGACAGAAGCGGGCGGGCTGCCTAAGCTGCTAGAGAGGGTGCCAGCTTGACATAGAGGCGCGCAGACCAGCAGGCGAAGAGGGCTCCCCCGCCCACGTAGTGGGCCCGCTCTTTTGTTACTTTCGGTTCCTAAGGCGTGAGGGGGACGGGTCCGTCACCGTGGCTGCCCAGGCAACTCTTCAGGAGGACGGGGGGGACTGCTCGGCGAGAGGGCCCCAAGCGGGCGTTGCCCCGTCCAGGAATCCGACCCGGATGTGACCTCCTCCTCCTCAGGTACTTAGAGGACACCAGACGGCAGCGCGGTTGGCAACAGTGCGAGAGGCGAATGGCGGAGAAAAGCGACGGGGGGGAAAACATGATCAAAGGAGGAGGAGGGGGGAGGGGCTGCGACGCCCATCGCCGGAGCGCGAAGACGGGGGCGGCAAGCGATGCTGTGACGCGAGCGTTGCCTCTTGGAAATGCACCAACAGGGGGTACGCGATTGTCTTCGCGCGCGACACAGGGAACGAACGTTGTCTTTGCGCCCCTGTCTGCGGCTAATCAGCTAGCTTACGAAGGTAGCTGGGCAGCGGGGGGGGCACTCAAACCCCAAGCCTCCGGCCGATGTTCATATCAGTGGCAGCTCACCACTGGTGCAAACAAATGACTGGCTATGACAGCTGTGCGGCATACATGCCCTCGAATACGGCCTTTATGGTAGCCATGTCGGCGAAAAACTGCTCGATGCCACCACACTGGTTGCCTCATTCCCACAACCTGTGGACATTTTTCCAGCGCAAAAGAGCCCCAACTCCATGAACAACCACGCAAGCGAGCACTCCATGAATGCCAGTGGAGCCGTTGACCTTTCATCACAGGCACAACACACTGAAAGGTTAACGTTGTGGGATTTGTTTCCCTCCCTACGTAGGGCAGCCACGCAACGAACAATATCAAGCCTCCATGAGACGGGTGCGTGACTGGAGGCAGTATTAGCCGCCAGTTGCGCGCGATACGAATTTGCCCAGAAGCGTATCGGCGTCATGGGTGGAGGAGAACAAGGAGGAAGGAAGACGGCGGAAAACAAAAGAGGCCAGGGATGGTGGCTTGCCGCGGCGCGTGTGCTACCACGAAGGTCAGACCGACCGTAAGCACCAATAGGCTATACACAACCGCGGACGACGAGCACAGGGAAAGCGCGAATCTGATTGAGAGCAGCGCAACGCCGCGAATGATAGGAACAATGCCCAACTTCCTACCACGACAGAGCGGGGAAGGCACGAGAGGAGAGGAGGGCAAGGGAGGGAGGCGCCAGAAAACTACAGCACAAGGTTACTAGTCAAGTGAAGTGGATGTGATTGAAAGTTAAAGTGTGGCGGCGGGCCGAAGCCATACAACGCGGCTGACCGAAGACGTGGTCGTTGGCGGATATATTGAAACATTCTAGTACATGAGCCTCGCGCAGGTATTCCTGGTATGGGATCTTCTGTGAGCGCTCGGCAAATTCGTTCGAGTTTGTCCTCCTTGACGAACACGGTGGCTTTGACTAGGTCGACTGGGAACCGCCCCGTCATAGGGTCCACCTCGCCGAGCGCCCCATCGGACCCGTGCAGGGCGGGCCTGTTCACCGGGCGAACGAGTCGGACTCGTTGGCCAGGGCGGAGGTGGCCTGTCTCTGAGGGTCTGGAGTCCGTCGGGCTGTTGGCGTTGTGCTCGGTCTCCTCCTGGGCGTTGGCCTTTAGCTGGCCCTCCTCGGTGGCCGCCTCGTGCTCGGTGCCCTCTTCGTGGTCCATCTTGGACTCGGCGCCCTGGGCGTCCGACACGGGACCAGGTGGCGTATGCGTCGGTGGAGGCGATGAAGATGGAGCAATAGAAACGCACGGTGCGATGTGCGGGAACACATGGCGTGGCTGAAAGGTAGGGGCACCTTTGTGTTTGGTTGCCAAGAAGCTGTGTATGCGGGCGGCGGGGGATGGAGCTGGGCTTACAAAGGGTTTGGCGACTTTTGAGTTTGTCTTGACTTGAGAGGTTACACCAATCAGGGCGGACATGTCCTCAACATCGATAGAGATGCGGCAACTACTAAATAATATGCCCACTCGTACGGCGAAGGCTATTATGTGATTCAGAGCCTGGTGTGCGAGAGGGCGCTAAAGCAAGAAGCAACTGAGCATGGCATGTCAAAAACTAAGGCCTCGAAACCGTGTGGGAAATGGCTTCGGTGTGCATCTCGTTCGTTACGCGGCGTACCTCCCCTGTGGAGATTGCCGCGCTTAGCTTGTCGCCTGCTGCGTGACCCCCCGCCCGTGTGTCGAGGGCCGGGCGGGGGGGTCAAGCCTCCTAGTCGAGCAACGGCTCTCCTCCTCCTCCTCCTCCTCCGTCACGTTCCCCCCCTATCAACTTCCCCCATTGCTCCTCATCCTCCCCTTACCAACCCCATATCCTCCGCCTGCCCCCCTTCACCCACTCAGTCCCCCCACTGTCTTCTCCCCCTTCCCTTTCGGGGCGACAACCGTGCAGGCATGAGCGCGTGCCGAGGCGCAAGTGGCGATGGGCAAGGTGCCTGTAAGTGGTGGAAGAAGATGGAACGCCGACACAAGCAATGTGTAGACTCCTGGTCGAGTCGACCGCCTACGATCGGATGATCGAGCCCATCTGGGTCCACCGCAGACAGCAGTGCTGGCAACCGCGCTTCCACGACTGCGGCGTTGGCCAGCGCCGCTGAGCCATCGCCCAGGTGCAGGATCAAGTCCGCAAGCGCGTCCGCTTGCCTTCGGATAGGAGGTACCGACGGCCGAGGTCGAACCCTTGGACTCGTGAACAAGGTAAAACCAACTAGAGGAAGGGGGAGCATTCCAGCCAAGGGCCTCGCCCCTCACTGCCATTCCAGCAAAAGGCTCAGGACCCTCTCAAGAGTACTCGGAAGATGATGGCCCCACACGCCGATGGCCCATGCTTACGCCTGCACATACCTCATTCCGCCAACCCCCCACACTCCACGCCCTTCCCCTCCTACTCACCAGTTCCCCCTCCTGTGCACGAAAAGCGCGATAATATGGGAGCCAGATGTCCATCTCGAACGCCCCCGTGCACTTCGGCCAGCCTTGGAATTCATTCAAATATGCCTGCACCTTCTCAAATTATATTCAGAACCCCCCACACAAATATTTGCGGACCCTCAACCCCACGCCGACACACACACACACACACACACACACACACACACACACACACACACACACACACACACACACACACACACACAACACACACACACACACACCAGAGCCCAGGAAGACGGTCCCAGGCAGCGCTCCCACGTGGCCCAGGATTACTGGAGGTCCTGGCCAGGACGGGGCCCAGACCGCCCAAGAATGCATCTGGGTCGCCCTGAGGGCTTCCGAAACGCTCGGGGACAGTCCCCGATTGCCTCCAGACGGCTCCAGAATCTCTCCAGACGCCTCGAAAAGGCACCAAGAAGTAAAATTTGCGCATGCTTGTCTTCACGGCAACAAGATTCCGATTCAACGATGCCGCCGAATGAAATGGAGCTGCGCTAGGGAGCCGGCAGGCTGTCCTGCCGAAAGGGCGGGTGAAAAGAAGGCGCTGGCGCGGAAGAGTAAACTCCTAATGCTGCGTGACTCCGCGGTGTCCAGCTCCGTCGCCCAAGCCCTGCACGTTTGTTGCTTCGACGTTCTCCCAAGATGTTCGCGTTCTCGTTTTGTCCGTCTCCTGGTCGCCCAAGGCGGCCCGAGGCAGGTCTGTCCAGTGGAATCCCGCTGTCCGCCCACGTCTGCCAACAAGGGCCGGGCCTCGGCTGCCCCCGGCTGCCTGGCTTCCCCCTGGTGGTCCGCGCTTGGGCCCACGCGTCACGTGAAGGTTTGAAGAAAATGTGCTCCGAGATGGAGAAACTTTCGAACCCGCCTCGCGCCCCTGGTTCGGCCACGCACAGGCGGGGGGAGGGGGGAAACATGGCGGCGACCCTGGTAGGTTCTCCTCCCCGAGTCCTGCTGGTCCTGCTCCTACTTCTCCCTCTGCTCCTGCTGCTCCTCCTTCTCCTCCTCCGCCTCCTCCTCGTCCTGCCCATCATCCTCATCCTCATCATCATCCTCGCCAACATCACCGACAACAGAAATTAAGCGACCGAGGAAGCCCACAGACTTATCATGTGTCTCGCGTGATGGCAGATGACGTGGAATTTCCGAGCATGTTGCTTGTGGCCGTTGCTTCGCCGACATCGAAGGCGGCGCGGTTTAAGCTTTAGGGGCCTGACACTCCGTGCCAACAGACACGACTACAACGCCACAGGGCAACTGAATTTTTCAAGCGTCGCACAGGAAACGGTTCGCACGCCGCCGCTTCAACAGACAGTCTCCGGGGGCAAGCGCTGCTCATGCGGCCGCCCCAACAATGCGGCTCGGGGATCTACGCGCGAGGCGAAGCCTGTCGACAGAGAGTCTCGGGCTCGCACGCGCGCGAAGTGGCGGGGAAGAATGGCGGGCGAGTTCGGCATAAGGCCTCCGCGAACCCCAGCGAAGAGGCAGGCGCCGCGCCCCAGTGCGTTCTCGTTGCAAAATCTGCCAGCGAGAGCGCTACTGCCATGGACTGGTCGAACGCGGGCGTGGCGGTTTCTTTTGCACCCACGCAGGTTCCGCGCCAGCGCTGCCAACGTTGTGCGCTCGCCGAACCTTCGCCGCTGGCCCGCCGCCGTCTTTCCCAATCTCCTCCGGTTGATCAGCTGGGGCGTCTTGGGGGAACCCGCCCGACGCAGGGTTCAGCATGTACGTTAGTAAGCACCGCCTCCTGCTATCGTCGTTCCTTCCTTGGTATGGCACCAAATTGTACCTGACCTGGAGCGTCGCGGGCCACCAATTATGGAGCTGACGCTGGCACGCATGGATCGTATTGATTAACATGGCTTTCCCGTGCTCGCCAACGCAGTTGCGCAAGCCTTCCAGACCCAGCTCGACGCCCATTTCTGCCATCCCGTTTTTCAGCCTCAAACACGGTGGCGGCAGTGCCGCGATGACGCATGTGGGCGCCATGGCTGAGGCAATTCACGCCCGATGCGCCAGCGTGCAAAACATAGCGTTCTCAAACTGCTCGAGCCGAGGCGTTCGCAATTCAATTCAGCGTGAGGGACCACCTATCTGCGCACCCCCTGTGGCATGGAGAAAATGCCACGCCTGCCACGCCGCGCGACCCTGAGACGGATCGAGACCACGGTGAGGGACCAACCCCTGCGCACCCTCTACGGTGACGAGAAAGTGCCACGCCTGCCACGCCGCGCGACCCTGAGACGGATAGAGACCAGGGTGGCGGACCACCCTCTGCGCACCCCCCATGGTGTCGAGAAAGTGTCACGCCTGCCACGCCGCGCGACCCTGAGACGGATAGTGACCACGGTGAGGGACCACCCCCTGCGCACCCCCTAAGGTGTTGAGACAATGCCACGCCTGCCACGCCTTGAGACCATGTGC
>CAUYUJ010008557.1:786555-799055 GCA_963575745.1 Prorocentrum cordatum | reverse complement strand
GTATGGCCTGCTGTGCGCAGGGCCACAAAACACAATGATGGGCCTTGGTTTTCGACAAAGACGGTTGCGGCCGACATGTGTCCCGAGGTGTGCTGTCACGTGCGCAGGCGCACCTGACACACTGAAGGGGCCCTGGGACACACAAATAAATAGACACAACTAACAGGATTTCCGATATTTTTTCTAAATTTCCTGTGTTTTCGTCTTCCCCCCCCCACTTCCCATAGTTTCCCACATTGTCCTGGGAGTCGACGATTAATTATGTCTGTGTGTTCTTCCCCCTCCTGACACACTCTGAACGTGCCCCGAAAGTGGCGCACCTGGCGCGGCCGGAATATGCGGCACACCTGGCGCACGCGACGCACGTGGCGCATCGGGCGCACCAGGCGTGCCTAACACGCTCGGGCCCCAGGGGTGCCAGGCGCGCGTGGCGCGCCTGGCACGCGTGGCGCACCTCGCCCAAGCGTCGTGCACATGGGGTCGGTTCCCTTTCCCAGTAGCTGCCCATCCAAAGACGACCGCTGAACATGCTCAGGCTCGGGTGTTACTTATGTGTTGCGAGGGCGGGTCGGAGTGAGCTAGACGGCTTGCTATCCAGAAGGGTTTCTTGATCACTGTTCAATATTAATATGCACCCCCTCCCCCACCCGGCCGGCGGCCAACTCGGAACCATGCCGACTCCATGCGTGCCCGCCTCCCACCATCCCTGTCAAAAACAATACAAGCCGCACTCTGCCTCCACAGTTGGAGCATGCGTGGCCAAGCCGATCCGGCCCCCCACCATCCCTGTCAAAAACAATGCAAATTACATATGGGGCTGAGTCATGTTCGTGAGGCCCGCGAGCACTTTGTATTGTTTTCGACAGGGACGGCGGGGGTGTCAGCATATTGCCTGCCGTGCGCAGGGCTACCATGCCTGACAAAAAACAATACGACATGCACCTCGCGGCTTAATCTGGATCATGCGCGGCCATCCCGCGATCACTATTAAGTGGTTTTTGACAAGACGGCGGGGGTGGTGGCGCGTGGCCTGCTGCGCGCAGGCACACCAGACACAATGATGGGCAGTGGTTCGAATTTCCCAATATGTTCTGTCATGTGCGCAGGCGCACCTGACGCACTCTGCACGTACCCCGAACGTGGCGCACCTGGCGCGGCTGAAGAGTGCGGCACACCTGGCGCAGTCGGAGCACGTGGCGCCCCTGGCACGCTCGGGCCCCAGGGGTGCCTGGCGCGCGTGGCGCCCCTCGCACGCGTGGCGCACCTCACCCAAGCGTCGCGCATCTGGGGTAACTTTGGTTCCCAGTAGCTGTCCATCCAAAGACGACTTCTGAACATGCTCAGGCTCGGGTGTTACTTTTATGTGTTGGGAGGGCGGGTGGGAGTGAGCTAGAAAGCTTGCGGGCGGGTGGGTAGCTTGATCACTGTTCCCTATTGATAGACACACCCTCCCCCAGGCGACTGGGGGCCAACCCGAGTCCATGACAACACCCCCCCCACCATCCCTTGCAAAAAACAATACAAAACACACTCTGCCTCCAAATTCGGAACATGCGCAGCCAACCCGATGCGGCCCCCCCCCACCATCCCTGTCAAAAAAAAATACAGAGTACACTTGGCGGCGGCGGCGGCTGCGGCGGCTGCGGCGGCGGCGTCGGCGGCGGTTGCGGCGGCTGCGGCGGCGGCGGCGGCGGCGGGGGCGGCGGCGGCGGCGGCGGCTGCGGCTGCGGCGGCGGCGGCGGCGGTGGCGGCAGCGGCTGCGGCGGCGTTTTGACAGCGGGGGACGGCGACGACGGCGGCGACGGCGACGGCGAAGGCGGCGGCGGCGACGGATTGGCCCCCAGTAGCTGCCCATCCAAAGACGACTGCTGAATATGCTGAGGCTCGGGCCAGACTCGGGTGTTACTTTTATGTGTTGGGAGGGCGGGTGGGAGTGAGCGAGACGGCTTGCGGGCGGGTGGGTAGCTTGACCCCTCCCCCTACCCCCTCCCCTGGACCTGGACGGGGTGCCACGCGAGTGGACGGAGCATCTAAGATGACCCAAGTTGTTCCAAGAGGGCCTCAGTTCCAAGACGGCCCAAGATAGCCCAAGATGGGTCAACATGGCTCCCAAAATGCTCCAAGAAGCCCCAAGACCACTCCAAGCGGGCTCCAAGTGGCAACGGGGCCTGCCCTGGAGGCCGCCAAGAGGCCCAAATCCTGCAACAACTTAGGGGACGTTCATGATTGTTGCCTTCTCGCCTTTTCGCTTCCGATGGCCTTCCGAGGCCTGAAGACAGCTCCAAGAGAGCCCCTGAGAGCCCCAAGAGAGGCCCAAGAGAGCCCCAAGACGGCCCCGGGCAACAGCATCGCCTCGCACGTGGTGCTTGTCTCGCGCTGATTAGTCCTGGTCGGTGCAGATGTACTGCGGTAGCCCTTAGAAAGCTTCGCTGGCGGCATGCCCGCAAGAGAGAAATCGCCCGGGGTAACCCACATCCGAAGACAACCATCTACGAGCTTGGCTACACGCTCCTGGCTGGCATCTGTAGTCGGATGCTTGAAATTCGGTCGTGATTCCCCGAGCAGCGTTTGCAAGTAAGGCTCTCATTTTCTCACTTACGTAGCAACCGAATAAGTGTGCTGGAGGTTCGCCTCGTGCCTGGTTGGCGGCGGCACTCCGCATTCGCCAAAAGATGTTAGTCTTGCCCATGTGACAGTTTAAACAAGTCCTCCACACCTGTGCAATTCGTTCAGCATGCGCTTGACGTACGCCAGAGAACCCTCGGTCTGTTCGCGCGCCGATACGGCCATGGCCTGGCGCCACTCCGACTCCAGCCGCCAGATGACATCACGTGCTCGAGCTGCATTGAATGATGCTGGGCTGAGCGGGTCTCCCTGCCCAGTACCGCGGTCCTGCTTGTGTGCGCAGCTTGTACAATCGGCCTCCTGTCGGTCGGTGTGCGCTGTAAACTGGCGTGCAAGTACCTCGATATACTGTTCAGGCGCGTGCTGCGCGCAATGCCACTCAGACAGCATCGTGGGAATCACAATCAAGAGCCTTTGCGAGATGGACTGCGGCTAGCCACAAAGACTTTGACAGTCCCGCACCTTCACTTGAAAGCATCACAAGAGTGAGGGGTGGGGGGAGGGGTGGAAGCAGAGGAGGGCGAGGAGGAAAGAGGATAAGCAACAAAAACAATACCATGAACGAGACGGGCCAGGAGTGAAACGGGCCCTGGTCCTGGTCCCCATGGCCTCCCCCTGGGACTACTCACTCGTCCTGAACAGTTGTTTGACAGTCACGGGGCCCGCGGAGGACCCGCAGAGCCTGAAACTGGCGACTGAACTTAGGACCAATTTCACTCAGTACCCCGTTGCTGCATGGCGGAAATATCGGAGGAGGAGGAGGAGGAAATGGCCGCAGCCGCCAAGCCCTAATCCGATCAAAATCAATCCCCAGGCCCGACCCGTTCGTTCTTCGCGGCGGACCCAGCCGTGGCGACGAGGAGCCTCCAGGAGGCCAAGAGAGGACGAACAACAATAGGGGGTGGGGGGCGCCATTGGCCCCCCCTTCGGGAGGAGGACGAATAAGCTGGAGCGCAAAAGGGGGGCGGGGAGGGCACGTCACGTCATCACCGCCGCCGCTGCCGCCGTCGACCAGTACCGCCGAGGGCCAATTCCACAGCCTGCAAGGCAGCACGAGCTGACGAGATCGAGGTTGCCAAACACAGGGGGACCCAATAGACCTTACTCTCTTGGTGGGCCAGACGAAACACAGTGGAGGAGGACGAGGAGGAGGACCAGTGCATACCTAAGACTCACCAGCGATGGTGCAGTAAACCCTCCCTCCACGATTCTTTGTTACACATTCTTGCACGGAAGTGTGTTCACTGACGGCAATGCTCCGTTGGAAAACAACCGTCTGAGAATCCTGAACCGTGCCAGAACACCACTGTCTTAATGACTTAATGTCTTACTGTCTTAATGCATTATCGCATTCATAACTCAACGCATTAATGCCTTAATGCCTTGCAGTCTTAATGACTTAATGTCTGAGCGTCGTAATGTGTTAGTGTCGTGATGGCTTAAGGTCTGAATGTCTGAGTGTCTCAATGTCTGAATAGCTTAACGTCTCTGAATGCATGGTGACCTTCATGCCTTGAGGCACTACTGCATTAATAGTTAAACGCATTAAGGCAATAATGCATTAATGTCTTAATGTATGAATTGTATGATGTCGTAACGCTTTAACGTCTTAATGCTCAATGCCTCAAGGCCTTAATTTGTTGATGTATGCATGCCTAGATGCATCATGTCGTCGTGTATTGATGGAGTCACGCCGTAATGTCTCAACGTAAGAATGTATTGATGTACTAATGTCTTAGTGTCTTAATGCCTTGATGTCGTAATGCCTCGTTGTCATAATATCTTAATGTCTGAACGCCGTGATGCATTAACGCTTTTGTGTCGTAGTGTCTTATCTACTAAGGTCTTAATGTCTTAATGCATGAACGTCTTACTGACAAAAAATGCATGAATGCATCAACACCTCACTGGCTTTATGTAGTACGTCATAATGTCTCAGTGTATTGGCGGCTTTCTTTATTCATGCCTTAATGTCTTACGGCCGTAATGGCTTAGTGTCGTGCTGTCTTAACTTACCAATGTCTTAAGTTGGTAATGCATGTATGTCTTAATGCCTCAATGTCTGAATGTCTTGATGACGTAATGTCTTCATGTCTAAACGCCTTATTGTCGTAAGGGCTTACTGTCTTAATGTCTTCATGTCTTAATGTATAAGGGCCGCGGCGCCCCGCACTGCCGCGCTGGCGGTAGTTAGTTATCAGGTAATGGTCTTGCAGGTTGCTGCACGCTTCTTGCTTCTTAAAGCCTTAATGAATGTCTTGATGCCTGAATGCCTGAGTGTCCGCCGACCCCTTGCGGGCCTCTAGGCGTGTGAGTTTCCCCCCCCTCTCCCCCATAACGCTCCCCCAGGGACCCCATCTGGCAATTCGACCCCCCCCTCCTGGCCCGGAACGACCCCGGACCGAACGCGTCATGGGGGAGCGGAGGGCTCCAAAACGGGCCAAGAACGCACCAAAACGCTCCCCAGACGGTCCCACAGGGCCACGAGTCGCCGAAGTATCGCCCCTTGACGCCCACGATGGCCTCCAGACGGCCACCGAAGCTGCCAAGACACCCCACAAGGCCCCCAAAATGCATCCCAAGAGGGTCCCAAGAGGAAAAAATCGTCCCTTTGAAAAATGCATTTTTCGCATACTCGCCTTTTCGGCTTTCACCACGTCCCAGACGGGTACAGAAACCTCCAATATCGGCTCCTGACGGCCGAAGGGGCCCCCAAGAGGGCCCCCCAAAAAAACCCAAGACAGCCCACGCGGGCCCCCAGACGGCTCCAAGAGGGAGTCCAGAGGGCACCCTTTCGAGCCTTCGGCCCCAAGACGCCCCAAGCCTGCCCCAAGAACGCCCCAA
Source organism: Prorocentrum cordatum (assembly GCA_963575745.1). Lineage (NCBI taxonomy): Eukaryota > Dinophyceae > Prorocentrales > Prorocentraceae > Prorocentrum > Prorocentrum cordatum. The sequence goes on along the minus strand of CAUYUJ010008557.1, from coordinate 793,586 downwards.
GAGGCCCTGAGGGAGCCCAAAGAGAACCTCAAAGGCATCCGAGAGCCCCCAGGACCCCCCCACGCGAGGACAATCTTAGGGGGTGCGCCCTCAGAAAGTCAGGGGACGTGTGCGACGATATTCGACCTTTTGGGCCCTCGACAAACCGCAGGACCGTCAAACAACGACTCAACATGATAATCAGGCCCTACGAACAATCCGCCATGGTGTCTGCACGACGTGGGCGCGTTAGAATGCCAAGTGCTGCTGTGTAGCGCGTTCTAATTCGGACCCCCATACCTCTGCTACCAGACTAGCCCATGCACGCCCTTTGTCCCCGAGGCCACGAGCCCTCGCATTTTGTTCCCAACCATCCTGTGGTATTGGGTCCTCGTTTTGAAGAGACGGTCCCCGCGTTCCTCCTCCTCTCCTCCTCCTCCTCCTCCTCTCCTCCTCCTCCTCCTCCTCCTCCTCCTCCTCCTCCTCCTCCTCCTCAACCCCTCCCTCCTCCTTCTTCCACGCGTTTCGCCCACCCAGCACAGCGCTTCGTGGCCCCATAAGGAGCTCCACCGAAGGTTCCAAGTCTACCGTCCGCGTGCGCCCCACCCACCCAGTACAGCGTTTCGTGGCCCTCCTACCCCTCCTCCCTGCGTTTCACCCACCCAGTACAACGCTTGGTGGCCCCATAGGGAGCCCCACCGAAGGTTCCAGGTCTACCGTCTGCACGCGTCCCCCCCGCCCAGTACAGCGTTTCGTGGCCCTCCTCCCCCTCCTCCCTTCGTTTCACCCACCCACTACAGCGCTTCGTGGCCTCATAGGGAACCCAACCCCACCGAAGGTTCCCGGTCTACCGTCCGCGTGCGTCCTCCCCCCCCCGTGCAGCGTTTCGTGGCCCTCCTCCCCCTCTTCCCTGCGCTTCACCCACCCAGCACAGCGCTTCGCGGCCCCATAGGGAGCCCCACCGAAGGCTCCCGGTCTACCGTCCGCATGCGTCCCACCCACCCAATACAGCGTTTCGTGGCCCTCCTCCCCCTCCTCCCTGCGTTTCACCCACCCAGTACAGCGCTTCGTGGCCCCATACTGAGATGCATCCTGGGTTTGTTACGGCTTAAGAGGTTTTGCTAAAGTTTAGCACACTTAAAAAGTTTATTATACGTTTATCAACCACGGACCTATAAACTTTATAAACGTTTAGCAGTCGAGATATGCAAACTATGAAACTACTGTTTTCCTTACTTATCCCTCCTTCTCCTGCACAACGTAGGTTGCACAACATAGGTTGCACCGCGCCACATAGGCATCGATGTGCCATAGGTTGCACCACATAGGATGCGCCACATAGGTTGCGCTGCACAGGTTGCACCACGTAGGTTCCCCCACACAGGTTGCACCACACAGGTTGCATCACATAGGTTTACCCACGTAAGTTGCACCACAAGGATGAACCACACAGGTTGCACCACAGATGTGTCGCAACATTGGTTGCACCACCTGATATGAGCTGAACTTCAGTTTTCGACGCCTTCGGCGCGGCGCCGCCGCCCCATGCCGCCTTCGGCCTCGATTTCGGCATGTCTTTGATCGCTGTAGACGCAAGGAGGGAGGAGGAGGAGGGGGGGGAGGAGGAGGAGGAGGAGGAGGAGGAGGAGGAGGAGGAGCAGGAGCAAGAGGAGGGGCAGGAGGAGGGGGAGGAGCAGCAGGAGCAGGACAAAGAGAAGGAGAAGCAGGAGGATGAAGAGGAGGAGAAGCGGAGCAGGCATACCTTCCCTCCTCATTTTTCATCCTCCTCCTCCTGTTCGTTGCCTTCAGCCGCAATGGCTTAAACGTGCGCGTTCGCCGAGGCATCGGTTCTGGATGGGCTGTGCGGCGGCGCGCGCAGCGTATGCGAATGTTTTTTTCTCTTAGCGCAACGCGTCACCAAATCCCAGCATGAAAACTCTAATGGCCGAATGGTGCCGACGGTGCCGTCTGCGTATACGCAGTGCTCTACTGCAGCCAAGATGGCTTTAGTCTCCCAGCATTGCACTGGAGACTCAGACAGTTTCCACGCTGCCTTTGCAATGCCACGGATGCGTTGAGACAGCTCCATGGCCCCCATCACAGAAACAGCTTCTCCACTGACCTCGGCGTGCAATTTCACGCGGGCGGCCAGTATGCCATCGGGGCCATTTAGAAGCACAGCGCCCCCCTGAGTGCATAAGCCGAGCTGGCTGAAGCGAGAATATTTGCCCACGTTGACTGGGATATCGTCGCCTTCCAGCCCCAATGCGTCCATTATCAGCTGTCTGCTTTTCTCTGGGGCTTTGCGCCCCTGCACCAAGCCGACATCGCAATCAAAGCTGCGGCGTTTTACTACAGAAAGGTGGTGGGCAACGCACTCGCTCAGCAGCGGCTTGCTGGCTGGCCCAGGGATGGTCGCCAATTCGGCGGCGTATCTTTTTGGCATCCCATGCTTCCCCTCAAGGACAAAGCAAGTTAAGAGCCGCCCGTTTTGCTCGAGCATACCAGGGAGGCGGAGAAGCCAGTGGCATTTGGGCGTCAAGCACTCAGACCCGAGAGCAGCAGCAAATGGTCACAAGAAATTGTGAACGCAACCCAAAAGCCTCGCTGGGCCCACGTCGATCCGACTGGTTGCAACTGCCAGCTCCGACAGCTGAACGCAAGCAATCATAGCGTCGCAAGCTGCGTTGGCTGCCCCCCATGGGTCGCAGGACCGCCTGGCTGAGCAACATCAGCACGCCAAAGATAAGACAATAAATCAGATGCTTGGCATTTTACACGTTGTGCCTTTCTGTGTTTGTCTTTCCGATCAGCATTAAATATGCTATCTAAATGTGTGACGTGAAATCGCCCAGGAAACGCCCGATTCGCCAATAACTCCGAGAATGACTCCCACGCGCCGCTAAGCCGAGCAGATATGAAGGCTTCGAACGTAAGGTAAATCACAAGATTCACGACACCGTCGACGAAGAGCGCGTGCATATAGTCATGCATAAACACCCCTGTTGGGTTGGCCAGCCTGCCCAACGCTCTATCGAGCAGCAAGCCCCGCTTAGCAAACGGCACGCCCAAAGCTTGCTGCAACAACACAAAGTCAGCATTGGACAAAGTCAGCGACATGCGTTCCAGATGCATCGCGTTCGCGCGCAGCCCATGGTCCGTGGGCGCCGCGAGTTCATCGAGATGTATTTCGCTGCAGCGCAACATTGCTGAACCGTCCCCGTCCACAACCCTGGAATCAGGTGCGACTATGCTCTTGCAAAGCAGACAGAACTTGGACGCGCTGTCGACCCTTGCTTGTCGGACAGTTTTAAGGGCGCCGCCGCCTTGCAACGCCGCGCCCACTTTAGCAAGCAGCCTGGAGCTATCCCCGTCTAAGTCAAGGGCCATGCCACCGTCTTTGAAATGAAAGACATCAGGCTTGAAAAAGCATTTGATAGCCTCAGCGAATGCTTGGCTTAACCCAGCAGAAAAAGAAACAAACCATATTTGGAGAACTCAGTCATCAGCACAAACCAGCCCTCTTCGTGACTGAGCGCGCTCACGCCAAATTCCAAGAAGCTCCAATATATAGTTTGGGACGTTATTTGGTTCGCTGGTGATCAGGGGCTCCCTGGGGTAAGTTCGTCGGAATGCAAAATCAAGTTGGTGTCGGCGGGTGAAACATCAGCTGGCGCTTCAAGAACTTCCGAAATGGCGCGCTCTCTTCGACAGCTGCCGCTAAGGGTGCGAACGGGCAGGCGATGGGTATGCTAGTTGGCTCGTCCTCTGCATTAACACACGTGAAGGATTGCAAGATGGGGCCGTATTCGCCGACAACTGTGGTAACCACATCTCTCGCGACCCGCATGGACTACCGATCTATGACCACTGGGATCCCATTGTCGCGTCCTCCAGAATTGCAGCCAAGGCAGAAGCTGTACCGTGAGGCTTGGTACGGCGGAACTCATTCAGCCTGCGCAGCTTAGCGGCCCGCGTCGGCCCCATCCGAAACGGCCCCAAACGCTGAGCGGCCCGACTGCATGCTGAGAGAAAAGGGCTACGGACGGAACGCAAGCAATTGCTTCATAACAAGGGTGCACGACTGACGACGCGACGAGCATGCATGCTTTTTTTCTTGAGACATGCCTCGCGACTCGTTCTCGACAGCCAGGTGCGTTAAGCGACGCACCACGGAGTGCTTGTATGTTCGGCGAAAAGCCTGGTTATATGATAGGGGCACCATGCGCGTCTCATGACTTAGCCTGGGCGTCGTCGATCGCCATCACTGCTGCAGCCCGCGCCTCAGAGGTCGGCTTAGCCCCTTCCCCCCCCCCCCCCCCCCAAGCTCTGGAGCCCTCGGAGTAGTGGCCCGACCAGCCCACGCGAGGCTTTAGGCGTATGATGTGACATTCTGCTCTTGTTACCTACACACCATCCGCCCGCCCGCCCATGACCATCATTGCCAATCGACGACCCGATCCCAAGACGAACGAGGTGAAGGCGTGGAACGCACAGGCAGCGGTGAAGGGCAAGAGGGGAGGGCGGACTGATTGGACTGATTGGACACAGCGGCCTTCGAGGGGGACTGGTTGGACATATTGGACTGATTGGACACAGTTGCCTGCGATTGGGCGCGGGGGGGGGGGGGGGGGCTGATTGGACACAGTGGCGCCCGAGGACTTCGCTCGCGCGGAGCGGGGCCGACGGTTTAGAGGAGGGCGCGGGGGGGAGGCGGGGGGGTGGCTGTTGAGTGGGTGGCCCAGGAGGTTTACGCCGCGGCCATCGGGCAACGCGATCGCAAAACAAACCTGCCAAATCTACACCAAGAGTTCACGCGGAGGAGCTATAACATACCGCCCCCCCCCCCCCCCCCCCCCCCACACACACACACACACACACACACACACACACGCACACACACACACACACACGCACACACACACACACACACACATACACACACACCTCCTAATAAGACCAGCAACGGCGTCACAACATGGTTGGGCGAAGGTAACCTGGCCCGACGTACCCAAGGCGCCGAACGCATCGCCGTTGTTAACTGAATCAAACTTTTCGGGGCGGGTGGGCATCGGCGCGCCAACATGCTCGCAACCAATCCAGACGAAGGGGTGCGATGGCTGGCGGTGATGCGCTAAGCGTCATGCATCGCCACGCTTCCTGAGGGCACGGACGCGCCTGACCTTGACGCTTGTGTAGATGATTCCCTGCTTGTAGACCACTGGCGGGGGGGGTCGAACCATCCTTTGGCAACGACGGCATAGCGCCCATGATTTTAGACTTCGGGATCGGCTTCAAGTCGGCATCCTTGGACTTACCCCCCACCCTTTGCAGCCCCGGCAGGCTCGACCTTCGCAGCATTCGCGTGCTTGGCGGCAGCAGCGGCTGCTGCTGGGCGTGTCCGTGGTGGCGCCTCAGCCTTGACCTCCAGTGTCGCGGTTTCCTTTGCGGCGTCAGCAGCTTCTTTCTTAGCTAAGGTTGTCGCCTTCGTTTCTTCCTGCGTCTTGGCCTTCTGCTTCTCGAGGGCAAAGATCGCAGCGCGGGCGTGGGGGTCCAAGTCCTCTTCACGCGGCCCGTCGTCATCATCGGCGGTGCCGCGCTCACCCTTGTCAGCGTCTTGCTCCTCAGCGTCTTGCTCCTCACGCTTCGCTTCTGGCTCATGCTTGACACGTGGCTCATGTTTGACGGCTGGTTGCACCTTTAGCGCCCCATCAGCGGCGCGGTGGATAGCCAAGCTGCTTGCTGCCCGGATCTTATGCGGGGCGCAGCAAGGCCCTGCGCAGCCGCTTGGCTTATTTCTTTGCGGTGCTCAAGCAATGTTTGCTGGCACTCGTAAAACAAACCCATATCGTACGGGTCGTTCGGTGGTGGAACGATCGCCCCTGCTGGTGATGCCACATGTGCGTCGGCTGCGGGCGCTGGTGTGTCTTGGCTGCGGGCGCAACCAAGCTATTCCTTTGCTTCTTTAATATTTACTCTAGCATCTGGGTCAATACATGCTTTCAGCAGGCCTCTGGTGGAGCGCAGCGAGATCTTGTCAGCGACTGCATGTATGCCCTCGAACTCAATCTTGCTTGGCTGCTCATCGCCAGGGTAGGCGGCCTGGAAGGTGTCGGGCGGGAGCTCGAATGGCGAATCTGGGTAATCCATGATGCGAGTAAAGCCGAAATCCTGTTTCTCTGGTTTGAACGATGTTTTCAAGTCCATCAACGTGCTGTGCACATTCTTCGGCTCGGGTGGGGTGTCGTAATGCGTGACAAGCAGCGTTGCTAAAGCCCACTTGTACGTCTGCTCAGAAGGCTCAATACAACCCACCGCTACGCCGCGTTCGACCATTGTCGTCATCTTGCGGTTCAGCGAAATCTTGGGGTCATTGATCACTTCCCAATCCGATTTAGTTAAGTACGACCACCACTCCTTAAGCAACTGCTTGTTGTTAGAGCCCTCGGGCTTGATGGAGCCGCTGCTCTCGGCGACCTTGGCGTCGATCGTAGACATGATTCGTTTGGTGCGATATGCGCCGTACGGCTCACCCATCAAAGCGTCGACGAGCTGGGTGGCATCGGCTGGCCCGAAGCATTTGGTGTTATTCAGCATGCTGATCAGAGTGTCGGCACAACTCTTCTGGGGCACGGCGTCTGAACTGTTGTTGAGACCACCGCGAGCCGTGAAGAAGGCTTTCACGCTAGTGATCTCCTCTACGATTGAGCTGCAAGTGCCACTTGGACTAGCCATTCGGCTTGAGTGCGTCGGCCACCGAGCCGCGACGTGGGTCAGCCTTCGGGCTCGTGGCGGCGCAAGCCAGCATGCTCGTGAGCCAAACGGCGACGGACGAGATGCTCTGGCAAGCGACATGGGTGAGCTATGTGACGCCAAGAAAGAATGCTGAACTAAGACGTGTGTAGTCGTGCAACCACACGATGCTCAAACTAAGCTGCGCCGTGCTTTGGCGCGCCCGACCTACAACGTAGACGGCGCGACGTGGATGGGGCGAGGTGGTGGTGGTGGGTGGGCGTGTGTGTGTGTGCGTGTGTGCGTGCGTGTGTGCGTGG